>VWYH01006776.1:0-34769 GCA_013399365.1 Pampusana beccarii | reverse complement strand
ATTCTGTGATTCTGTGATAAAGCCTCCACCCTCTTCTTCTATTGCTGCTGCAAGATTTCATGCCTGAAGCAGTAACAAACCTTGACAGAATGTTTTCAGCTGTCTGCAAACTCTAACAGGAGTTTGTCATAATCACTGAAATCATAGGCACTAAGAAAGGACAATTGAGATTTATCTGAAATGCTGAAATAAGATGTAGGGAAGTCACCTGTACGTCAAGCCTACCTAGGCCTTATCCAGCTCTCTTGCTCTAGGGCACTCTTCTACATTACTGCAGAGAGACAACCTAGAAAATGCAGGTCAGTGTGCACCTTGTCTGCAGGAGGGTGGTCTCCTGCCCATGAGCACCAGCAGCACTCGCCAACACCACCCCTCACAACACCGCCTCTATGGTGAACCTCACCTACTTGGACCATGCACAGGAAAATATAGTTTGAAACAATATTCTGCAGCACTTGATGTACATATATGTATGCACTCTACCCCTCCTGAAGCCATATCACCAGGATAACAGACAAAAGTGAAAATAATAATGAATCAAATAAATTGCCCCAATGTTACTGACTTACATCATGTTTTTCTCAGGATTTTCAAAGATTACATGTTTATAAGAATTGGCCTTTGTTTTTCTTGGGTGTCAAATAATGTTGAAAGAGGCAGGGGGTCCATTTTGGAGTGGAGTTAGCAGCTGGGTTAGAATTTACCCTTGAGTAAAAAGAAGATAGAGTTTTATTTTGAAATGCTGATACTCACATTAATTAAACAAAAAGAAGTTATATGAAAATGTGAATATTTACTACCTCACCGTAGGGATCTCCCTCTAGCAAATGGAATTTACAGAAGTAAAAATAAACAATAACAGAAATAATACCTTTATATGGATCTGCAGAAAGTCAGGCAAGTAAATGCAGGCAAACCCCCAGTGTTTTGGGGACAGAAGGAGCTATAGCATTCTTTCATTGGATTACACTGACAGAGTCAACTGTTTGTAAAGCCTTAGCAAGTACACCATTAAAAAGAGACTGAAATAGGTCCAAAAGCAAGATATTTCACACATAAAATTTTCTAAAATGATAACAGATAAAATTATGCCTCACTTGTGCAGAAGTTCTATTTATTTAAATTCAGTGGGATTTGCAACCAGACTACATGCTCTTATCTAATTGATAATACTTCTGTTATTTTTACTACCTTACTTGATAACCGCTAATATATGCCATACTTTTTTTCTGGTATTATGCTGTATTATTAGTTATTTTTATTATGAAAGATCTAAGTAACCTTTCTATGCAGCTCTAACTGGATTTATTTTGTAATGCTTTCAGAGACTTACTGCCTCCAAGAAAAATGACCACAGAAACTGTCACAGTCGATTAATAAGCTAATTTTGCACTTTTTCTCCAAATCTCCAAGCTACTCCTTAAGCAAAGGTTAAAAATAAACACTCTCAGAGGCTACAGGAAGAAGGAGGCACTTATAACAGCCTTCATTTCTAACCTAACAACAGCAAGCAAGACAAAAGCAAAGGCAGAAATCTCACTTTAAGACACCAGCCATCAGCAGCCCACATGCCTGAAGCAAAATACATTATTTTGCTTTGGATAATCTAGACTTTGTTTCAGCCCCATACAACTCAACTATGACTCAAACACCCAATTACAGGAAGCCCCTCTGGGCCAGCACAGAGATGCTTCTGATAACAGCAATTGAGAAAATCGAAAGCACTGTGCACAAGATGATGTTTTCATATTAAAAAATCTGCTATGCAGCAGGCTTTTGAGCTGTGAACAAATAATGTTACTCCTAAAATTACATAAGCTGACTTCAAAACCTAAATAACATTGCACTTTAAAACAACAAATCTAGTTATCTTTTGGCAACATACTTGGATTTAAAGCTACAGCAAACAGCACAGCGGCGTATATTTCTTAAAGCAACTATAGATTGTTAACTCAAGCTGTTTCTTTTCAAGTGACCCTGATTTTCAACAAGTACTGAGCACCTACCATGTGAAAATCAAAACCCAAGACCCAAGCTATAAAAAAAATGTTGGTCCATTTTAGAAGAACTAAGGGTGCCGAGCCCATTCACAAAACTGAATTCAACACATCCATCTGCATGGCTTCTCAAGGCCAAGTTCAACACAACCCAGCTAGCATAGCCAAAAAGATAACATACAGCTGCTGATTGCTTCCAACCAGCATTAGACAAATCAACCCTCATTATTTCACAAAATGGGTATTTAGGATGGGGTCTGTGCAGATTACTAGGTTATCTCTGGACTTGAGCACTGTAATCCTGTGCTTCTCTTGTCATAGTTCTCTAACCCATCAACACCGCAAGAAATCTGTCTTACATGCTGAAAAATGGTCAGAAGACATTGAATCTCCTTCATACCACATGGAAATAATATCCTATTTGGCAACTGGTTCTCCACCAAAGTGACAGAAAAAAAAAATCAATTTTTTTAATATTTGGATCAAGAACCTACATATTTGTTAAAGGCACAGCAATAAAATACAGCTCTGCGGACTGTCTCTTCCACCTAGAATGGGGAAGTGCTCAGTGAGTCTGCTTCCTGATGCCAGTAGCCTTGTCCACGTAAGAAAATGAAAGACTGCTGACAATATGCAAAAGAGCTGGAGCCACTGCTATCTTATCCCACTTCCTCCCAACATTTTTTTTTCTCAAGCTTTCAGATTGAAAAGAATTTCACATTTTCATACCAAGCCCCTAAGGCAGATGGCAAGTGCAATGGCATAGTCACCGAGAAGCTTAAATACAGAAGTGGTGACCCAAGAAGACACAGAGTTGAAACAGGCTCAAGCACTGTGACAAGTCAGGAAGAAAGCTGCCCAAATTAGCAAGTCAAAAAAGCAACATGAAGAGCTGGAGGGCAGCATGCTGAGGCACCAGCAGGAAACAGCCACTAGGACCTTGTCTGAAGTTCTCACCATGAGGGAAAAAAAAAAAAAAAAACAAAAGAGAGAGAGGAAAAAAAAAAAAAAGGAGGGGGGACACCAAAAGGTGATATCTGTAGTAGTAAATAAAATAGTCCTAGTAGTCAACTGGTACAGTAGCACATACTATCAGTGAATCCATGTGGCTTTAAGGAGTGGGTCATTGCACCCAAGCTGCCTACTGGGACCTGTTCCACAATCAGCTTAACTCTGGAATTGTGACTGACAGGTCTTTGGTCCAAGGACTAAAGGACCAGTACCAAGGACTAGTCTAACATTTTAAATACAGAATGACACAATTTCCGTCCTGAAGCATGAAGGCTTTGACACTGCTTGATTGTTTAGCAGAGAGATAACCAGAGACTGAACCAAATGGAATATCCCAAGGTATGAGGATGCTAACCAAGTTTCAGCTGCCAAAACATGGCAGAGCTAGATCAAAGCCGAAGGATCCACTCCTCATGCCAAGAGGTCCTGGGTCCCCAAAACACACTGTAATCCCTCTAATGAGCTGGCACCATCTCCAAACACTGAGGCTGCTCAGAGTCCCAAAGCTGTCTGAAAGACCTCGCTCCCTACTTGGATGCTTTTTAAGGACAAGAGTTTATTTGACGAATTCTGGCCTACTCTAAGTTCTTCTAAGGCCAGTGGACATGCTGGCACACAGCAGTCAGGTGGTAGGAACTGAAAGCATCTGGAGCTTGCCAAGAAATGCTCGGGATCACTATGAAGGGTGGGATATGTGACCGAGACTTTCAAGAGAAAATGTTACAGCTATTTGCAATCTGTCAAGTGGGAAAAGCATATACATACATACAAATAAAGCGGATACCCTCAGTACATGGACTTAACGCTCAACAACAAAACATTATTTAGACGGTGGGCTGAATGCTGACCCTATATACATGTAACATTGTTATATATTCACATTTTAAGATTATGAGCAATAAGAGTTTTTTGTTTGTTTGTTTTTCCCAAGGAGTACATCAGTTAACAGTTAAAGAAAAAACAGAGGGGGAAAAAAAAGCAGTAAGAACTTTTCTGCTGGGAGAACAGACTGAGAAGGAATACAAAATTGTGAGCTGCAACTTAATGTAATTACCACCACTACTCAAGGCTCACAGCTGCTGCCCAAAGTGTTCCAGAAATTTCTGAAACCTTTGAGACTGCTGCCAAAGCAAATGCCATCCACTGCAAGGCTCGAGAGTAGATTTCTAGGCAAGATACCTGTCATTACAAGGGAATTCAGAGCAGGTTGAACTTTGCTGTTGTTTTTTGTTTAGAACTGAATTTCAAGCCACAAAATAAAAAGCTTTTGGCACAAATCAACTGAAGAAAATATTTCTGTGTATGTATTTAAGAGAGTAAGTTTTTGCCCAACTATAGTTACTTAGCTATTACAGAAGAGGTTTTCTCCTGATGGCCAGAGAATGCTGTGCTTACACTAAAAATAAAGCTTTGCATTTCCTCTTCTGCTGAGCTATCGAATCACTTCATTCAGTTAACTCCGCTATCTTCCCAAGAGATAAAAATCTCATTACCTGAAATGCACACTGAAGTCCGACCGAGTCAGAATCATTGCACTAAAGCTCTGTACGCGCAATTGACCTGTCAAAGCTAATGAATGAGTGGGCATCATACCCATATCAGAACCTGTGAAAGTTACCTTAATTCAGACACAAAAGTCACTGAATTCTTCATTGAATTTATGTTTTCAGGGTGAAGAAAGACTGGTTTTTTTTTTACTCCATGGAAAAACTGACTTACAGGGAAGAAAATAAATATATATTAGCTGAATTGACAAGGTAAGGAAACAAGATAAATATTATTACGGCTGTGTTTGAGGAAAAATGGATGAACACTTTTTGAAACATGTCCACACACACTGAAGAAGATTTTCAGTAGCTAACAGGGGCATATGGAGAGCATGAGTAAAATCTTTTAAATAAACTACAAGTGTTCTCTTAAATACGATACTATCTTCATCTTGGAATAATCAACTCCTTAACCTTTGGCACTTGAGTTTAACTCAAGACACATTAATTATTTCATTAACAGAAAACCCTTATGTTGCAACTTACAAGTATTAAAATGCTTTTAGTCCTAACCACGCATGCAGGGAAGAACATGAGCTGCACTTAAGGAAATCAAGAGTGACACATTTCCAGCTTTCACACGCACATACACAGAGGTGTCATGCACCTCAGCAAAGCTTCATTAACTTCAGTAGAGCTACACAAATGACAAGAGTTGTGGGACTGGCCCAACATCTTAAATATGTAACAATAAAAAAGAAGACATTAAACTAAAATTCTGTTATTACGAGTTTACATGCTGCTACATGTGTGCTTGCAAGTATAAAATAGTAGTTTTATTATGTTTGATGAAAGGTAGCACAGTACCCAGCTTCCATGTATATCCCCAAACAAGCTCACTGGCAATTGGTTAATCCAAGAATTTGAAATTTTGCCAAGTAGTAAATCTTGCCCTAATAGAATATGTCATACCTCATCCATCTTACTATGACCATGCTTCTGAATTGCTAAATAGCAGTGAGAAGTGCTCTGTAATTTAGAAAACCTGCAGCATTTTTAAAAAGGAAAATAAAAGTTGTAAGTCAAGGTTCTGTAGCATATGGTTCCTCTTTACAGTTCTTCAGCCTTCCTGAACCCATTTACAAGAATCATAATGAGGTTAAAACGTTTAAGCGGAAAACAAACAAATAAGCATTGCCCAGACAGGCAGTGTTCTGCTTCGTTTTACTCTTAGGTTACTCTTTCTTTCTTTCCCAACCTAACCTCATATTGGAAACTGCACAATTTCATGATGAAATCAGGGAAAATAATGCTCTGAGAGCCATACAAATCCAAATGTAGCCATTGTCTGTTCATTCATGTAATTCCCGTGAGCTTCTCGAAGGGCTGGTTGAAAAGGAAAGACATGTTTCCACTGTGACAGAACTAAAAGAGGAACCAAAGAGTTACACCCCTAAAGCCTTGCAGCTTCCCCCAGCACTCACAGGAGTAAGGCGGAACACGGGTTTTACACCAACATCCCCTCATGGTATCTGGGCACTATGCGGGGATTTTTTAATAATGAGTTTAACATTCTTAGAAAGCCTAAAAAACACTAATTAGATCTAAGATTCAGGGTTAGGAACTACAGTTTTAGCTGGGCCTGTGAGAGGACAAGTTGAACAATTGCTTTATGCCTTCACATATTGGTCTTTAAGGCCTAGCTAAAAAAAAAAAAAAAAAAAAAGTCAGTTACAAATAAATGCCAGCACTAGAATACTATTTACTAGAGTTTTACTAATTAGCCCTTTAAAACAGGTTACTGATGTGTGTGCATTGGGAAGTTGATACTGACAAATAATTAATGGATTATTGATAACAGGCTGCAATAGATAAATAGGACAATACTATCTAAAAAAATTACTGGATTAATCAGCTAATGAAGAATTTGGGTTTTTTTTCTTTCAAGCACAACAGTTAATGTATTTGTTCTGAAACAGTACCTCTTCTTAACAGGATACATCTGCTATATTTTAATTCTAAATTTCGTATCTCCAGATAATAATGTAAACGGTATTGCATCAAGTTATGACTTATTACTGAAAGGTATTTCTTTGCTCCATTCCACTTAAATGTGGCACAGACCAAAGCCCATCTCTTCTGAATGTAGAAGATTCCCCTGTTTTGGAATGCAATGGTGGGCCACTTGCACAATGCTCAATACACCTTATCTGGGAAAAAACAGTAGGAAACGAAGAAACAGAAAGTGAGACCTTGACAGGTAAAACCTAAGCACTGTCAAGTACAGGCAAGAATGCATTAAAACAGAAACCTGAAGTGAGAAACATACTGTCTATTGGAAGGAAATGGAACCCACTGCACCTGTTTATTGTTCCCAAAACCCCGCAACAATAAAGGCTGGTTCTAGTGCTAATGTAATTAAAATCAAAGTGAGTGACAAGGATACGAAAGGAATAGGAGAGGTAAAACTTAATGAAAGCAGCAAGGCCTTTCAGTAACACGTCCAATCCAGTGAGATGCTACAGCAGGAGTGCCACTAATACAAAGGACCACCCTGCTTGGTTCAGGGCACACTCTGGAAGTTGCCTGCCCCACCACATATTCACACAGGACCTCCTAAAGCTCCCTTTTCATTTTCAGTCACTTATTTGTTTCTGACAATGGGAGGATACAATTTTATTACCTTGTCCAGTACGGCCTGCCATTTTACTCCTCAGTGCTAATACAACTTCTTGTGGACCATGACGATTACTCAGTGTTCATTTTGTTTGGTCAAAATACAATAGTTGGACATTAAACATTTTTTTTGGTTGACAATGTCTTTTCTGCTCCAGTATCTTTTCAGAAATCCCTCTTCTAAGAAGTACCTGTGATCATTAACTACAAGCAAGGTTAGTAGGATGCACTGATGTATTTGCCATCCCATTTATGTGAAACAGGACAGGCTGACAAAAGCTGTCACAGTCAGGGTGACGGTTCCTGATGCAGCAGACTTGCATTCAGCCTCACGTTTGCTTCCAACACTTAACAGTGACTGAACTCCTCATTTGTTCCCTTAGGTTCTTTTTTTGCAATTTTGATGGGTGCAAAAGGGAACATGGATTAAAGAATTAATAACCCACCAAAAGGGTTGTAACAAGCAAACAACAGAAAACCTTTCCACTGTAAGCGAGATGTGCTGGACATGCAACAGTTTCACGGCAGTGAAGGAAACAGTGCCTGCCCACTACTTTATCAAATACCTGAAAACTATAATAGCAGTCCTATACACTGGAACATCTGAAGCAGGAACCAGTGTCTACCCTGCAACTTTCAGAGACAAGAACGGTATCAGATTATTTTCTCTCTATGAAAAATAAAGTGCAAATACAAACCTAAGCTTGTTATTTAACAGGTGGTTTAAGCTAGCAATTTTCACACTAGATCTCAATGAAGCTTAGAAACTCTCATTCCCTTTTAAGTTGAAAAACTGCCCACAAAATCACTTAAATAAAAGAAGTAATTTGAAGACAAAGCAGTAATTTCTTAAATCTTGCTGATATAATTGCCTGCAGCTTATATTTCCTGAACTACTTTTGAAAATTATATTGAAATCAATTCAATTATTTTGTTTACTTTCATTACATCATTAATTATGAGGAAAAGAGTAATGATTTTTGAAGCTTCCAAGTCATTCAATTAATATTTTCCTTTGAAAAGCTTTTGAAATAAGCCTATTATTTTCTTTTCATAAGTGCTTAAGTGTTCTGGTAATTTGCTGCTTTTCTTCTACATGTTTTAACTTAACTTTGAGTTGAAAATAAGAACTGAATGTAAGGACTTACTGAAAATCTGGAAAACACAAAAGAGAGAAAATATTTATTTGATGGTGAAATAATTAGCTTTTTTAAACAAGTAATACCACAACTTACGTTGCAAACTCATATCCATTAATGCATTTAGTTATATGAGAGTTAAGGCTACAGAGATTTGCAACTATATTTTTTTTATAAAACACACTATACAGTGCATGACTACAAATAGTCTTCATTTCAATTGGAGTTGCTAACATAATTCAAGTTGTGAACTTTGACCCTTGAGTGTGAGTATTGGTTCAAAAAACAGTTCATCAGGTCATAAATAATTGGAGGGACATTTAATTCTATGTGGAATAATATTAATTACATTCCTTAGAGAAGTACTGCTGCAGATGTTAATATCAGCAAATCAGTTACAGAGCACTCTAAATATTTTAGAGTAAATTTTAAAAAATTCCGCCAGTTCTAGGATGTATGGTTTGTTTACTTTATGACAGAATATGGCTTGAAATCAGAAATAGAATGAAACCTCCACAAATTCCAGGACCTTCCACAGTGTTGTTAATTTGCCTAAGAAACTATGAGCTAGGTGTAAATCTGGACTTTAATACTGCCCTGACATCAAAGGTCAAGGAATGAGAGTATCTCAGTTAACATTTCTGTAGCCCATCTCTAGCTTTCACACTCAGGCTTCTAAGTGCTTGAAATGCAGAAAGGACTGGTTTACAAAAATACAGTTTAAATAGTTCCATGTTTCAGTACAAAGATTTTCTTGTGCATATAATTCCTCCTCCTCTCCCCCCTTTTCTTTCCTTTAAATCTTGTCGCTGCATGTTGCACAATTTAAAAAGCATTGCAAGAGTAAGATCTCTTGAACTGCATAGTGCCATTTGATCTATAATTCAAGCTTTACAAATCTAAATAAACAAACAAAAAAAAATTTCCAATGGCTCCTAACATTTTTATACATTCAGAAATTCTAAGGTGCTGTAGTGACTGCTTAGAGCATTTAGTTAATGCCTAATACTTTCTACTGTGTGTCTTCTTTACAATAGCATAAACATTTCACAACCAGTATAATTAGCTACATATGTTTTCTCCCTCAAGATCAATTTTTGAGCATGTCTGATTTGAAGAGATGCAGTTGTTTTGAGGAGAGCAGTTAGTGAAAAATACATAAGCTTTTCTTGGTTGGGCCTTTTGCTTATTTAAAACAAACCAAGGCAGAGTAGGTTCCATGGAATGGGAAACACTATCTGAGTCATTGCATTGGACAGTATTTAGCATTCACATAATTATCACTTCGAGGTATACTGCACTTAAGAGAGTATGAGATGTCCTACAGCAAGCTCCTAAAAGATCATTTCAGGCCTAAACCCTTCAATCCCTGCAATTTAAGACAAACTGACAAACGCTCAAATATTAAAAAGCAGCACCAAAATTGAAGCGAGCTATCCCTGCTGTGAAATACCCATGCACACAGCCTTTATGTATCCTGAGCGGAAAAAAGTTTGAAAAATTGCTAGATCATCCAGACCCATGTGTATGGTCAATGAGAGGACTCTCTCCACTCCTAACGATTACTATGCTTTTCAGAAGATCTGTCTTATAATTGCATAAGCAAAAAAGAGGCACTTGATATTAAGAGAGCCACTGAATGTCAGACCTGACAATTCATCATCATTACCAAGAAACTGTTTCCTTCCTACAGGCTGGAAGTGTGAATTTTTGGATTGGCATTTCCTCAGTCACTGAAGACGCTAGATGTACACAGACGAGCAGTATCAGGGCTGAATTATCTCCCTGCTTTTCCCGCTAGTTGCTTTCCCCCATAGCACCAGCACCAACTTGCTATGTTGGCTGCGTCTTGTGATAATCTCAAAGCCTCACATAAGTAAAGGAGCAGAGTGCAGCACCAAACCCTCCCCACTTCCCCACTGAGGAAAACAGAGCCTGTTCAACACAGTGTTCCCTAACTCCATGAGAAAGTGCTTGGGTTATCCATTCCCTCCACTTACACAATTGTTCAAGTTACTCCCAGTGTGAAGTTTTACGAGAGTAAGAATGAAACAGACTGCAGGAGCAAGAGCTGATACAAGGAGATTTTCAACTTGAATTGCAATATGGAGCACGTCCAGCACAGAGAGGTGCAATGTAAACATATCCACCAGTGGCCTTGTAAAAATATCGCTGCATCTCGAGGTGAAAAACAGCCCACCTTGCACAACAGCTCCATTAAGTGCCTTTAATGAAGAGAGATTGACAACTGTCTTCAACTCTGCCAAGCCACACATGATGGGTTTGGGATAACTTCTAGAGATGGTAAAGACCAGTTTCTGGCCAAACTATATTTAAAACACAATTGCAGCAATTTCATTCTGCATCACATTCTGAAATTTCATGTAACGAGATGTACAAAATAGAAAGCTTGAAAACCATGAAGAAATTACTCACATTTTTATCCAGCTCAGGAAAGTATCTGGATTGAAGTGCATGCTAAACTGTCTTCCTAAAGTGAAACCGCACCACTGGAAATGCTCTAACGGAACACGTGGCAGCACACAGCTTTGGTGTGGAAAAGTGTAATTCAGTTTCTATTTTGCTCACTTGACCAAAAAGCAATGTTTCTGGACCAGATTCACCCACTCTGGCTGAACAAGCTTAATTCCCCTGCAAATGCTCGATATTCACTGCTTTTTACACAGTGTTTTCTGCATAAAACAGTCACCATACAAGTGAAAATATTTTCTAAAAAACAGGATAAAGATACAGCTCCCAGATAAATAGATACTGCATCTAAAATCTCTTACGTTTTCATTACTCAACATATTTTCAAATTATGAGCAGGAGCTAAAAAAGAAACAACAGAAAAGCACAAAAACAAGGCAAAAAATACTCCCTTTCCCCCCCCCCCCCCCCCAATATCCTCATTCAGTAAGTCAACAGAACTCAACAGCTTACCTGAGGGCAAAAATACTTATATAATATTAGCTAGTGTATATGAACAGCTTTTTCTTCCCACTTTTTGGAAAACACTGTATAAACAGTAGATACACTACGGTAACCAAATCACCTTAATTTATGTGGTTGCAGTTTTCTTCAAAGAACTCTGACAAACACATAAGGCATGACTTCCCTGTAAAAACACTTGTTGTTCCCCAGCACAATCACACTTATCCAAACCTTCTAATTCCATTCTTCATTACAATTTCTAACGATTTGCCTTGCACAGTTGTCACAGCCTTACTAGTGAATAGTTTACTGACTCTCCCCTAGAAGATACTTTTAAAACTATCGTCATATTTAACACCTTGGAGTTCCCAGGCACTAAGGTAGTTTAAGCAAAAATATTCCCACCAATATAAGACAGCTAACAGTTTCATTAAGGATTTGCTTGAAAAATTCTGGAAGAATATAATTTTCGACTGTTTATTTCACAAAAAACAAAATTAAACAAACTATGGGAAACCTAACAACAGCTATCACCAAAACTACACTGGAAACACCATTTAGGCTAAGCCTAAATAATTTGTGTCCCTATGGATTAAAAAGAACAGAAACAAAACAAAAATACCTCTAATAATAAAATTAGAACAAAGAAAGACAAGACAGCATTGACTGCAAATATTTGTACTAACCTGTCTCTGAAGCTGCCACATTCCAAACCATTTTTACTCTAAGATTAAAATGTAAACCCACAAGCAGATTTTTTAAAATCTGAAACTTATAGAAGAAATGTTCACAGTAGCCTCAAACGTATCAGAAACGTAAACACATGATTTTATGAAACAGAACAAATAGAGGAAAGGTTCTCTGGTGCCTGACTTTACCAAATCTTCTACCAGCAGGTGAGATTCATCGCTAAATCATGAGGCCTGTTAGGGAGCAAAGTTCTTCATCTCTGCCCAACTGGTGACCAGAGATGTACTACAGACTTAATGAACCCAGTTATTCTGTTCAGAGGTTTCTGAAGAAGACTTGCCCTTATTTGGTGAGTCTAGCACCCTACTTAGCATGGTTAATAAGAAATTACTCCTAAATACAACATGTTGGTAGTTTATTGAAAGCTCATATATCAGTAAGGCAGTCAGGCCTGATCTAAATTATGAAAGTTAACTGCATATACATTACTATTATTAATCCACCCAAATCTAAATTATCCTTGTTAAAAAACTTGTTCATTATTTCCAGATGGAAATAGGTTTCTTCCATATTCTACTTACTGAGTTACAATGCTCAGAAGCACATCAATAACAACTATAATACGCTTTACATAAACATATTGTCATCTATCATTTAGATTGAACGGACTTTTTGTTAAACTTCTTTGACCTGTCCCATATGGTAGCAAATTCACAGACACTTCCCTTTTCCTCAGTGGCTGAAGAAGCACCAAACTCCAAAGGGCATTTTCCACTGTTTTTGTTTACCCTCTTCTTTCCATTTTCTCAGTGGTCTTACCATCACATACAGCCATGTTTCATGTGTACTCATAGGGCTAAAAAGTCAAGGCTGACAAGTTTAATAAAGCTGTCACAGAGAAGCTAAAAATAAAAGCAGACCCCAGACGTCAGAGGAAAGGCTGTGAAGCTTCTGCATTACATTAGCTACAAACACAATCATTGCCTGTATCAGCTGAGCTGTATCCCTTCCTATCACAAAAAGAACTAATTATGATCACTACTCCAACATCATTAGTCAGGCTCAGAGCGTAGGGATCTGTGAATCCCTGACATATAAAATATCTACATCAACTAGAGCCTGGTGCCTCTAAGTTACAGAGGGGGAAAAAAGCAAACACAACAAAACTTTGGCACTTGAGACATCTTGAGGATATCAACCTATGTATCTTTTCATCAACATTCCTCTGAGTAGAAACTTGGAAGAAAATTCCAGGGCAGGAATCTTATAAATTAAGAACCACGTGTTAAGAAATACCATCTTACTCAATGAACTTGGCTGAAGAGACCAAAACAAGTCATATTTGTGGTGGTACACCAAGCAGCTGTCATTTGCATGCAGAATGCTTCCTAGCACTCCTCCATCAGAAAGCAGCTGTTCTCTGTGTAAGAAGCTGTTCTCACCTTTGTGCAGCATGTGGGAGAAGACAAATCCCTCTCTCCAGTTCCCTACCGCTAAAAAGGGTTGGGGATTAGATAATATGAACCATCAGCAACCTCTGTCAGGCAGCGGTGTGGGACCAAAAACCTCTTTTCTTTTAGAATTATATCACTGCCATTTCTGAAAGTGGGCAATTGCAGTAAAATCTGCAAAAACAGGGGTGTTAGCTTCAAGGATGTTGGCTATTGTAAGTTACAGTTAATCATCTTCACAGAGCAATCGTAAGAGACAAGGGAGAAAAAAAACCCAAACTGAATAAAGACTGGAAAAGGCCCTTCTTCAAGAAATGCTTCCTCCAAGCTTAACAACCAAGTCACTGCCTCAAAGGAAGAATATGACTACTCTTTTAACATCAGGATTATCACCAAGACCCACAGTATGGTTGAAGAATGATGTTTACAAACAAGTAAGGATTACATGGCAGCCTCATGAGCAATAATATGGTGAAATCCAATGTCCCTAGAACAGCTTGGGGACTCGGGGCTGAACATACCGAATCACCTTTTGTTCCCTCTTGTCCCATCAAATGCAGGTTGAGATTCAGGGTCACCCCTCACAGTGGAGCAACCATTACATGCCACTCAGTCACAAGCAGTCTGTGCTTGCTTAATACACTGTCCTATCTAAGCTACTGCCTCCAAGCCAGGCCCAAAGCACAAGTCAGGTGCATGGGAACAGACATGGCTGTTACAACTGAAGGAAAACCCATCGTATGTAATTGCATTAATGACCGAGAATTACAGGGGTGGAAGGAAATAATTTAAAATCAGTATCCAAAAAAGTATAAAGGGACTTAACAAAACAAATAACCCTCCCAGAGCAGTTAGAGATTAAAATGTTAAATAAGGAACTCAAGTCCTAACAATAATTCATAAAAAGCCTACCATCCTCTCTTGAAATTGAGGACTGAGTAAGCAAACCTCATCTTACAGTCAATTCTCTGCCAGATGTGATTAAATTCTCTAACGTTAACTTCTACAGAAGCTTTACTTCACCATTTAGAAACAGATTGAAGTTATTGACAATGACAAAATACTGGTTCACATTTTCCACCACACATTATGAAATCAATTTTGTCAGCTTATTTTACCAAAAATACAGCAAAAATTTACACTATGTTTCCTAAGTTCTCCACAGACAGCAATGAAGGACATAGGTCTATCAGCTTCCCTGTATTTCAGCCTACTTCAGCCAAAGTAATTCCCAACAAATCTTTAATTCAAGGAACTCTATTCATTTACTGAAGAGAATCATATAGCAGAAAGATGCTGATCATCACATATAAAACATGTAGCCAGCAACTGCCTGAATGCCTTAAGATAACGAAAGTTTAAGTTTGACACAATAACTGGCAACTCCCAAAAGCTGCTGCTTCTTCCCCTAACTACTCTTAAGGGCTTGATTCTGACTTTCATGTAAATTGTACCATTGAACTTGCTGCATAGATCAGCCAAGAAGATAAACCTCGATGGTTTTTTTTCCTGCTATTTTTGCAAGTTGAAGGTTAATGAATAGCTTTGGCATAGAGCACAAGCCAGCTGCTTTGGGATATCATCCACCCGACTCTTTGGCACAATGAAATACACATTTCTGATCCAACTTGCTCCACAATTGCTGACAGCTAAAAATTTACAATCTAAATATTTTTACTCATAAAAAAATTATTAGTAGCTCTATCAGAGTATTTGTGCACATATACTTTAGCCCATATGGTTATAATGTGAAATTCCTTATGAGTACATGGAATGATTACAGAAAGAGATCTGATTTTATTATAAATATTATAAATAAATTAAATTTATCATTCTAGATTCTGTCCAGCAGACAGAAAGTTTCATGTTTTGACTAGTAAAGCTCTGTGGCTTTGCACGGATTAGTTTCTTTAGTAAGGAAGGACTCCACAGCTGATCTTGCATCATTTAACTATAGACTCTGAGTAACTACAGACTCTGAGATCTTAATGCTGAATACCCATACGCACAACATGCAGAGCCCATTTTACTAAATAAAGGGTAACACTTGCTAAAGCAAGGTTTAAAAATTCTTTTACAACGAGAACTATGTCACAGAAAAAAGAAATTAAGTGTGTATTCTTGGTTTAATAACACCTCTGTTTCTTACCTGAAAGTACAAACTATCCATCTTTAACCTAGGTGTTTCTTACCCTGATAGTAATCACTGCAACATGTCAATACTTTGCACATGAGACTTTTTGTAACCACTAAAGCTCTGGCAGACTCCACAGTCTTGGACTGCCTTGCTGCACTGTCTTATTGTTTCGCAATTTGAAATTTGATTATACCTAAATGCAGGCATACAGTGCTATTTTAGATGTCCTGGAGCACTTATGAGGCTGTGAGGTATGACACAAACCTCCCAGAAACTTGAACCTGTCTGGAGCAGCAGCTAAAATCCAGGCAGGGACTACTCCGTTACTGTGCAAGGTGGTGGGAACTTACCCTGTTACAGGACTCGACCTACTGCCCAACTTCAAAACATTGGGTCACATACTGCCTATCTGTTTCACAGAGCAAACCAAATAACTGTAGGATAAGAAAAAGTTACCACTTCTTTAACATGTGTGAATTATCCAAAATTGCTGGAGCCCTGCATAGTTCTGAGCTTTGACAGCGAGGAGCTTGCAGATGAAGCAGCACTTCATCAAGAACTGGGAGTAACCCTAGTTTAGTTTGTGAAAAAAACAACAAGCTTCTCCATTGGCTTCACAATAGAAATATTTCCTCAAATTATTATGTGATAAACAAGACATCAAATTAACTACTGGAAACCAAATAAAACTATTGTGGAAGTTAATGCCTGTTATTTCTGTACCAATAACAAACTAGAGTTCTGCCTTCTGCCTACCTGAACAACTTGATTAGAGAGGTCATTCCAGGCCCAACAAAAAAATGCACTGAATAAAAAAGGGGCTGGTCTTAGGAAATAAGCCATTATTTATTTAAGCTTCAGTGATGATCACTATATGGGGTGCTAACATTTTTGTAGAACTGATGTGAACCACTTGCTCTATGCTTTTTCACTCTTGGGAGCCTATACTGGAAACATACGCAATAGATCCTTGATGCTCCAGAAACAGATCGATTTACCCCAATATTGGGGGACTTCTATGAAGCAGGCCATCCAAGGAGAGCAGAGGACCCAGCAAACCTGTGAGTAGGTAGGCAATGCAATTCTCCAGTGCAGAGCCCCAGTGAGGCAGTCAGAACTCGCCCTGGAGGCACGGGGATTGGCAGGAGCACACCAGATCTCCTTGGAGGCCAGATTTCTCTGAGGCCACTGCGGCACGTTCCAGCTGCGTTCTCTTGATGGGACAAGAATCTGCTAGTGCCCTTGTTAACTCTGCTGCTGCTCCAAGCCTTTTACCTCTGTTTTCCATATTTATTTGGGCTCAAGATCTACATTTCTTCTGCAGACCATTATCAGTACTCCCATGTGTACTATAAACAGAACTGGACAGCTGCAGTATCATTAGCAATTTTCCTGTTTTCTTTAAAGTCACCACGATCCATTTTCATTTGGTCTTTCAAGAAAATTAATGAAGGCTTTTAAAAGGAGCTCCAAAACCTAATGCACCACAATGAGCATGTGGGCGGGGTGGCGGAAAAATAAAGGGGGTAAGGAGAGGGCTCAACTGCTTCCTGTGGTTAAGATGTTAAAATCCATTCCAGAAGAATCTGGCTTGATACTGTGGGTTTTGTTGGTATCTTATTTATGAACATCGGAAATAAACTTGCATGTGTGCCCCACTTTTGGTAGAAAGCACATGTTAAACAGATGGAATTCGGTTTTATTTGCATCAAATACAATTGAGGACTCATATTGAAGATGATGCCAGATGCCACAAAAACTAAACAGTTTCCAGAAGAACAGAATTTGCTGTTGCAGTGACAGCACTTTCCAACAAAATAACAGGCTATACTATCAAACTGAAAGAATACGGCTTATCTACAGAGATATTTCTCTTACTCAAGTAATTTATAACTTCTTTTTACAGATCAGACATCCATTTATTCCAATTAATTTAAGGCATATATATTAATAAGCTAGATTTAAGGCTTCTTTAAACACTTTCCATAAGTTCTTCCATTAAAGAGCAGTCAGAAACAGAATATACTCCAACTCAGATGGTCTGACATTCACACTGAATCTGTACTGTGTATGTGTTAACTGTGAGTATGTCAGCCTGTGTTATTGACCGAGTCTGATATCTGGCTTTATGATACAATGAACACCTTAATCTTGGTTTTTTTCATTTCTCATTCTTGTCTGGACACTGTCACATTGTTTTGTATTTTGTAAGCATCTTTCCTCACTCACACTACCCAACACCAATGAAAATGGTTGAATTTAACACAATTTGCACTGAAAAAGGAAAATTTTACTGATGTCTTATAAATACTAAAAGAATAAAATCAGCACCCACTGAAAGGAGCTGGAGAAAAACAATATTATTGCTTAATTATAAATGCCTTGTGATAAAACACAATGAGATGTTCATGAGTGCTGTGAAAAAAAAGCACCAGTAAAATTAACTTTTTTTGCGCCACAAATGTAAGTCCATGGTAGAAAATCATATTACTGCAGAGGGGAAAAAAAGGGAAAAAAAAAAAGAGCCTACTGCTTCTGAAAGGAAAAAAAACTCCTGTTCTTCCACGTTCCTGTGTAAATTGGTGCCATGTCAGGCCGCCATCTTCCTCACTGAAATGCTTAGGCAGGGGATAAGCCTGATTTATGGAATCTGCTTGCAGCAAGGCAGACCATCCTGGCAGCATCTTCTGAGTAAAAGCCTCATTTTCGGCTCGAACCCAACTTTTTAAACATACTGTAAACACTGCTTCATGCAGGTTTTTGACAGGGAAAGAACGGGTGGAGGATAAGACTGAAGACAAGAATGTAACACTATGATATGCGAGTCATTTACCACTACAATGGGCAGATATTATTACATATATCAGGATTAGGCTTTTATTCTGTATCTTGTAAATATAGTGGTTTACTACTATTTAAGGTTGTAAAAGCATCTGGACTGAGGGAGATAAATGTACCTTTATAAGCACATTAAACAGCACAGGAGCTCATTATTAATTACATGATGCTAGTAAGTACTGGCTGAGCACTGAAGGGCCCTGATAGACTCTGTGCTTGCTCCCTCCATATAAAACAGTTAGCAATGGTCAAGAGTATTTCACTGCAAAGATGTACTTCAAAAACTGGTACATGGGTATGGTTGGAATCACCAAAAAGATGAAGTGATGGAGTTATAAATATCTTCATGTTGACAAAATGCCAGACATTCTCAAGCTCGTCTGTTCAGCAGGAAAGGACCCAGCCAAAACCAACGGGTAGCAGCTGAAGCCAGGCAAAGCCAACAGTTTCAAAAGTACAGCACAACACCTCACCAAAGTCACTCATGTCACTTCCATTTGGGAATATAGAGGCAAAGCTAGTTATTTGAGTGCAGTGTGTTTAGCTATGGTTTTTAAAAGGTAAAACAACATTTTCCCATTGAAAAAATTATCTTCTATGAAGGACTGGGTTCAAATGCATCAAGGCAGCAGATGGCTGATTCTAAGAAGACTCAGAGTACTTTTCACCAAGAGAGAAAAGAATTCATGAACTTACCAAGCAGAAAGACATTCAGCTTCTCCAGGTTTAATGAAAATGTCATTCCATTACTGTAATCAGAATTGAGTACATACTCCATTTGGTACAACAATAACTGAAACTCTGTGATCTTTCAACCTTTATCACATACCAGCATAGATATTACACAACAAATTACTTGGGCTGATTAGTGAATAAGAGTTACTATTTTTACTTCAGCAGGTTTCAATCCAAATTTATGTATGGCAGCCTTTAATATACTAGTAACCTAGTATAGGTAAAGGTATAGGTAACTAGTATAGGTAACTAGTAAAGGTGAAAAACTTTAAAAAGCCACATGCTGAATCACTGGAAAAGCAGAATGCATTCCTAATGCAACAAAAGGTAAATGTTGAAAACCCACGTGTTCAAACATCCCTCAGTCTTACAGATTGTCTATAAATCAGTTCTCCCTTATTCCACTGAGTGACACACTTGAGTTCTCTATAGAACCAGACAGGAAGAAATCATGTATCAAGACTAATTAACAAACAACATGTTCATGGACAGAGGGTCTACTTGAAAATAAACCTGTTTATTTTGTTGCTCTTTCACTCATAATTCTAGCTGAAATGTTTCAGGAAAAAAGAAAAAGCTTTCTTAATATATTTTCAGTGGGACTCTTTTTTTTTTTTTTTCCCCCCATTCAGAAAGAGTGGCAAAAGGCCCATATTTCCTTCATGATTTTTTTAACCTAATTATTTCCTCCTAGTAAAAGAATGGGAAAAAGTTAAAAAGGCAAAACACTTTATGGAGTGTTATTTTTCACATTTTAGAAGTAACTTTTCACCTTTAAGTGCTAACTGAACACTTGAAAGCTAAATGAATACATCCCCCCACAGCACTTGCAGCACTACGAAGTGGACTGCTATTAAAAAAGAAAGACTCCTGCGGCAAAGTCATGAAGGAAATACAGTCACCTCAAGTAACCTGAATGGTATGTTGGGAAATTCTGACAAATAGGGCACCAATCATTGTGCAAGGACTTTTCCTGGGTGTACAAGGATAAAAATTAAATATCACAACCACTGTTGCTTCTAAACACTCAAAAGTTTCTCACAAAATTTAAGATCATGTTTACTTCCATAGTGAATTCATAATCAGGGAGAGATTTTATCACAAACTGAAAGTAGATAATCCAGTCATCTGCTCACATCAGATTAAACTGGGAATGGGATGGGGGAACACTAGACTAATGGAAACGTGAAATCTGGCTTGTTTGGTCCCTTTACCTGTTACCTCAATGCAAGGTTCTCTCTGCTTCCACCTTATCTGTGTCTCATAGACATTATCTCTCAAAACAGTGACTTCAGAAAGGAGCACTTAGAGGAACCTCCAGGCCTGGGCCACGAAGGAGTTTGTGGAGAGCACTTGGTTTCAGAATGACCTGTGCATGAGGATGCTGACTGACAGACCTGGCTCCTAAAGCTCAGTCGTTGTGTGGTGGTACCTTCTTCAACAGACTGAACATCACATTC
Source organism: Pampusana beccarii (assembly GCA_013399365.1). Lineage (NCBI taxonomy): Eukaryota > Metazoa > Chordata > Aves > Columbiformes > Columbidae > Pampusana > Pampusana beccarii. The sequence goes on along the minus strand of VWYH01006776.1, from coordinate 14,214 downwards.
CATGTACGTGAGTGGTGCATGGATGGAATTATATACCAGTCATCAAGAAAACAGCATGAAAGCCCACAGAGCAAACAGATGGCCCAAGACCTGAGATACTGTCTATAATTACAATAATCTCATCATCAGGTTGACTGTTCCTATATGTAATGGTCTGTCTTGTTTTGGGCAATCAAGTTATTTCGTAAGAGTCCAAGTGTACCATAACATGTACCTTTGCACTTATCATTCTGCCATTAGAATTGAACTAGGAAAAAACACATGGAACATCTTAACTTAGCTTTTTATAAAAATTGTCTTATGTATTATGTTATAGCCTGCTCAGAAAACCCAGGCCAAGACCAATAACACAAATGCTTTAAACAAGGTATCAGGTGGTGTGGTCATGAAATAACACTTCTTGGTAGAGAGGAACTGTGGCTTTTGATGAGAGCTGAAACCTATTAAAAGCAAATGTTAGAATGTGAATAAAAATTTAATATTTTTACATTGCCTTTAAGCCTCTATGAAGGCAAGAGTGAAATCTGATTAAGTGAAGCCATTTGGGGGATTACAATGCAACACTGAGTGGCTATAGTCACACACAGTATATTGTATCTACCCAGTTTTGGAAATTTGCCACCACAAGAATTCAAATCCAAGCCACCTGGCTATAAAGTACAAGTGCAAACCTCTTAAAATTCAAATATTTAATCTGTGTCTCCTAATAAATACAACATAAATGCTTAAGGAATGCATGACTACCATTTTGTCTTATTACTGTGAAATATTCTGATAAAATATTTTATTTTCTGATGTAGCGCAATCCATAACTTGTGTCTTGACTTCCCACAATCAGCTAGCCGTATGCATAATGCGACATAACAAAAATGAGAAAAGGACATTCTAGGGTTAAGCTAAGACAAGAAATTATTCAATAGTTCCCTACAGCTAAGAAGCAAAAGGGAGGACCTGAACTTGATGACAGTCATATATCTGATATTACTAGGCAATGCATTCGACTTCAAAAGGAGAAGAGAGCTAACAGCAAATGGACAGATGCTGACCCTTCACAGACTAGTCAATAACAGGAGGCAAAAACTACCTGAGCAAAGGAAAATCCTTTGTTTTCTTTGATGGTCAAATCCTTTGCTTGTCCTATGATTTGCACAAGAAGAAATGGAAGGTATTTCAGATGCTTGTGGCTAGCTCAGAAAAAAAAAACAAAACCAAAAAAACAACAACGAAACTCACAGATGATTTAGGGCCTGGTACCTGAGTGGTCAATGCACATTGGTACCTACTCACTCTGATAACAGTAAGCAAACATAGCAAATAATTTCCAATTCAGTAACTAGGAGAGTCACAAACACATTATATGATCAACTCTATCCACCAAAAAAAGCTCCAAATTCCTGTCTTCCCTGAGGCACATCTCACTAAATCTTACTCTCTGCCCTGCAAACAGCCTCTTCCACAACCTTTCCCTCAATCATTTTTGCTGAAGGAATGCAAATTGAGATCAAGACCTCAAGTCTCTCAAGACCTCACTTTTTATAGCTTCATCTTCTTAATTTGTACTTACAGCATTTCTGTGATTCTCACGGACATTTCTGAAAGCTTTCTTGTAAATAAAAAAGAGCTACTAGGAAAATTCCTTAAAATTCTGAAATCCAGAAGTCAAGGGGTAGAGTTGTCTTCAGATAGCTTTACTTGTATGTCATATGTTCTCATGCAGGTGGTCCTGAACATCATTGTAACTGGCAACATCTTCCAAGGACTTCTGCTCACCATACCAATGACTTCTACTGTATTACAATACCATTTACATTATTTTCTTTCACTAAGCATGTGCATCAGAAGGCAAGAGCTGTAGACCAACGACATACTTGATCGTACATCCTCCTTGCAGTTGCATTTCATGCCATGCCCTAGCTTCTAAAACCCTGCCAGTGTCTGAGTATAATCCACTTAGTGTGCCTCACACCCACCTACTGGTTTGCAGCTTGCACTGGTTTTATGGTACTTCTTGACAGTGGCTGAAAGTCTTTAAAGCTAATGATTTCCAACTGCATGTTGGCCAATTTTTCAAAAGAGAAAAAGGTGACATCATCTTCAAAGATGCAATGATAGGAATTTTTGTGGTTTGTTTAATATTAATATTAAGATATGGATTTCTGCCACAAAGACCAAGGCAATCATAAAAGCAATCAATCCCAGGTAATACTGGAAATGCATAAGTAAAAAAATTATATATATATATATATATATATATCTCCAAAATATATAATATAGGAAATGTTGTTGAAACATCCTCCAAACCATATGCAACTGCTCCTATTTCACTAATAAAGTTAATTTGTAATAGTACTTTATAGATTCTGAAGATAAAATCCTAGACTGATGTCTCTTCACAGACACCATTGCTTACAAAACCTCTACATATTTTTCCATAAATACTCAAGATTCAGAATGGCAACATTTCTGATACTACTTGCTACTACTACCTGATACCACAGTTTTCTGATGACCTTAAAACAAACAGCTACAGTGCCAGAATTTGTTTTTTGCTTTCCATTAAAAAAAACAGGAAGTGTGTTGGTCTTCGTTTCCCAACTGATGGCTTGCAACGAACTCCTGAACACCATCTGAAATGTTCCTTTAGTGCCATCTATTAGATTTTAAGTGGCTTTTTAAAGATTTTTAGATTTTAAGTGGGCTTTTGCAAGGTCCCAAGCAAACAGCCCAATTCTGATTTTTTTTTTTTGCATAAGCTTCGTAGGAAGCTGATGTTCTGGGGGTTTCTGTAGAGCTTTTGACTGCAAGTTAAATTCTTAAAAGCCCCAGTTGAAGACTGGCTCCCTCCTTCTCTTCAGAAGATCCAGTCTCAGAGGAAAACACCTTCTCATGTCTGCTTATAACCTGGTCCTTCTTTGACTAGTTTTTCTTTCTCACTTCATCACTTCTACATGACTGATCCCAGCAGGAACACTTCACTGCACTGCGAGGTTTTAATATATATTTTCATTGAACTTGCACACTTCTAATATTATTTTGTGTCAATAAAACACTTCTGCACTTACCTTAGTCCTAAGGGATCCTTCTCAGTGCAGCACAGACATACAGATTTTATTTCTGTCAACTAGAGCTGTGTTTCTAATTTCCAACACAAGCCAGGGAAAATGTCTACAGACAGAGGATCTAAGCGAAACCTCAGCTGAAGTACCTGGCATAGTCAACTTCAATGGAAGTCCTCCCCATCTGCAAATCCAGCCACCCACAACTTAAGACTAAAATGTTCTAAACTTAGCTGCACTGAAACCTTTGCAGGACTGTCCGTGGACAGTGACGGCCATAGCTCCAAAAATGAAAGGATAAAAAAGGAAAGAGAAGATGGACAGCCTCAGACGAAGGAAAAAAAAAAAAACAACCACCAACAAAAACGCACAAACAACAACAAAAAAACACAACAACAAAACCAAAACAAAAGAACCCCCCACACACACACAGCCACAGAACATGGGACAGAGTTCACATTGCTTACTTGTCTCACCTGCTCAATTGTGAGTTCTTCAAAGCAGCTACCAATTCATGCTAAATTTTAATATATATCCCAACTGTGATACTAACAGTACATAAAAATTGCTCAGCAGGAACTTGGAATTATCAGGCTTAACCAGTTTGTCATGACAAGGTGACTGCTGTAACAAAGTGTTGTGGGTATGGAGTTGCTTACTACTACCCTGGGACACCAAAGGCTACAGAAACCACACTTGGTCTGAGTTCACTAAACGCATGTGATGAAAATTGCCATCAGAAGCAACTGTGACAGGCTAGAAAGCAACATCTCTGTCCAAGAAGCAAAGGCAAGAACCAGCTGCACAGCAGGTAAAAGAGTAAAAACACAGTTCAGAAAAAAGGTTAATGAAGTGAAGAAGATATCTGAACAAACAGAAGCTACTAGATGTTTATATTTGCTTCAGTTGTTCACTCTACTCTGTCAGTTACTTGGGCTTCAAACGGAACAATTAAAACACATCTGAGAAGCACTACAGAATTCTGGTGCCCCACACAATTATCTCTACAGCAAAACTCGGGGCTAATGTGTTGCAATATGCTATTCAAACACCAAACACTTCCTTTCCTATGATAGAAGATAATCCAGGAATTTAATTTGTGAACTCCCAGGTGGCTGTCTTCCACATTACACATGCCTCAGGGCAATAAATCCTTTAATACTTCTTGCACCCTCAGGTGAATGTTCCAGACATGTTCCAAGAGGAGCTCCCCTTCATGTAACCACATCACACAAAAACAAGGAAGAATTCTTTCTGAAGTCACACTAAGATTATATTAAGAGTTACCTAAACACATTATGGTTTCAATATTTTACATGCATTTTGTACTCTCTCCATTTCTTCCAAGTATGTTTGAAAAAATATAATGGGTAAAATTCTGCAATCTGCTCCTACAAAAAGGATGCTACTGCAAACAGCAATTAAGCACTTCAAAAACATGACGGAAGCCAATACTTGGTGCTGGAGAGGAAACTGCTCAGTGTAAAAAAATGCCTTTATCCATAGAAGGGACTTTGTGCCTGTTAGATTAGTACCATTTGCAGTACTGTAATAAACCAGATCTCATCTAACACCATAAGTGCAAAGGAGGCTCTTAAGTTTATCACTCAGCTTTTAAGAAAACCATCAAGTCCACTCTGGACAAAAGGTTTTCATATGAGTACAAAAAGAAGCAAACATAGCTGCTGATGCTAAATGAAACAGCGGCTTGAGCAATGAAATATACTGAAGTGCAGAGTAAGCTTTTCACAAAAGATCAAAAGGTTCCTTAAGTTATAAAGTACACTCAAAGAACCATCAAATGTATGAGGCTTTTTGTTTAAAAAAAGTTGGAAGTAAAAAACACCACAATTTTAAAAATAATCCTTTATAATTGATTGACAGAACTCCACCTGGGGTTTTGGTTTTGATTGTTCATTGTTTTTGTCTTTTTTTTTTTTTAAAAAGCCTAGCCTTAACATTTTTGCAGCCCCAGAAAAGTTTTGTTACACTGTCTGTCTTCAGTCTACATAACACACAAAAACACATTGCAATGTCAGCTGATTTCACAGAAATGGCAAAAATAGCCCCGAACAAGCAGTCCATTCCAACTGCTGCAAGACGAACATTTGACCACAATCTTGAAGAAGATAAGATTTACCAAGCCTGTCATATTGGCAGCTCTTAAAATGCAGACTGAAAAAACCCTAGGACTGTGGTAACATAATGTGTACTTAACAACCAAGCACTCCTCTTATTTCAAGGAATTACCATTCATAGCAAAGTTTAATTGACAGTTCATGAGATGGCAAGAGCCTCATCAGATGCCAGTCTCAACTGGAGACACAATAACGGATCCACTTCCGCCTGCCTTTAATTGAAGTGCTGTGGCAAGAACTTAATTTTTTTTTAATTCTGAATTTTTTCTACCTTGGAAAATGCCACTGAAATGGAAAAAAAAAAAAAAATCACACAAAAAACCAACATATTTTTTCATTTTTCACAATGGTTTCATAAAAGTGAATTGACAGAAAGAGGTAACAGCTAAAATCTACAGTTAATATAATTTTTTCATTATTTTTTTCATTGTAGTCTTTACACACTAGATCTAAAGTAATGTGGGACCTGTTCTTCAGCCATACTGTCTTATTTCACATGTACATTCCTGGATCACCACACATACAGACAAATTATAGAAAAAGATTCAGAGCTCCACAAAATCTCTCATATTCAAGAGAAAATTGCCGAAGTCATAAGGAAACAAAGTAATTTCTTAGATTCGGATACTTCTTAAATTACCATGCACTTCACTACCTTTCTTCTTGTCTACAGCCTACTACACCCAAATTGCATAAACAGGCCTGCACATAGGGCTGCTGTTCCACAGATTGTCATGGATGTTGCCATCTTCCTTCAGTTCCCCAGTTTACTGCAAAAGCAGCTGGAACCAGCTTGCATTCTTTTTTTTCAGTCAGCTTCTCAAGGTTACAAGACGACCTTCTCTTCAGCATGGGACCCAGCAACACCATTGTACCTTAGTCACTTCTGGATGAGTTTGGCTTACTGTGCTTTTCATCAATAACGTACCGAACTGCCTCAAGTCACAACCTGGCATATAGAGAGCAAACAAAATGGGATTCATCTGAAGGTGAAATTCACATTGAGTGAAATCAGATCCCAGTGAAAATCAACAAGGTGATAATCTCATTCTAGAAACTCAAAACAGTTTCCAGAATTCAATCCTGAAAGCTGTGACAGGGTCATGCAAGAAGAAAATTAGTGAGGGCTACAATAAAAACATACAAGACAGACTTCAAGAAACAATGTGGACACTTGAAAGTAACAAAAATTATCACTTGCTGCAGAAAAAAGGACTCCTTACTGAACTGTCACATCTGCTGTTCTCAGGATCTTACCGTATAGCTATGAAAAAAATGAAGTAGTAATAATTCGCAATTATTTCTTTAAAGAACATGCAGGTAATTCATAAGCGTAAAGAATCTGTATAGTGTTGACTTTGCATATGACAACAACTCATACCTGTGCATTGTTTCCTAAAAAGGGATTTAAGTCCTTTTAAAAATGCATTTTCTTCTAATTTTATCTAAAAATTGTGCAAGAAACTTATTTCTGCTTACCTGAAAAGATCTTGAACAATGATATTCATAAGGATGAACCTCACTCTTTGAGTTAGACTAATCACCAGGTACTTTAACAACCACTGAATAAGTAAAATGAGAAGAAACAGGTCAATTCCAACAAACAATAAACCAGTCTTATATGCAACTCATCTTTCTCATGGATGCAAAATGAAATATTACTTTTACCATAAAGTTTAATGGAGCAAACAGATTCAGCTTTCAAGTCCTTCAGGTGAAAACTTCTATGCTCTGTAAAGTTCCACAGAGAAACATGTCTTTGGATTGTAAAATGGAAAATAACCAAACTTGCAAGGAGTTTTCCAGTATCAAAAATCTCTTCTAGTAGATGTGTGACTAAAATCAAGCAGCAGAAAAAGTATTAGCTTTCATTTTCCTTATTTAGAGCAATGTATCAACAATACCACTCATTTCTATAACTCATACAATACAATCGTACATAAAGCCACAATACCACCATCTGCGCCCTCAGAAAGGATGTTTGAACTATTTTTGGAAACTACTCAAGAGCCAAGAACTGTATCTGCATTAGCTCATTCCACATAACCATAGGACAGCTGGGACAACGGTTTTGTATTCCTGTCCAGACTTTCTGTACCCACAAGACCTATATTTGGCGAACATCACAGAATGTGATTATGTCTTGGCTGAGCGTATTCACACACAGGCATACACCTGGCATTGTTCAGTAGTAACAAATTAAGTAGTTGCTGCTTCAGTTTGCTGCAGGCTGGTGCACTCTCACCGCCTGCTTAGCAGCTCAGCACATGTGCTTCTGAAAAAAACAAACAAATAAACAAATAAATAAAACAGTCTCAGTGATACAGGTCCACCAGAGCCCTTCCTGACACTGCAGCAGGACCCAGCTAGAGTTAAGCAAGGATGCCCATGTCCAAGTTACTCTAAAGACTAATTAAATGACAGGTTGATAAATAATTTGCTTCTCTTGAGAATGGTATCTAGAAATCTCTAAGAGAGGACAAGAAAAAAAATAACACACAACCATTCTCTCTGTGTTCGTTTTGCCTGCAGCTTGTCCCTAAGTGGCAATTGTTAGAAAAAAGTCAACCAGTTTCTATCTGTGGGTGGACCATAAATACAAACAGACTAGCACAGCTGGCTGAAGCTGCAATAGGAAAGAACCTGGAAATGACCACTGCCAGATGGTTGGCAAGGTCCCACAGCCCACATGGCTCCTACTTACAGGCTGCCCACTATCATCCATGGCTTTTCCCAGTTTGCTCATGCAAACGGTGTGCATGCTGCTGAGAGTCCAGTGCCTCCATTCAAAGAGGGCCAACTGAGGGGCTATTTCTATTAAAATCACAGCTGGGTTCTGCAATGATGAGCTGTGCAGTGGAATTCTGATCAATTCTGCTAAACATCTATAGAGATCCAGGCTCCCAATCACCTGTCACACAATGCCCTGCAGTGACAGCAAACCATGTAAACATATTCAAGCTCATTTTTGGCACGTGTTTGCAAAGGAAGAGTGCAGATATTTGTTAAATTCCTAAATCCCTAGTCTGCTGGTGACCAAGTGAAAGGAAAAAGCTATGTAGCTCACAGAATAGCTACACATCAAAATAATTTTTGTACGGATTGTCTTATTTATAATATCAAGCTCCATGTGGCAGTAACACAAAAACAGGGACTAAGAAGATGAAAAACTCAGAGCCAGACAGCCAAGTCAAAAATACAAAAATGGGTGTCCAGTCCAAAGACCTTGTAACGCAAACAGAAAAGACCCTGAAGTAGTACAAATGACAAAGTAAAAATATTTATTATGGGAGACAAGGCCAGAGATGGCCATTTCTTGTTTTACCTACAGGTAGTTTCTTTTTTCATGTTCACACTCTAAATCTGTCAGGTGGTCATGCCTCATCCATGCTAAAAAAACAAAGGTTTTCAACCCATGCCTTCAAATTCCCCTTTCTGTGGAGGAGAAGAGCCTGTGGAGTGGCAGGAACCAAGGGTAGTTGCATTCTTCAGAGCACGTTCACAGGTGAAGAAGGGCAAACTCCCTTCTTACAGAGCCTCACAGCCTACCAAGTCTAAAAACCCTAACCCACCTGGCTCCTCTGATAAAGCCAGTGCCACCCCCAACATGCAAAAGCAAGAACAGCAATGCAGGGCAGCTTATCTACTGGAGTCACTCATTTCATTAATCTGTTGGGTTTTGGGCGTTTTGTTTGGTTTTTTTGACTGACAAGGAGAATAAATGAGCCATCTGTGTGTCTCATACTGCCTTCTTATAGTAGCTTTCAAATTTTATCTTTCTCTCCACATCAACCTGACAAATGGGGGCAGGGGGACAGGAGGGAGGAACCACATTAAAAAAAGAAAAAAATAACCACACACACAACACACACACCAAATACACAGAACACAAAGGCTGTCCGAAGGAATTAACAGACAGGAAGTCTCATTTGAAAAGAAGGAAAAAAGTTTAAAACTAGCCCTAACGTATAATTGATTCCAGGTCATGATTTCAACAGCCAGTTGTACCACATTTCCAATATAAATAAGTATTCTGCAAGGTAATTTATATTACCTTCCAAACTGAAAACTCCCAAATCACTAGTTTAACTGTGTTTACTAGCAAAAAAAATGGGAAGAGTGTTTCTTGCCACAGCTGAACGTAAAGTCTTCCATGTGAAGGATATCTGCAAGGTCACGTTCTGCCAAGGGTTCCAGCTAAACACAGGTGATACAGGAAGGAGCACATGCCGCTCTGCTCTCATACAGCTAACTAAAGCTGGTCAACTGTGCTTTTTAAATCCAGCTAGAGGAAGGGAGACCCAGGGAGTAGGGGGAGTCATTGGTAAAGAAAATAATGTTTTCACATACATTCAATCAAATCATTTAATGAACTTTTAGTTTGCTAGCAGTTTGTTCATGTTCTGTACATCACTTCTTGAGTGTTCATGAATGGGGGGGAGAAGGCAAGAGGCACAGTCAGGGAAAAAATAAATTAAGTTAAAGGCTTATCTTCTACAGACTGTTTTTCATGCAGCTACCCTGTCAACCAGTAGAATTTAATAAGGACTCTCATTTCCTCTGGGAGGGGGAACTAAGACTTGCATCTCCTTAATGTTTAGCAACCAATTTTCCTGTACGTTAGAAAACTTAAAACCTGAAATTATATTTCAAATAAATGTATACAGACCTTACACTTGTCATTTGCAAGAACCTGTGGGGCAGATTCTACACAACTAATTAAAACATCATGATTTAGAAATTTGCTATGTTATTATTAGCATGCACACATGGATTGTGGTTTATGATTTTTACTCCAATATATTCCAGATCTTAAGCAAGAGTAAAATCTGTGTTATTGTACGGATATTTTGGGGGTCATGATGGCCTGCTAGCAGCACCTTTCCCCACATAGCAAGCCGTGGCTTGGTGATCAGCCCTTGCTAGAACTTTGCAAGCCATGATGAAGAACAGGCTCTCAGAGCAACAGGCCTGCTCACCTTGTAGACAAAAGGGGTGATGTAATTCTCTTTGATCTCCAAGGATAAGGATCAGATCTTAGGCAAATGTGGTACTGTTCAACAAGTAAATATATCTGAAATGGGCAGTAGCTGAGAGCTATGGCCAGTCCCTGTTTCTTTTTATTGGAAGGTAAAACTATGCAGACAAAAGCTTGCACCTCTATTAGCTTTAGAAGACAAGTCGCAAAATAAATTTTTTTTTTTTAAAAAGTGATCTGAAGATCAGAAGTAACAACTAAGAAAACTTGCAGTTTGGCCTTTTTTTATTCTCTACAACGTGTCGACCTTGACCCCTCCCCCCTTTCCTGTGGCAGATGTTTCTGGATTCAAATTAAATCCAGAAACGCTAAAACAGCTTAAGTTCCATGGCTATCTTTCAGAATGGATTTCGCTAAAAGATAACTGCGTAGAGGAATGAAGAAAAGGTGGTCTATTAGTACACCTGCACTTTGAGCAGTTATTTTATTTCTCCTGTTGCATCCACAGTTAGAAGCACTGGACTATTCCAATTGTTTTAGTATTTAAACAGAGCTTTGATTAGGTTACATTTAGACACTATTCCATTAATACATAAAGATATCTAAGGAATTCCAGGCTTCATTATAGACAACTGACCTACCAAAACAACAACAACAAAAAATAGCAACACTATTCTCCAATTAGAAAAGCAGACAAAAAATAACCTAATTCCAGCCAGATTACTGTTGATTTCAGCTGCCTTCATATCACAAGCAAATTGATTTTGGCATGACTCTACTAATCTGTGCAAAAGCATGTGTTTGCATGAGTATGATCACTAAAGCCTGAAAATACATGCCACGTTAGAGAATTGAGCAAATCCAATGGCTAAGATCTGAGTCCCCAGAAAAGCCCATCTACAAGGTTCAACTGATACATTAACTCCATTGGTCTCTTGACCAATGGGGGAGTTTTAGATTTGGTATTAGGAAAATTTTTTTCCCGGATAGGGTTGTCGGGCATTGGAACAGGCTGCCCAGGGAAATGGTTGAGTCACCATCCCTGGGGGGGTTTAAAAGACACAGAGATGAGGTTCTTAGTGACATGGTTTAGTGCCAGGGTCAGGTTATAGTTGGATCTTGAGGGTCTCTTCCAACTGAAATGATTCTGTGATTGCTTCCCCCTGCTCTCTGCCATAAACAGGAACTAGAAGCATAATGACTTTGCTTTACTTAGCAGATAGATGTCATCAGACTCCATCTTCTGATTTCAGATGGGAAAACAGCATCTGTCAGTGCAGAACTTTTATCAGTGGATAGAGGAACTTGCTCATTAGTCATGTGCAACCATCAATCAACAGCAACAATTTTTTGCAAACTTCAGCCCTCTGCTCAGTATCCAAACTTTTCTCTTTACATGCTTTCTGAAAATGGCAGTCATTCTCCCTTTTCTCCCTAGCATGCCACTCTGCTACACTCCTTCCCATGCTAAGTTCTGCTATTTCCTCCCCAGTGCTCAAGAATGGCTATTCCATGACTCTCAACTTTCCAGTCCACTAGGGGTTTTGCTTATTTGTTTGTTCTTTTCTCTATTCTGAAGAAAGCTTCCCTCATCTCCATGTTGCTCCTAAAATGCTAGGGTTATCTGGTTGATTTTTCCCCTCTCATTTGTTTTAGTGGCAAGAAAATAATTTATTTTTTAGTCCTTGTGGTATCCTCCTTGTATGTTTTTTTTACCCTGTGGAAGAACGCTTCTGAAAGCACTGCTTACTTCTGAAAGTCTTCCTTGGTTTTCCATAATCCTTTTTTGCCATTCTGCTAAGCTGACCCTTTTCCTGCTCTATGTTTTTTTCTTCTGTCAAAACTTTTCTCTGCAATCTCTTGCAGTGTAGCTCTCTCTGCCCACCTCCATGGCCCACAGAGCCTGAGAGACAGCAGGAGCAGGGAGTTGATTCTGGCACCCAGCAGCCCCAACTGATCCATCTTTTTTGCACTCTATAGTACCAGTACATGCAGTTCTCACTGAAAACAGTGATTTTGACAGATTAACGTCAACAATCTTACTCCTCAATAAGGAAGAGTTCTCTTCAAAACTACACTTCAGAGTCCCACCCACCCCAAGTAATTGTTATTTAAATTTCATAATTGCCATATTATGGCATTAGATAACATACACACAGCCTTCACCTCAAACCCAGAACGGTTTTGCCAAAACACTGCAAAAATAAGACTTGAAGTTATATATTGCATAGGTATAGCTGACAGAACCTTTTAACCTTGATCAGATTTCATTTATGGATAAGGGGCTCATATCTGTTTGTTGGCTTTCTTTTGGTTTTGCATTTAACAAAACAAAACAAAATCAAACAAAATCCTGCTTCTTTCCAGGACAAGCTCTGAAATTTAAAGATGAAAAATACGTAGGTATTCTCCAATTGTTCTCCAGTTATGTTTCTGAAGATAAGGTTTCTCAGCTCACATGTTACACTAGCATAATTGTGAAATAAATATAAAAACAAAACCACAAAGAAAGCTGCAGACCTGGGAGTTTTTATCACGTGGTGTTGCATTTCTTGCTGCAAAATTAACTGCTTTTCAAGTTATCATACTAATTCTATGCCTCCTGTGTCTAATCTTGCAACAAGATTATTTTTTCATGTATCTTTCCTAAGAGGTCCTCACACAAAGGGGTGGGGGGTGAGGGGGAAGTATTCAATATATGGACTTCCACCTAAATTCATTTTAAACAAAGGAAATCATGCAGAAAGTTTGCCACTTTTTTAGTAACTTCCCCCTAGATACACACACAGGCAAAAACACAGCATCTTTTAAATTCTACAGGACTTTTTAAAAAGTATTAAAAACATTACCACAACCTATGGGGTAATGGATCAACAATACATTCATCATAACTCAAAAAAAATTTTTTTTAAAAGGTAACTATAGTACTGTGACATACATTGGGGATATAGGGAGAGATAATTCATATGTTCTATAGTGACAAGAGTCAGAAACATGTTTCCAACTTCTGTTGCTAGAATAATTATTTCCTTAGGAGTCAAATTTGATCCTGTATTTTCAAACATCAAGTCCTCGAGCCTGATGAGCCAATCTAGTCTCTGAATAAATCTCTTGTGAGAAGTCACACACATTTATAACAGCAGAAAATTAAGTCCAAGCACTAACACCTCATGGATACGTTATCAATACTTCCTAACTGAAGAAATTTTTTCTTCTTGGTCTTACAAACCTCCACACAATCTCATACACTTTAATCTCCACATCATACATCTGAACCTTTCACAGACTCTTCCAGAACTTCTAATCTTTGAAGGTGGAAAACCCTCTCATTTTCCCCTTAACTTTGGAAAAAAAAAAGAGAAGGAAGGGGAAAAAAAAGCTGCTGGAGTCTCATATTTTGCCCACAATCCTTTCACATCTTCAGTGGTTGCCTCCAGTGAGAAAGAAACAACTTCATAGGGGACAACTGCCTCCTGCAGTCTTAGTTCACTATTGAACATGGAAATTGTCTTCCTTTTACAAAAAGTCTTACCTGTCCAGATCCCATCTTTTTGATTCCTTTCCTGCTACTCATACAACATGCAATACATATTTTACACACAACTGCACTCAAGCTTCCTGTTAAACAACTCAACTGCTTCTAGGTGTACTGGCTTGTAATTCAGGGGGCAGCAATCTTTACATGCACCACTAGCGATTTCTGAGATCATTTTCCATAAGAGCATACGACTGCAGATTACACACACTTGATTCATCATGATCAATTACAAAATAAAACAAAAACAAAACAACAAAAAAAACACACACAACACCACCACACAAAACCACCAAACACACACAAGCCCATACTATTGCTGAAGACTTCAGCTCACAGTAACTCCCAGTTTTACCCTAAGCTCCATGTGTCGCTGCTAGTAAATACTGATTGCATGTGTAAGAACAATTTTTCCACAGTTGTATTCTCTAATGATGTTATTTCTGCAGAGAAGACACAAGCACCCCAAATCATCAAGCAAATATTTTCAGAATCACAGAATGTTAG
>VWYH01006759.1:0-17796 GCA_013399365.1 Pampusana beccarii | reverse complement strand
ATCAGCTTTTTTTCCACTTGATGCTGAAAGCTGGGCCCAGGACGTGCATGAGGACAGCCTGGGTTCTCCCTCTGCAGCTGAAGAGGCCCAAAGGGGATGTCATAATTTACTTACAGAATATTCACTACTAATTAACATAATCAATGGAGATATTTGCTAAATTAGAAGGGCAGGTTAAAACACTAGAGTTCCATTAGTAGTACCCTGTCAGAATCAACTTCTGTATGGGTTGACATTTTTCTGCATTTTTCCATCACTGTTTAAGAGGACAGCACCTTCAAGAGGAAAAAAAACCCAAACATTTTAAAGCTTTACCTAACAACACTTCGTTTTTGTTTTTTTTTTTTTTAAATCACTTTTTACCCCAGTTCTTTCCTCTTAAGATAGCTCTTCTCTTAAAACAACATCAAAAAGAACTGATTTTTCCAGTGTCCATGTGGGTAAATTGTCAGTTTTCATTATGGTTCCTTGGACTTTTTTTTCTTGTAATGTTATTCTAATCAGCTACACTCAGCTATTTATTCCTAATTTTAGTGTTTTATCAGCCCTGCTCACATGCTGTTTTTTCTGTTGCCTTTCAGCAGTCCCAGCTCTTCCTGGTTTATAGAGGACTAGCACAAATTTCAGCAATGTTGCTCATTGCTATTTTCGCTTGCTTTCCTTCATGAACCAGAAATATACTTCCAATCCTTGGCCCTATCCCAAGTCTTGTGATATCAGATAAATCGCCATTTTCTTTGGTGCAAGGACTGCTATTTCTTATTTTGTATGCAAATGCAGTTATCCAAAATACATCTTTGGCAGTTAGACCCACTATTTTTTCTCCCCTACACACTCACATAAATATACTTTCATGGATAGCAGAGTCAGAGTAATCCTCTGGATGGCATCTCCCCCCACCTCCCAGCTCATCAAGTACAAACCCCCATTATGGGGGGAAAAAAAAAAAAAAGGCAGCTAAATCACACTGTCACACCCAACCAAAACTGAATTTTAAGTCAATATCCTTTTTTTTTTTTCTTCATCAAACACTGTATCTCTCTCAGACAGACACACCTTTATCCTTTCTCTTTCATGGCAAAGTGCCCATGTCCAAGGAACTCAAAACCTTCCTGTCTGCATCAGCGTCTGCCCAAATTTTTATTCACAGCTGAGTTGACTGATAAAACAATCCCCTGGTGTGCCCCTGAGCCTGAGGACTTGCTCAGGGTCCCATCAAATGCTGCCACCAGTCCTGCTCAGGCTCTGGCAATGGGGGATGGAGGGGGCAGCAGGTTTGTTCATGGTTTCCTGAGTTACCAGATCCAGCTCATTTCCCTCCTATTTTGACAACATTCCAAAGCAGGTCCCAACTGAAATACAACCCTCTCCCTTCTATTTCAGTCCTCCGACTAAACCTATAAGTGAAACTCTGCCTGCAAAGTAAAATCACTACCTTAGAATAAATGTTATTTTGTAGCTAGTAGCTAATCTTCCAAAAAGAAAAGGCACAAAATTGAGCCATTTAAATTCTTAAAGTGAAATATTCTGGAACCACATTAAACAAAAACATACACTTTGGTGCTTCTTCTGAAGGAATTCAATGGCTTACTCTTCGTACAAGTACCTAATTTACCTTTTTGGGGAGGGGATAGGGAGAGAGCTCAAGTGCAGCTGTGCAATGTTATGTTGTGATTTACATTACTACTCCTACCTATGGGACACACGCTACTCAGTCTCCCCAGGAAATACAGACATTCAAAATATAAACCAAATACAAGTCGATGTTACTTTTATCTCTATTTTTCATTCCTCTGCATTCACACTTGTGTGACTGATTTGTGTGTGAAATGATTTCCAAGTTTTCAAGCAAAAAGCAGTTAGGAAACAAAATATTTATACTCTTCTAACTTGTGCTTCCTGCCTAGCTAGATACCATACAGATGCAAAGTTACTGGTCTGCAAGAGCCTTCCACAGATCTATAATAAAATAATTAAATTAGTGAGTTGTGTTTAGATCAGATTCTTGGCTGCCAACTCCTAAGGACTCAGGGAATTCAGAACTGCAGAAGGATCATTTGGAGTCCATTTGGCAGAAATGTCAGAAACTTGCTGCTCCTGGGAACATCCTTTTCCAATAACATTTATAGCTCTAGATGGAAGTGAAAAGCGCCATATGTTAAGAGTTTCCTGAAAAGCTTCCTGGTAAGAGAGGAAATAAATTCAACTTGTCACATCTGCTCGTGGGCCAGTCAAGTAGGATTTTATCACAGCTTCAAGTGTTTTAAAAAACTGTCCTGTTATCAACTGAAGGGAGCTTTACTTTTCAAGGGTTTTTTTCAATATGCATGTTCATATAATCTCGATCATTAAATGATTTATTTGTCAGTGGAATTCAGTAACATGTATTATTATTTATCTCTAAACAACAAAGATTACTCAGATATTCAGCTAAGAGCAATAATTCAGTTGGGAGCCAATTTGCATGGTTTAGATGAATAAAGCTAAGCAGTCCCATTCTGCCCTTCATTTTTATTTGACCCCAGCTTTGTATATTGTATCAAATTTTCCATTACAAAGTACATTTAATTAGACAAAAGTCAAGCTTCTACCATCTTCAGAAATCCTAGGTTGTAAGCACTGTAAATGCAATGCAAACAGCTGGCTTCAAATTCCCAGGGAGTCAGGGATCCCAAAGAAAATATTACGAACCAATACATATTGTCTCTGCAGTTGCTCAAGAAATCATTACTCCCTTTACAGAAAGCAGAATTTTGTTATGTGAAGTGCAAAGGTAGCACAAAACAAGGCAATAGTATTCCATGGCAGGAATTTTTGCAAAATTCACAGCGCTGTAAAATTAGGCATAGCCAAATTCCACAAGCTACATACATGCTTTTTGGGATCTTGTCCTGTTCTCATTGAAGTCAGAGGGAATTTTGCCACTGGCTACACAAAGAGGAGGATCAGGCCCCAACTATGCAGCTATTTGCCAAAATAATCAAGTTAAAGGAAATTGCTCCTCAAAAGGCAGACGTGTTTCGAAATTCCAGATGCCTACATGGAGCTGATCTGATTTACACACACTGGGCCATATACCATTCTCTGCCTCCACACACAGTTCGCTTTGATGTTAATGGGAATCTGCTGCTGCTTCAGGGCAGCACAGTACATATCCCTGGGAGCCCATTCATTCCACTCGATCAGTGAAGAGCAAGCACAAAAGAGAGTGGAAGTAACACATCACATTACATCCAATATTCATGCAATTATTGAAGAACACTGTATGTATTACATTTGCAAACTGTCCATAATAATTTAATTTTCTATCCTCAATTTATAATATGTTAATTAGGCATGAAATTAAATGCTTTTTAAAATACAACTGATTATGCTATAATGTATCCAACAAAGACTGATTACTGAATAATAAATCAACATTTGCATAAATATTTACATAATTTATTTTTAAAAATTCCACATTATATAAACAGACAACATGGGAAAATGACAAGTAGTATGGCAGAAACTGTACTTTGCCTTTTAGAATTCTTTTTTCTTGAGGCTTGTCAAGACTTTGCTATATATTGGGAAGCAAACCTTACTCCACACAATAAGGAGAACTGCAGTCCTCCTTTAAATCATAGAATCATTTTGGTTGGAATAGACCCTCAGGATCACCGAGTCCAATCACAAGCTAACTCTAGCACTAAACCATGTCCCTAAGAACCTCGTCTAAACGCCTTTTAAACACCTCCAGAGATGGTGACTCCACCACTTCCCTGGGCAGCCTGTGCCAGTGCCTGACAATNAGCTTGCCAGAGAAAAAGAAAATTGCACTTTAATTACAATACAAGCTTTATCAAACACAGAATTTTCATAAAAAGCTGACATTTTATTCGGGATCCATCCTTGCTCTTGCTGGTATCCATGGCAAAAAACCTCTTCTTTCTGACTTTGTACCTACTGTTCTCATATCTGACCCCCACAAAATCTTACTGCAATTATTTCAACCTAGGTTTCTCTGTGACAAAATGACAGTTGTACTTGCTACATTAATGGCGAGTTAAGGATGGATAGTTTGTGTTTACAAGACGCCATGGAAAATTTTCAAATATGAGCATAAATGTACAGAAACTCCA
Organism: Pampusana beccarii; assembly: GCA_013399365.1. Classification (NCBI taxonomy): domain Eukaryota; kingdom Metazoa; phylum Chordata; class Aves; order Columbiformes; family Columbidae; genus Pampusana; species Pampusana beccarii. The sequence goes on along the minus strand of VWYH01006759.1, from coordinate 13,675 downwards.
TTAACTGAGGCTGCCGAGAACTTCTTTGGCACATTTCCCAGAGATTCTGACCACACTATGCCTGCCTGACAGCAAAACTCCTTTTTTATGAACTACTTGTTCTTGAGGGACTTTCTAGCAGCAATAGCCCAGATACGCTCTCCCTCCTCCATATAGTGCCTGCTCCAAAGTTGACTGAGGTAAACGGAAAGACTCCCCAAGACCTCATGAGCTTTGGATCACCTTCACATTTTGCACAATCTTCTCATAAACCAAAGGTCATTTACAGGCTAGTCCCAACATTGGACTCTGTCCTGCCCACATAGCATGGGAGGGGAGATTCAAATTTGAGTCCAGCAGGAAAGAAAAGACAAACTGCATGTAATTGGATAAATGCCTCTACCTTGGCTAACTTTGTTTATGCTTCTTGTCGGCCTATTTAGAAGCAAAGATATTTAAAAATAACATGCTTATTCAAAAATTTCTACCAAAACACTGAAGTAAGTTTTTTTTTGGACACACTAACTTGCTGCTTACAAGCCGGGAGGAAGAAAGGGCTTGGGAGAAATCACATTGGCTAGAACACAGAATCCTCTTTTATAAAGAAAACTAAATGTAATGCCCAATTTAAGATGACCAATTACAAACATTTAGTGATATGAAGAGGAAAAAGTTTAATTAGAAAGCTATTACAAGAAAACTGCAACTGCTTTTTTTTTTTTTTGTTATCTGCTTAAAAGTCACCAGCTAGCCAGCAGCAAGTGCCAAGGACATGTATTCCACACAGGGAACAAGAATTGAAGTAGAGCCCAGCCTTGGTTCTCTGCTGCAAGCTGCTGTGCACCTCTTAAGAAACACAGCTCTACACAGAAACCAGTGGGAGTTTTAGTGACTCAGACTGTTACAGCATCAGATTTTTTGATATTAGTGTGGATTATGTTTAAAAAGTCTGTTTTCTTGCCCAGAAATCTTGTGATGAATTTGATCTTCAGTAAGTTTTCAGGAAGTACTCATCATTAGTGGAAGGACGTGGTATAATATCAGCTTTTACAAAAAGTTTTGCGATGATACTTCCCCTGGCTGCTGCAACCATACATCTGAGAAAGGAGGTGGGAGTCTCTGCATGGCTGAGAGCTGTGGGAGGTGGGGTCTGACAGCCTCGCCCAAGAGAACAGCTTCTCCTGGCCTTCTCCTAGGGACCACACAGAAAATTCCACAGAGCTGAGTCTTCCAGGCAGTTTCCGCAGAAGAAATACATTTTTTTTCTTCCTCTTTTCTGCTTCTTCCTACTCCTCTCTCTCACTCTCAATTTCTTTTTCCTTTATGTTTCCAAGGTACCACGTAAGATGATTTTCTTTGTAAGAAGTGATGCTCTCTTTGTGACTATTGCATCACAAGTGGAGAACACCAGACCGTCCGTGTCTGCTAAACCAAATTCTACCCCCTACTCTTGTTTTCCTGTGATCTCAAAATGCTTAGAAATATCAATATTTCTTCTGCACACAGAAAACCTGAGGCACAAGCACATGAAATGTCTTACAGGACACACCCAGTCAGTGACAAAACTCCACTTTGGTCACCCAGCTGCAAATCTCCTGGATCATCTGACATCCCTGAAGTAACGAGATCAATATTCCTCACAAAATTTGACCAATCATCTCATTCTTTCTGGTTCAGTTTAAAATTACCGTACATCTTTCTTTTTAAAGATTTTTTTGCAACTATTGGAAACTGCTCTCATCCCATTCCCTCCTCCACCCCACCATTTGACCCAGCAGTCCTTCAGCCCAGGCTAAGAAGGGCAGCATGCTGCCCTCCATGCCAGGCCTGCCTTGTGTCACACTCCTAGCACTTGCGCTCGTCTGCATCCACTTTTTACTACCACATTTCTTATATGCAGCACATTGCGAAAGTGATACAGGATGTTACATGAGGTGTACTGAAATGCTTTATTATTAAATATTTTAAATTAATCATGTGTGATAGTTAATTATTCATTCAAACAAACCATGAAAAATAGGGACTCCAGCAATTTCCCCTCTCCAATATCAGATTGCTACTAAATGTATGGCACAATAAAACACTCAAATTAAAACTTCCTGATGTGACACCAAATTACTAAATATCCAAACTGCTGAAAAATTAGAAGTATAACCCTTGCACAACAGATTTATTATATTCATGTCCTACTCAAAACTGCATCTTATTAGGAAGGAAAGAATATTCATGACCTCTCTTCTACAGATTGGAAAGGAAGTTTCTTGATTTGCCTGAAACTTTTGAACAGCAATATAAGCAAACTTTAAGGAAGGCACATCATGTGCAAGCAGTTGGTGGTGTATGGTGAAATTAAATAATTACATAACAGAGTGTAATATCTTGAAGCCTGTCTTTACCACCTGAACCACTTCATTTTTATTATTGCTAATTATTTAGAGCACCCTTCACCAACAGCGAGTAAGAGCAAAAGTATACTGCCCCAAAGAACTGGGAAATTAAAATCTTGTTACATCCTCCTTGAGACAAGACCAGAGCTGGTGGAACTAGGCCTTGTAACAAGCAACATGCAAGATAGGAAGAATTTGCAGGAAAGAAGCCTGAAAGAACAAAGGAAAAACAAAACATCAAAGAAAAAGTTCTCTAAAAGAGATAAAGGATAAATTATAAAGGAAAAGTTCAACTAAACTGAAATATTGTACATATCCTGTTCACTCTTGAATGCTATTTTACATTTACACACTCAGAGCTCTCCGGCTCAGACTGAGCAGCCCCTTTCCCACACCTCCCTCACAACCAAAGCCACAAAAGATGCCAGAAAGACAAAAACAGGACAGAAAATATGAAAGAACCCAAATCCCAATCTTACTTTTATTTATGATTTTGTTGTAATTTTGTCATGAGCACTCCACTGTATCAGTTTACCTCCTACGTAATTCCCAAACCTTTCACAATATGTAAGCATCAGACTTTTGACTGAGCTTAACTATTCTATTTTGAACTGCCGAGGTTCTGGCAGAGATATCATTATAGTATATATTCCTGAAGACTTGGTGTAATGATCAAAGTACAGCAATCAATGAAGAGCTGTTTGTCTGTCAGTCCTTCAAGAGAAGTAGGAGTGCCCAGTTCAGCAGAACAGCAGGAGAGCATACTGCTGTCTGAGGGAATCACGGCTTGGTCTTGGTCTCTCCAAGGTAATATTTTGTCAGTGTTATTTCTTTTCTTACTATAAAAAGAGATCTGTCTTCTGTGAACCCATTTGTTAGATTGCAATTTGCAGGTTTAACCTTTCATTAGTCTCTATCCACTTTGATTAAAGCCACTAATTTGACAAGTGAATGACTTCTTTTTGAGAGGTTTGTCCTTTCCATTCCAAAGAGCTTTTTTTCACCTTGCCTATCAGCACGGCCCAGGCGCTGGGTGTCATTACTACCTTCTGTGCTGACAGAAAGAGGTTGGAACAGGAGAGCACCCAGGCAAAGGTTTGCAGAAATGCAAAGAGATTACATAGACAGACGAATTTTAATAGTGGTCATGTTTTTACCACACTTATCCACCCTCTGTTCTTCCTTCCTCCATTTCCCTTCCAGTAAAAGCCCAGGTTCACCAGGCTCTTCATGTTACTGAGATATTCCCAACAACATCTTCAAATCTTTTCCCCTTGCACGTCCTTCTTCTATGCTTTCTCCTGCTTTGATTCTCCTTTGTTTTCTTTTGTTTCATTTTCTCTCTAGTCAGGTCTCTCGTTATTTGTTTCATCTTTCGTTGTTTTTTTTCCCCTCCATACAGTTGCTCTTTTTGTGTGCTGCTGACTTAAGTTACTTTCTTTTCCTGAATCTTGAAACCATTCTTGGAAAATTCTGTCTTCTCCAGCTTCCCCTGCTCCCCATCCACAAGAGCTTTACAAATCTTCCCTAAAGCACAGCAAAACAAACAAATTACAGCATTTTGTTGCTTTACAATAGCACCTCTTCAGTGTTATTTTCTTGACCATCCTGCTTCCTCCTGCTTTTCTTCAAGCAAGGATAGACAACTTTTGTTGGTCAAGGTTGGAAAGAGAGGAAGAGATCATGAATGTGCTTTTCTGAAGCTCTCATGTTGCTTTCTGGAGACATTTGCTAATTTTTTTTACCTATCTGTTTGTTGCTGCCATTACAAAAGTCGTCTTCTTTAAACCTCCAAGCAAGTCAGATTGCAGCCTTTCATTGCTCTGTCAATTTTATGGCTCTCCAGATTTTTTTATGACAATAATCTAGAAATATATTCTGCACAGTATTATTTGTAAGTTTCCCCCTCCCCATCCCTTTCAGATTTTTAAAGTTTTATTTAACTTTTTAGCTGTCAAACCTGGAACACTGTATTTAAAAATACTACTCAGCATCTCTACACTGGAAGACCTGTGAAAGAAAAAGAAGTAAAGACTCTCCTGAAAGTCTTACTGTTCCCTGAAGAGCAGCACGTAGAACAGAGAGTCACTCGGTTTCTTGAGACATTACCATTTGGGTGAAAGTTGGCCAATATGTAAGAACTGTTTGGAAACAGCCATCGTAAGCAGGGTTGGAGAGGGAATTGGCTTCTTTCCCTACACTAAGGTTTGTTCCCATATAGCCTCTGCTTCATACCTGCCAGAATCAATGAGCAGCGACAGGGACTTCTTCTCAGGTCAGGAAGACTTGTATATGTGGGAACAGTGCAGGAAGAAAAATTGGTAGAGAGTCCTGAGGTTGTTATACAGATGAGACATAAGCAACTGGGAAAAGGAACGAAATGCAAACTGCCATGACAAAAGGAAAAGAGCCTAAAACACAAAATAAGAGTAACATGCAGAGTACCAGGCCAGGCAATCACAAGTAAAGGAGAGAGAAAGATGGCAGAGGTGGGAGGTAAGACATTTGAGCTCCTATCCACACAGTAAATCTCTTTGGATTACTCATAATACATGAAATTATACATAATTCTCCTCAAAGTTGTTGACAGTAAAGCTACTTCTACCTCTATGGTGTGGTTTGCTCTTTACAGACATCAGCATATAGCAACAGCTTTTGTCTATGACTCACAAAATCATAGCGTAATGTATATACGCATACAGCAACCTTGTCAAAAAAAAACAACCCTAAGCACTTCCTAAGAACAAACACTCAAATCCCCAGTTAGCAGCAACACATATTTTTCTGTAATTACTTATATGGGTTCTTTTGGCTGAAAGTGTTAAGCCTTAGACAAAACAGCAAAAAAAAAATCCAAAGCAAAGCCAGGAACACAGATAATTGTCCTGCTTTCAAAGCCGGGCTCAGGGCACCATTCACACATTTTTAAAAAATAACCAACCAAAAAAACCTGAATAAAAGACTCAAGTTGTAGCAGACATTATCACAGTGGGACAAGTAGCATCAGAGAAGTCCTGAAACGTAACTGGGAAGGGAGACAAGACAAAGAGATAATTAATTGATACTTACTTGATAATTATTTTTTGGATGTAATTTTTATCAGTCCTAAAGATATAGGTACTTTGAATCTTAACTATGCACTTCTCTGCCTGTGAAAGTTAAGTTTCCCAAACAGACAAACCCTAAATGGCAAGCCGTTGCAGGCTGTTGAGATATCAGAATAGTGGCCATAAACCAAAACACTACATAGACACATGTGAGGAATACTAGGAAGTTGCTACACTTAGTAACCAACAACCACTTTGTAGATCAGTGTTTTAACGATGTGGTTTGGAGATTGCAGCTGCAGGCCTATTAGATTCACTTTCTACATACATAAACCACCCAACAATTTGAGCATGGTGGGTGCTCTGCATTTAAGTAAAGTCAAGATTCCTGCCTTGAGTAGATTAAACTTCAGATAATCATAAATGATTTAATTATCAGTAAGAACAATCTTCAACTAAATTAGTGAAAGGACTTCACTGTTCGTGCTGCCATTGCTCTCTTTTCTAAGGAGAATAAGGTTTTGTTTTATTTTATTTTTAAGTGATCAATTAAGGGAAAGTTGTCTGGTGACAAGAATTCTTCTAATTATCAAGTTTTCACAGTAGTAGATACTTTAAGTTAAATCAACCAGCATTTAGCAAACCGTTGCTCCCTCTCTCTTCCCCCTTCCACATGCACACTTTTTTCCTTCTAAAAGCCCTCTACTGAATTAGCTGTTAGGTGCTAATTGCAAATGATTAAGCACTCACCAGTTTTACACTTCTTGCTTTAATATTAATGAGATGTATTAGCATGGAACATGGCTTGTATTAATATTATAAATGGAAGCCTGCACGGATCACTGCCTACTGTTTTGCATTACAAGGAGCATGCAGCTAAAGAAAAAAGTTCAATTTAGGCCAGAAAAAGCCTAGTACACCATATATTTCTGTTAGCAACAAAGTAGTAAAAGAACTGAAGAAAATAAAGTTAAATACTATCTATTTATGTAAACAGCATATCATTTTTCCATAAGCACCAGCAGCAAACTTACATAAAAAGATAAATTCATCTCATCCATCTCTGAAATAACTAGAATACACGAAGATAAACTTAAATTACTCCATTATGCAGAGCCGTGCCACAAAAAAACACCTTTTCTGCCTTGCTCTAAGGAGGTATCTTAAAGTTCTTTTTCCTGTGTATATCAGGCTCAAGGATTGTGCTCCATTCAAACACCTCACTTATGCTTTCTTATTTGTAGGGTGCCAAAGTGTACCCAGTGGGTTTTTAAAGTATGCATATGTGTAATTATTCATCCTTCCTCGAAGGTAGCTTTCCCATTACTTCAGCCACCTTGGACAGGTAAAACATAGGTCTGTTAGCATGTACAACCTAACTAGCTTGCCTTGTATCTGTTATAGAAAAGAAGTAATGTGCTAAAATGGAATCCAATCTGTTAGAAATAGAAACCATTCCTTCCATTCTTCTTCTTTTTCTTGCCTTGTGCAACTGTAAATAGACATGTTTAGATGGTAGGCAAATGAAAGCCCTCCGCACACAAACTGTGTCAGTTGTAAAGAAAAACACTTTCTACAAAGCCTATGCATTTTCTAGGGAGCCTAAAGAGTCGCCCTCTAAGACAAATTTTTTAATGCTAGTTATTGGGGAAGGATGGAAAGTGTGATGTGCATACTTCAAAATAAATGACAGGTTTCCCCTCATCTGGAAAATAGAATAATTTTTTAGCTTCTCTCTTTAAGCTAGTTCTGAGAAAAAGCTTGCAGAAGGAAGTAGAATTATTTATACAGTATTCTCATAAGTTGGGAGGATCAATACAAATATGACTTTAGAAAGAGAAAGCCTAGAATCAGAAATACGAAACCAGCACCATAATCCTGGGATAGGTTTGCCTTTAAAATAGTGGCAGGAGTGCATGGTAAGAACTAAGGGCTGATATCAAAGCTCATACACATATGCTATTGCTGTTGACATCAGTGAAAGACAACCACAAAGAGCAAAAGGAAAGTCTAGCGCAGAAGATACTCTCAGAGTGAGCGGCTCAGCCACATCACACCATGTAACACAGGGCAGTATCACTCATTGACCAACTCTCACATGCAACTGGTGCTCCAGTAGCCCCATCTCATATAAAAACTATGGCCAGATCAAGAAGCATCAACTCGGAAGTACAGTGGAAGGGACAAAAATATCCCATGCAGAAGCAACACACACAGGTGCAACAGAGCCAAGGAAGGACCTTCCTAGACAAAGCACCAGTGCTTTGCTACCTCCACAATGCTGCCTTCAGTTGTTGTTCTTGTGGCACTTCACATTCAGTACTGAGCATCCAGTAGGGCCCAGTCACCAGAACCTCAAGCATGTAGACTGGGTCCTGTCAGGTTCATCTACCAGCACATGATGTGGCACAGGCCAGCAGAGAGGGGACTGGTTTAGAATGGAAACCAGAGCTGGCTGCAGCTGCACAGTGTGGTGTGCTGCCCTAAGTGGCTGACACATTGTCAGCTTGTAGCTAGTTATATCTTTGGTTGTTTTGCTTATTTGAATCTTCTGCACCTATTTCTGTTTCCTATCACTTGTTTATTTTGACTTTAAAATGTGGTATGTGGGCATAAGTAGGTTGGGATCTTGTAGCTGCTGGTCTCAGATACAGGTTGGGCTAACTGAACATGATTTGCAAGAAGTTACAGCCAAAGACCCATCTGTGCAACATTGCAATTAGAAAAATATTCATTTTTCAACAATAAAAAGTTTGAGTTATTTTTTTAATCATTACTAGATTTCATAGGGGATTCTGCCCCTAATCAGTCTAATGAATAGTTTTGTTTTATTTTCTATAATACGTCATTAGAGAAAAGCAACATTAGCACTATGTAACTTCACCCTTTAATGATTTCTACTGTCATAATCCTGAAGCACCTTTCCCATAAGGAGACTGCTTTCCTAGTATTTCTTATTCCCCACCATCAATCTGACAGAGAGAGATGGGAGCTGACTGAATTACCCACTGTCAGAGTGGTGCTGTGGCAGATTCAAGAGCCAACCCAGTTCACTTGAGTCCTACTGACTCACCCTCTCTCACAGAGGTTAACATGCACTCGTTCATCTAGGAGGGATGGTGATGTATCTTATACACCTCCCTGTGAAAAGATGAATAAAAGGTTGTTTGGCTTTAGTTTCTTCAGTATTCCAGGAGTGCACTATTAGTACGGCTAAATTTATGGATATATTGAAAGAAAGAACCTTGGGAAAAATAGTTACTAAATGATTAGAAACATTATTGATTACATGGATTCAGATACACACTGGTATCAAGTTAAGGTTGTCCTCCAAATCTTGAATTCTACCTCTTAAATTATTGAATTTACAGCCTTAATAATGCCTGAGATTTTTGATGTATAACTTTGTTTTGGCTGCATATACATAGAACCATCATAGAAATTCAACGTTTGCCCATATTTATCACACACTGTCACAGAAGTTTCTCAGCCTTCTGTTCTTGGAATTAGAAATAAAAGTATTGCTAAGAATATAATTTTCAATAAAACTACTTTCTACAGGAATACTAAGACTGATCATTCCTTGGAATAAACACTGCCATTTCTGCCCTTGATTCAACGAAACTGAGCAGTCATTTCAAGTCAACTCCGTATCTGATTATTCTTCAACTTGGCTTTAAGTTTTAAGGCAGGCAACAGCAGGTTCCCATCTCCATTGAGGCCTGTCCTCTGGAAATTATGTACTTCTCACTAACAGTGGCTAAATCCTCTTTGCAGCTGCAAGACAACCATTTGTTCTTCAGTGCTTTATATAAAAAAAGCTATGAGCAGACAACCCGAATGCTGTCTTCCCAGGTGCCATGGCTCACCCATATAAGATTCTGCCACAGCTTTTTCATTTCTTTCATTTACATTCTCTGCTGCACCACAGTGTTTTGGGATAATTGACAGTGGAATTCTGCTAGCTTTGGGATTGAATTGTTTTAGGTTAGTGAATGTTCATATTGCACATTAGTGACTGCCCATGCAAGCATTTATTCTTCAGATATGCTACTGAGTCTTTTTCTTTGAAAATGAGTGTTTGGAAAGAAGGCAAAACAAGGGAAAAATAACGATAAGCAGTAAACATAAGAATTCTTGTAGTAGTAAGGGAACCAGAGGAAGCAGTAGGTTGATATTTGGCTACACACAAGTTCAAGTACTGCCCTGTTACTCTGTTCTCCGTTTCAGTTTCTGCTGAACTTTCACAGGAAATTTCCACTGGTTTTCCTTTTGGAAAGGGTAAATGAGCCACTAGATGGTAGAGAGGCTGTTACAGTGCAGGGCTTTACGAAGTAGGTTCACTGTATCCACTCTGAAGATATCTCTATGGTATCAGGCACTTGCCTGAACATACAAAGTATGGCAAAAGATCCTGCTACTGCTCTTCTAATCCACAGGATGCCAGTTTCAGCAAATATACGCTTCAATTACTCTACTCTTCCTCTTTTAGAGCAATGACTTGATGAAGAATTAGAATATCACTCTTTTTACAGCATTTCACTTGCAACAGTTAAATGTGTTTTTTTGTTTGTTTTGGTTTTTTTTAATAACTTCCTTTGTGATTGCATATCAATGCTGAAATGCATCTCCTATCTCGGTACATTTCATTCCTGTTTCAGGGCAGCAAGCAATACTGAAAGGTCAAAAATCTCCCTTTCACAGTATCAGCTATGTCACCCAAGTGAGCAACAGTTGGTTTAGTTAATGAATACCATAGTAATCTCAGGAAATTTTAATTGTTGTAAACTGTACAGCTTCACAAATTTCCCATTTAAATTACTGTTCTTCAGTTTTCAGTATACAAACCGCATCTCCTGGACTACATGAATCTTGATAGCAGGACAGCAGAAAAAGAGATATATTTGTCTTCACTGCTGATGACACTGCAGTGGAATTGCCTATCTTCTTTTCTACCTTAGCCCTGCTCACTTCTCCAGACAGATGGAGAAGTGGGAACAAAGAGTCTCTGCAAGGTTTGGTCTCTACAAACATACATCAACTTGATCTTACACGGATCTGAATTCCCAAGCCCCGGATCAGAAAACATTTCAACCCTTTTTTAGCTTTAATCCAATAAATTATCTAACTGAAGTCCACTGAATTACTTTGGTGCCTGAAGTTGAGTGCAGTGAAGGATCTAAGCATGCACTGGGACAAACTGCTCTGCACTTTTGAAGCTTGTACTCTTAACTGAATAAGTCTTAACTGAGTGTCACATTTAGGAGTTGCAGAGTGAGAGTCTTACCCCCTTTACTTCGTTTTGTCTTCAGCCCTTAACAACAAGCACATTATTCAGTCACCTCTCATTGCACCATATCAGGTCTGCAAGCACTACAGCTTCGAGAGGCAAAGTGCTAAAAATGAGGCAGGCTGATCATATGACATCAAAAATATACAAAAATTTATGTGCTTACAATCCCTGGACAAGAATTGCTCTCTCAAAGACAATGTACTGTACATATGTTATTTATATGTCACCATTTTAACGGCTCTTCAATGAAAAACATCTTGTTACCATAGTAACTGCCACATTGCATGCTGTCTCTGAGACTACTACATCATCATACTAGACACATACAGCATTTCACATCAATAAGTCATAGGCATGTCTGGTATTTTACAAAAGAACAACATGTATGTGTTTTCTCTACCTTAAGCCATTATTCTGTATATGCTATTGATGTGAATTTCTCAATATGAGAAAGGAAAATTGTATTCTTGTTCTTTCTCTTAATGTTTTGGCAGATAGAAACGTGCTTATAATGGCTACTTACAACATCAGAAAAAACACTTTATTTTCAATTATTATTTTACCGCTCCAAACATCCAGAAGCTGTTGGCAAGTAGAAGATGATTTTTTTGAATTGTTTCTGCTCAATTTAAAAGTGCCTACTTCATCCATTTTGGCATTTCTGTAACATGGATTTTTTAGGATATTTTGCAGGGAGTTATGCTTGTTTGCAGCAGACATTCCCTGCTGCCATCCATGGGCAAAGATTCTCACTGTGAAGCACAGGCAGGGGTCTGTCTCCATCCTTCGTTGCATCATTTATGTATTTCAAGACACTCTACATCCTACCTAAGCCACTAAACAAGTAATGCCTGTTGCCCCAATCACTTCCATAGTTCTATCCAATGCTATACTCTTTATCAGTCATTATGATCTTAAAGATTCAAAACTACAGAAAAAGTGGGCTGAATTTCCCCTTTGGTGATGGCCATAGTAAAAACTGCTTTGCCATGAGCCTAAGGAAATGTTTGGTGTCTGTACATAGTCTCCACAGGTAGAAATTCAGAATAAACTATGCTAGAGTGCCTGCACGCTGCATACAATAACAGCTCTGAAACCCGTGAACTAACACCCATTCAGTGGTACAGCTGAAGAAAACACAGGTAAACAGTCTGCTGTTTCTAATTTGATCAGTATAGCATCTTCAGATGTTTTGTTCACTTTAAACTGGCAAGTTTATTAATGTTGAATGCATTATCACATAATAACTGTTTGGGGGGTTTTTTTGGTGTTTTTTGTTTGTTTGTTTGTTTGTTTGTTTGTTTTAAATCAAAGGAGAATTAACCCTGCAGCCTACCTATGGCAAATATCAGTATTGTTGGTTACACTTACAATACAATTAGCACAAACAGCAGGCTGTTAAACTTATATCATTATAATGTTGTTGAACATAGTAGCAGATACCACAGCAGGACATTGCTTAAAGATTTCTTGAGACAGAGAGGAAGAGCACAAATTGTCATTGCCATTGCCAAGCTTAAGGCTTCTGCTCTGCTGTACCACATATGGGTGATAAAGAGATACAACCATTTTTCACTGAAAAAAAACTTGCTTTGCCAAGACAACAAGGATACCAAAATTTAAGTCAGCTTCTTGCCACAGCTCAATATTAAATGCCTGGAAATGCTCCTAATTTGAGGGTAGATGGAAGTCAGAAGATTGTACTATATAGTCCAGAAAATGACCTAAGAGACACTTCCACAGAGGACTGAGAAGTTCCACCATTGGAAGATTGCTGCCAGGTCAGCACCACAACCTTCTCATGGCTCTGCCTTTTAACGCAGGCTCAGCAAGAAAATATAGTTTTCATTGTGTGACTTAAGCCACTTTTTTCTCTAAGTTATAGAAAACATACCTAACTACTATATTAAAAATGTGACTCATCTGGAGAGATATTTTTATTTGAATATTCAGGGATATCATATCCTGCATTGTTACTGATAGGGACAGAACTCGCTCAACTTAAAACTTTTCAATTGACTAGAAAGTCTCAAAGCCCTGAGGCCACGTATGCACATTGCACAACAGACTGTTTCTGCTTTCCCACTAAGAATCATGAGCAGCTTTGCAGTATTTTCCTCTTACTCATGAAATTGGAACTGAAAAAACAATGAATTTCTCACACTGTATGGAAATTAGCTCAGCCCCAAGACAGGTATTGGGAGCTTTAAACCCTCACACCAGAAGTTATTTCAGACCTGACAAAACATACTTGTTTATAGTATAAAGCACAGGCTCTAGTGGCAGGAGTCAGCATACCTGCACATTCTAGGCCACACTGTTGTGCAAAAAAGGGGTTTTTTGTTGTTGTTGATTTTTTTTTATGTTCAGATTGGAAGGAACCTCTTGGTTAATTGTCTTGGAAAGTCATTTGATAGTCTGTTATTCAATGAAAAGATAGAGGTCACAAAATAAAAGCTTAATGTAACAAAGTCAACATGCCCATATAACCTGTATTTATTACCAATTTTCAGACACAGAAGCTGCATAAAAGTTTATGCATAACAGCAAATTTTGCCTGTTTTGGAAAAGGACAGCATGAAACAGCATTAAGGATTATAAAGGGGTTCAAATCTTCCTTTGGGTATAGAAGTCAAGAAGAATAGAAACAAAATGTTTACCATTTAAAAATATGTAAATACTACATTATTAGAATTGTAAGTGTTTAAGTTTTAAAGTCTTCCCAAGTCTGGCTATCTCAAGCTTTTGTTTAATGTAATTATTTCTGATTTGGCTCTGTGCTCCTCACATGCTTAAATAACCTTTCACTTTGATCCCCCTTGTAGCTTTTTTTCACTAATCTCTTCCCATTTTACTGAACTACTGTGACAACTTTAAAAAGGTTATTATATATCTAATTGCACAAGCAACAGCAACGTGTTGCTAAGCTTTAGACCACAAAAACCGAGCCAGTTCTGCTTGCTCAGAAA
>VWYH01006751.1:0-27685 GCA_013399365.1 Pampusana beccarii | reverse complement strand
TGTCTCCCGCCGTTCCGACAACACTTTTTAATTTTTATTTTCTGTGTATGTTTTATAATGTACATAATATATTAGTACAGTAGTACATGAAAATACATATACATATATTGGGAGCACATGCTCAGAAAATATATTGATGGGGTGTGTGATCAAAAAAGCTTGGAGACAACTTCCCTAAGGAACATGGATCCAAGCATGATAACAAGTTTGGGAGGGCAAGGGCTTCTACAGCAAGGGTCCTGTCCCACAACACTGTTGTAGTTTAGCAAAAAAAAGGAAAAAGAAATAAAACCAAACAAATAAGCAACAACAACAATAATGAAAAAATATACAAAGCGACAGATATACAGTGCAACCTCTCACCAGGTGGCAATTCCAACACTGGAGTTTGCCTCCTCCAAAGCAGCAAGTGGATTCTTGATGACAGTCTGCACGGAAACCATCCTGGACAGCAGCTAGCGCTGAACAATGTGGTCCAGAGAGAACCTAGAACATCCCAGACCGCCACACTCCCTTACAATAGGAGACTCCCCCCTTTTATAACTGAGCATGACCTTATATGGTATCAAACATCCCTTTGGCTAGTTCTGGGTGAGCTGTCCTGGCTGTGTCATCCACCAGCTTCCTGTGGAAATTAACCCTATCTCAACTGACCCAGCACAAACACCCAAGAAAGGCAAGCCTGGGGATGGAAGCTAGGATCAACTAAGAGTCCATATAACCAGACAAGTTTGTGGTGACAAGCATGGTCCAAAGTCAAGCTGGGAAATCAGTCTATATAGGTCAAGCTTCATAGACAGGCACAACTATAATAAAACTTGAAACAGGTGATCCATCAATGTAGCTTAAACAGGAAGTAAAGGCCCAGGCCTGAGTTTAAATGGAGCTCCTAGGGCCATGGGCAGGGGTTATGGGTTAGAGGTCCCAGGTGAGGCTGATCAGGGCAACTAAGGCCTGTTGATATACTCAGGACCCTAATACCAGGTGTTGTTTATGTGTGTGTGTATATATATATATCTATACACACACATATATATATACAGGCACATACATATGTAAATGTGAGGTCCATGTTATTGAGTGACTAACAGTTTGTCACTGCTGATATAGTCACCGGTTTCAGTGAGGCAGGCACCCCTCTCAAAAGCTGCATCTTAACACTTCTTGTCACTGCTATCCTGTCCAGATCGGATCCTGTAATCAACACATAAGCAATCTAATTAATACCCTCCTCCATTGTACACCAATTTCAGAGGGACAACACCAATTCAACAGGTTCAGCATATGCTGTTAAAACTGCTGCACACAAACATTGATACAGCATAGGTGAAATAATATCTTGCCCGTCAGGACCTCTGACATTTTGCAGCTGAGCACACCCTCGTTGTATCTGATCATCATTGGCTATAGGGCTTAATAAATTCTTTCATCTGCTAATAAATGGATAGATGCAGCTCCACTATCCCAAGCTGGCAAAATCCGTGCCAGTATTCCTTCCCCACTCTTCTGTTGAGAGATCTCTGAAAATTCCCTTAACTCTGAAAGAGAGTAAGTATGCGCGATCTGCGATCTGCTTGCGGTGGGGTTGTGCTCCCACCACCTCCCTCAATTCAAATTCAGTATCGGGGTCTGAGGATTCACTGCAAATATTTCCATCCCATTCCTCTGAACTCCAAGATCATTTTGTGGTAAGAGCACGAATCTGAGAACTCAGAAACTTACTCTTTCCATATTTATCCCTTTGTTTCTTAGCAACGCAGGCTACCAACCGGTCTACATTATCTTACAGCTCACAGCACCGCTCTGCTTGAACAGTAATTATTTCTTGCGAGATCACCTTTGCATACAGTAAAATCCCAACCTCCTTTTCCTATTCTCTTATTTTACTCTGTAATGCAACAACTTCACGATCAAGAGCTCTAAGACCGGTAACGAATAACCATCCCAATTGAGAAGAATTTGATGCCGATGCCGTTTTCCACGCCAACATGCGCATAGCCGTTTCAATCGCCTGGGGGGTAATCACCGCCTCATCAATCTCAGGGCATGTGTCCAGCAGAGCCAATTTAGCCAGATAAGCAGCCTCCGGGGTCCAGCACTCCATACTGGACCATCCCAGAATGCAGGGAGTCACCGGCACAGCTTCCCCAGTCCCCAACTTTTTTGCAAACCATGGCATGGCTGTTTCTAGCAACTGCTGACCACGCCAAAGGTGTGAGCCAACGCAGGTAGGTCGCAGGAACAACTAGAGGTGACAGATGCAACGCAAAGAGCAAATTTATTTTCGTTACCTCTCTAACTGGGGAATCTCTGAAACAGCACTTAAGCTCCCAGGCAGAGGTCACACAAGCAGAGACACAGGCGCTGCAGAATTCAGCCCTTGGTGAAGAACAATGAGCCTGCTTGTTTTGGCCTGTATATAGGGATTCGCACAGGCACAGTTTACCATGCTGCTTTGATCTTCGCCTAAAGCAATTTCAAGGATGTACGATAAGGTGCCTTTAGGACTTTTTTGACAGGCTGAGAGTTCCTGAGAGTTCAAACTTTAGTGACTCACAGTATATTTTGGACATGTAACTTCACAGAAAAGAGGTCTGCTTTTACTGGAAACTCTGTGTCTGGGTGATGCCTTCATAGGTCAGAAGATTTTTCACTCCAGAGCATAAGGCTTCCCTCAAAACATGGAAATGAGCAGAACTTTTAAGGCTAGTTATAACTTAGATCATAGACTCATAGAATGATTTGAATTGGAAAGGACCTTCAAAGGTCCAACCCCCCTGCCATGGGCAGGGACAACTTTCACTAGATCAGGTTGCTCAAAGCCCCGTCCAACCTGACCTTGAACACTTCCAACGATGGGGCATTCACAGCTTCTCTGGACAACCTGTTCCAGTGTCTCACCACCCTCATCATAAAAAATTTATTCCTTTTATCCAATCTAGATCTACACTGTTTCAGTTTAAAACTGTTGCCCTTTGTCCTGTCACTACAGACCCTGGCAAAAAGTCTTTCTCTGTCTTTCTTATAAGCCCCCTTAACNAGGGGGAGAATCAGCTCCCTCAACCTGCTGGTCATGCTTCTTTTTATGCAACCCAGGATATAACTGGCTTTCTGGGCTACAAGTGCACATTCCGGCTCTTGTCCAATTTTTCATCCACCAGTATGCCCAAATCCTTCTCTGCAGGGGTGCTCTCAATCCATTCATCCCACAGTCTGTACTGATATTTGGGATTGCCCCAAGCCAGGTGCAGGACCTTGCACTTGGCCTTTGTGCTGGTTTGACTGAAATTGAGTTCATTTTCTTCATGCAGTTAGAAATTTATTTTTCATAGCTAGCATGGTCACTGTTTGAATTTAGTTTGAGAACAAGAAGACAACATCCCGGGACAGGTAACGGCTTTCGTCAAGTAACTTTCCAGTGTTTTTGAGTTGGAACAAAAAGGGAATGTCAGAACTTATTTTTGTCTTAGCTGTTGTCTAGGTGCCAAGGTCTTTCTGGGCTCTCTATCTGCAGGTGTGAGGCAGCTAGGAAGGGGGGCATAGATAGGGCAGACCTCGACTGACATCCAGACTGGTCAACGAGAATATTCCATGACGTTAGCATCATGCTTCATATTTAATGAGAGTCAGGCTTTCCGGCTCAGGGAGACCCATTCCAGTTCTGCTCCATTTCAGCTGGGTTCTGTTTGGGAATTCTTTTAGTTTGGCCTTTCACCATTCTGCCATTTTGCAGGGGGCCTCTGGGCCTTTCTAACTTTTCGGTCTTTTCTCTCTCTCTCTCTGGGATCAGCTGTTGGGGACCAGAGTGCTCTCTTCCCATGACTGACTGCTCAGCTCAGATGATGTTTATGAAGAATTGCATTCAGTATCTTTTATTTTATATTTCCATTGTATATATTATTAGTAGTATATTAGTATTATTTTGTTATTTTATTAAACTGTGTTTATCTCAGTCCATGAGTTCCTCCCTTCCCTTTCCATTCTCTCCCGTATTTGGAGAGGGGGAGAGAGTGAGCAAGCAGCTATCATGGTTTTGATTGCTAGCTGGGGTTAAACAGTAACAGCCTTGCTGAATTTGATGAGGTTTACATGAGCCCATTTCTCAAGCCTGTCAAGGTCCCTCTGGATGGCATCCCTTCCCTCAAGCGAATCAACTGGCCCACTCAGCTTGGCATCATCTGCAAACTTTCTGAGAGTACACTTGATCCCACTATGTCATTGATGAAGAGATTAAACAGTACTGGTCCCAGTGCGGACCTCTGAGGAGCACCACTCACTACTAGTTTCCACTTGGACACCGAGTCATTGACTGTAACTCATTGGACGCAGTCATCCAGCCAATTCCTTATCCATCTAACAGTCCATCCATCAAACAGATATTTTTCCAATTTAGAGACAAGGATGTTTGGTGGGACCATGCCAAAGGCCCTACAGAACTCCAGGTAGATGACATCCTTAGCTCTTCCCTTCTCCGCCAATGCAGTCACTCCATCATAGAAAGTCACAAGACTAGTCAGGCACAACTCGCCTTCGATGAAACCATGTTGGCTGTCTCTGATCACCTCCCTTTCTTTCACATGATTCAGCATGTCTTCCAGGTGGATCCATTCCATGATCTTACCAGTCAGAGAGGTGGGGCTGACTCGTCAGCAGTTCCCAGGGTTGTCTTTTTTACCCTTTTTAAAAATGGGTGTGATGTTTCTCTTTTTCCAGTCTCTGGGGACTTCGCCTGACTGCCACGACTTTTCAAATATGATGGAAAGCGGCTTAGTGCCTACATCTGCCAATTCCCTTCGGACCCTGGGATGCATCTTGTCAGGTCCCTCAGGTGGTCTCAAACCTGATCTTCTCCTACGATGGGAGGGACTTCATTCCCCTAGTCCCTGCCTTGAGATTCAGGGTCTCGAGAGATGCGTGAAGAGCAATTGCCAGTGAAAACAGAGGCAAAAAAAGCCGATGAGCACCTCAATCTTCTCCCTGTCAGTTGTCACCAGGTCCCCTGTCTCATTTTCTGACTTTGTACCTAGAAAAGTACCTTTCTGACTCTGTAACTCTAAAAGCCCTTTTTATTATTCTTCATATCCCTTGCCAAATTCAGCTCCAGCATTGCCTTAGCCTTCCTGATCTCATCCCTACACTCCCAGGCAGCATCCCTATATTCTTCCCAGGATATGTGTCCCTGGTCCCACTGCCTGTGCATTTCCTTCTTACAGTTTAGTTTGACCAAGAGGTCCTTACTCAGCCATGCTAGCCTCCTGCCTTCCTTGCCTGATTTCTTACACATGGGAATTGAGAGCTCTTGTGCTCTAAGAAAAATGTCCTTAATGAGCTGCCAACTCTGTTCAGCTCCTTTATCTCTGAGGGCAGTTTGCTGGGGGGGGAAGCAGGAGGGGAGGGGTGTCCCATCCAGTAATTCCTTAAACAAGTGAAAGTTTGCTCTCCTAAAATTCAGGATCTTGACTTTACTCTTCACCTGGCCCATATGCCTCAAGACTGTGAATTCCACCAGGGCATCATCACTGCAGCCCAGACTACCGCTAATCTTGACCTCTCCAATTAGTTCATCTGTGTTGGTGAGCAACAGGTCTAGTAACACTTCTCTGCTGGTTGGACTGTCTATTACCTGGATTAATAACTTCTCAGTGCACTCCAATAGCTTGCTGTGCTGCTTTTCCAGGAGGTGTCAGGGTGACTGAAGTCCCCCAGCGGGATCAGAACCTGCAAGCGTGATGCTTCCTGTAGTTGAAGTAAGGATGCTTCTTCAACAGGCTCCCCTTGATTGGGCAGCCTGTAGTAAACACCAGCAACGAGATTTCCTTTGTCAGCTTGGTCCCTAATTTTTACCCTTCAGCTCTCAACCTCTTAATCGCTGTTTTTCAAAGACAGCTCTGTGCAGTCAATCAATTTTTTTACATGGGGGCAACTCCCTCGCCCCTCCTATATTGCCTGTCCCTTCTGAACAGTTTATATCTGTCAATTGCAGCACTCCAGTTGTGTGATTCATTCCACCAAGATTCAGTGACTGCAATTATATCATAGCTTTCTAGCTGCACAATGGCTTCCAGCTCCTCCTGTTTGTTACCCAGTTCTGTGTACATTGGTATAGAGGCACTTCAGTTGGGCTGTTGACCTGGTCACGTTTTTGGAAGAACAAGCCCTAATCCCTTTGTAGCATTTCTGATATTTCCCTGTTGGCTCCTTGCAGTGATGAGAATGACACATACATACAGACACGCATACAGAAACGCAGACCGAGACACAGAGTTCTTGTTAGCAGTGAGAGCAGAGCCAGGCAGAGCTGAGCCTTCTTTAATTAGCCTTTCTCCATTTATAGCTTTACAGATACGGGCCTGGACCAAGAGGTTAAACAGGATTTTTTTTTTTTCAAAAAATGTTATTCCAAACACACACACACACCCAGGCCCAACACTCACACGACATACATCCAGTGTTCCGGCCCGAGATGTCATTCTCACTGGCCTGGGCCAACACTCCTTACAAACACACAATCCTGTGTAACCTGTCAAGGCCACCTTGTTTTGACTGATTGCTGTGATTTAATCATGTTAGTATTAGTCTACTTTGACCGTCCAGATGGTCATGTTACTATTGATCTTCCTTTATCATCCGGGTGGCTGGAGCCGTACATCCTGCCATTCCCACAGTTCCTAATGCATCAGCAGGCCCTGACTCTTCGTTACTCAAAACTCCATCCCCTTCCCCCGATAAATCCAGTTTAAAGCCCCCCTTATAACTCTAGTCAGTTTGTTGTCAAAGACCATCAGCAGCAGCAAAAGGAACATTAGGGAAAACGTAGGTCTGCTGCTGAATGAGGTGAGTGCTCTGGTGATAGAGGATACAGAGAAGGCAGAGTTACTGAATACCTTCTTTGCATCTGTCTTTACTGCTAAGACTGGCCCTCAGGAATCCCAGACCCTGGAGGTAAGACAGAAAGTCTGGAGAAATGGAAGACTTTCCCTTGGTTGAGGAAGATCAGGTTAGAGATCATTTAGGCAAACTGGATACTCACAAATCCATGGGCCCTGATGGGATGCACCCATGAGTGCTGAGAGAGCTGGCAGATGTTATTGCTAAGTTGTGCTCCATCATCTTGAAAAGGCCTGTAGTTTCCTGGGTCCTCTTTTTTGCCCTTTTTCAAGACTGGAGTGATATTGGCTTTCTTCCAGTCCTCAGGCACCTCTCCTGTTCTCCATGATCTTTCAAAGATGTCCAAGACCTGTGCCCTGTTATGCAAACTGCCACACCTAGTTGCTCTCTTCACTACAGTCTGGGAGCTATTTAGGCCTCTCCCCAGCAGCAGCTAAAAAGGTGCTTGACCTTCCCTAATCAGGGGTCAGCTAGAACAAAGGCTGTGGGCACCATTTGATGAGGACAGCTGACTTCATTAGGAGCTGACCTTACCTTATCATTAGCCTCAATGGACAGCACCAGGCACCCTGAATTTTCTCTGAGGGTTCCCAGGAGTTTCCAGATCCCATAGAAAGTGCCCAGAAATTCAAGGAGATCTCAAGAAGACCTCAGAGAAGCAGAGCCCAGAAACTGCTGCACAAACTGCTGCATCTGTTGGCTTCCTCTTTCTGCTGTGATCCACGCTAATCATTCTTGACTCTAAGGATGTGTTGCACAAACACTCATGGACAGTGTGTTTAAAAAAATAGCTAATTTATTGGGATGTTTTGCATAGGAAAATGTCCATGTGACAAATTGTATTTGGTTTACTTGGCAAGGTTTTGGCAGGGAGGTGTGCTGCAGGGGTGGCCTCTGTGAGAAGAGGTCAAAGGCTGCCCTGTGCCAGACACAGCCAGTTCCAGCCAGCTCCCCAATGGACCCACTGCAGGCCAAAGATGAGACAGTCAGCAAAGTTGGTGGCACCTCTGTAAAAACGTATTTAAGCAAGGGCAAAAACACCAGACAGGCAGAGGAAGAGAGAAAAAAGATTGAGAAACAGCAGAGGGAACACCAAGGTCAAAGAAGAAGAAGAAGAAGGAGGGGGAAGGGGTGTTCCAGGTGCTAGAGATTCCCCTGCAGCCCATGGAGTACCCCCCTGATAGGAATTGCAGCCTGTGGAGAACCCAAGCTGGAACAATTTTTTTCCTGAAGGACTGCCGCCCACGGAGAGGACCCATGCTGGAACAGTGGAAAAGTGTGAGGAGTAAGGAGCTGCAGAGAGGAGCTGTTATGTACTGACTGTAACTCCCCCATCCCCCTGAAACAAAGAAATAAACTTAACCACAGAGTCAATTATACTGTTAAGCAGCATTCTTTATTGACAGCTCTGGGGAACACTGGGAATTATTCTCCATAAGTGCTCCAATGACTGGATGCTCTTGCAGTGCTTATATTCACACAATTATTACATATTAATTACAATTTTTTGAAATTTTTAACATACAATACATCTATACTAAGAAATAATTGATGAAGTTAGTTATAATTGATTAGTTTCTTACTTACAATACATCTATTAATTACTAGTAAAACATAAGCTAAGCGCTCTGCTTCTAAACAGTGTATTACTTAATCTTCTGTCTCCCTCTTGTCATGCTGAAGGATCTAAAACTTGAAAAATGTCCTCTCATTTTGCAGGTGGTTAGAAAGAATTGATCATGTCAATTGGTTAATGATTGGTACATCGTTTATAACTCAATCACAGTATAGATTAATTTAGCAGCTTCTTTTCAAGATCAGGAGCTGCCCCCATGTTGGACAGAGCTAGTTCCAGTCAGCTCAAGACAGACAAGCCACTGGCCAAAGCTGAACCAATGAATAATGCTGGTGGTGCCTCTGTGCTAACATATTTAAGAAAGGGTTANATTGAGAACCAGCTGGATGGCAGAGCTCAGAGAGTTGTGATCAGTGACGCAGAGTTTAGTTGGAGTCCTGTATCTAGTGGTGTTCCCCAGGGTTCAGGATTGGGTCCAGTCCTGTTGGACCTGTTCATCAATGACCTGGATGATGAAACAGAGTGTAGCCTCAGCCATGAGCCAGCAATGTGCCCTTGTGGCCAAGAAGGCCAATGGTATCCTGGGGTGCATTATAAAAAGTGTAACCAACAGGTCAAGGGAGGTGACCCTCCACCTCTACTCTGCCATGGTGAGGCTGCATCTGGAGTACGTTGTCCAGTTCTGGGCTCCTCTGTCTAAGAAGGATAAGGAATTACTCGAGAGAGTCCAGCGGAGGGCTACAAATATGATTAGGTGTCTGGATCATCTTTCTTATGAGGAAAGGCTGAGAGAGCTGGGTCTGTTCAGCTTGGAGAAGGCTGAGAGGGGATCTTATTTATGCTTATAAATATCTCAAGGATGGGTGCCAAGAGGATGGGACCAGACTCTTTTCAGTGATGCCCGATGACAGGATGAGGAATAACGGGCACAGACTGAAGCATAGGAGGTTCCATCTGAATATGAGGAGATACTTTTTTACCTTGAGGGTGACAGAGCACTGGAACAGGCTGCCCAGAGAGGTTGTGGAGTCTCCTTCTCTGGAGACATTCAAATCCTGCCTGGATACATTCCTGTGCGATCTGCTCTAGGTGAACCTGCTTTAGCAGGTGGGTTGGAGTAGATGATCTCCAGAGGTCCCTTCCAATCTCAGCCATTCTGTGACAATGAGGTTCTGTGAACCTCTTGCCCCACCTGGTCAGGTGAATCCCATCAGCTCCCAGCAGACCCAGCTTCTCAAAGGTAGATCCATGAACTTAGAAGCCAAAACCTTGAGTATGGTACCAGCCACACAGCCAGGCATTCACCTCTTCAATTCATCTCCTCCTTCCTGAACCCCTTCCTCTGACTGCAGGTGATAATTTGCAGGGTTGACCAGGCTAGGCAGCCTCTGAGGGATGTTCACGAATGCGAGCTCCTTGTAGGCAGCAGACATCTCTGGATGGCAAATGGGTGCCTTGGCACCTCTCAGTAAGGAATCTGGCACTGGTTCTAAAGTGGATGGGTGGTTGGATCAACTTTTCATGGTTGGCTTTTCCTGGATCCTGTCCATTACTCATGTGCTGTTTAATCTCCAGTGCAGGGGCACTTCAGGGGATCGGGGAAGGTTCTTCCTTCTAGTCTGAGCAGAGACAAATTTCCAGTCTCCTTTATCTTGTGAGTGACTTGTGTCAGTCAGCTTGAGGATTAATTCAGGCTTACCTTCATAGAGTCATAGAATCATAGAATAGTTTGGGTTGGAAGGTACCTTCAAAGGTCATCTAGCTCAACCCCCCTGCAATGATCAGGGACATCTTCAACCAGATCAAGTTGCTCAGACCCCAGTCCAACATGGTCTTGAATTTTTCCAAGGGTGGGGCATCCACAACTTCTCTGGGAAACCTGTTCCATTGTCTCACTACCCTCATTGTAAAAAATGTCTTCCTTATATCTAGTCAGATTCTGCCTTCCTTTAGATTAAAACCATTACTCCTTGACTTATCGTAACAGGCTGTCCTCATCTGTTTTATATGCCTCATTTAAGTATTGAAAGGCCATAATAAGGTCTCCCAGAAGCCTTCTCTTCTCCAGGCTGAACAACCCCAGCTGACTCAGCCTGTCCTCATAGGAGAAGGGTTCCAGCTCTCTGATAATTTTGTGGCCCTCCTCTGGACCTGCTCCAACAGGTTGATGTCTTTCATGTACTGAGGACTACAGAGCTGGACACAGAAGTCCAGGTGGGGTCTCACCAGAGCAGAGAGACAGAATCATCTCCCTCAACCTGCTGGCCACACTTCTTTGTATGCAGCCTAGGATATGGTTGGCTTTCTGGGCTGCAAATGCACATTGCCATCTCATGTCCAGGTTTTCATCCACCAGTACCCTCAAGTTCTTCTTCTCAGGGCAGCTCTCAGTCCCTTCATCCTCCAGCCTGTGTTGATACTGGGGATTGCCCTGACCGAGGTGGAGGACCTTGCACTTGGCCTTGTTGAACCTCATGAGGTTCACATGGGCCCACTTCTTGAGCTTGTCCAGGTCCCTGTGGATGGCATCCCATCCCTCAAGTGTGTCAACTGCACCACTCAGCTTGGTGTCATCTGCAAACTTGCTGAGGGTGCACTCGATCCCACTGTCCATGTCATTGATGAAGACATTAAACAGTACTGGTCCCAATACAGACCCTTGAAGGACATCAGTCATCACTGACCTCCATCCAGACATTGTGCCATTGACCACTAATCTCTGGATGTGACCATCCAACCAATTCCTTATCCACTCAACAGTCCACCCATGAAATCTATATTGCTCCAATTTAGAGAGAAGGATGTTGTGGGGGAACATGTCAAAGACCTTACAAAAGTCCAAATAGACAACATCCATAGCCCTTCCTTTGTCCACTGATGTAGTCACTCCACTTACTTTCTCCTTGCACGGCCTTAAGGCAGGACTGTTTTTCAGCCCAGGACAGTGCACAATACCCTATATTGACCTCCTGCTCATGTTTCCAGAATCTCCACTACCTGTTAACCTCCTCATCTTACATAGTTACTTGTCCAAATAGTTTTTCATGCTGGACACCTTTGTGCAGCTATGATATCCACCACTGCCTTCAGGTGCTAGGGGGACTTCCAGATACTGGAGCTCCATGCAGCCTGAGGTCTGGACAGCTTTATCGATCCTTGGGAGGTCTGTTTGGGGGGAGACGTCAGCATGGGTAGGCTGTAGTGCTTCTCTGTGTTACAGCCACAGCCTTGCAGTTATGGTGGATGGACACCATTTTCTTTTAGCAGATCACTTCAAAGTCCCAGGACAGATGAGAGGGGACAGCAGGTACCAGCAAGATGGGAAGGAAGAGAAGGGGCTCAACTTCAGGCAACAGAGTTGTTTAGGGCACAATCTGACATTTAGGAGTCCTTCAGTTTCCAACTAGTGATTGTTTTCTTGGCATGTGTCTGTAAATGTAACATTTGGGAAGAATAAAAGCTACTATGGTAAGTATACCTGCTCCCCCCTTGGGACTCTGTGCCTAATAATGCAGAGTGAACACCCCCAACTTCTATAGGCTTCATCTGAAGTAAAAGGTCCTTTACACCTTGCAAGTGTAGCTGGTAGCATCACACTTTTAGACCCTGTTATGTACTAGAATCACTGTTCATTGAGTTTCTGAATTAATTATTGCATGGGTTGTTTTTGTAAGCTAAGGGTAAGTGGACTGCTTTCTTTTAATAATCTCCTTTCACTATAGATGTAAAAATATTCATTTTTCTTTCAGATGCTTCATGCGTGCTCAGTCCAACATCTACCAGTACCATATGCAGCGTTCCCACCTCTGATTTCTAACGACCCATTCCTTTTGCATCCTCCTCACCTTTCTCCGCATCACCCGTCTCATCTGCCACCTCCAGGGCAATTTGTTCCCTTCCAAGCACAGCAGTCACATTCAGTAAGTAATACTTCTTATCCCCTCTCCTAAAATATTTGGGAGTTCATCAGCAAATAATGCTCTTGTCCTTCTAATAACATTCTGGTTGAGAGAACAAATGGATCTGATTTAGAGTAAGTAATAGGATTTTGTAGTAGTGCTACCTGAGCAAGACTTAGTCTGAAGAAAAAAAAACAACACAGTATTGTTTTGAAATTAATTTTGATTCTTTTAAGATTTCCTCAGCTGTTGCCTACTCCATTTCCCTAGAGGCCTGTACTCCTGTCAGTCTGACATAAGTTCACTTCATATACTGCTTCTGCAGGTGGTGTTCTTCCAGAAAGTAAAAGAGAATATAGAGACCTAAGTGCAGTGGTCTCAGAGAAAAAAACTTTGTAAAGAAACCAGAAAGCACAAAGCATTATTTATATTGCATGCTTTTACCACATTAATTAACAGTTTATTAAAGGGACCACTGTATCCACCCCAAACACTAGTGTGAAAAGTATTACTTAAACCTTCTATAGCCTACTGGAACCTCTTTTCTCTTCTGATTATAGAAATTATTGCCTCTTTTATCTTAACCAAAGTTGACTGAAAAGTTAATGCCTTCACAATAGGGCTTATGCAAACATGAGAGAAGTCCATATTTTGGACACAAGGGAAAACATTTCATTTTGTAATTTCTGCTTACTAATCTTCTGCCAGAGATCAGTAATTTCTATTTACTAATCTTCCGACAGGCATCTTTGTGCCTGTTTCTTTGGAGCTCTACCAATATTTCATTAATACAGAAATACAAAATAATTTCAGTTTTACTAACAAATACTGCTCAGACTGTTTTGAGCAGTAACAAATACTGCTGTGTTAAATGTCAGGTGTTGGCACTATTGTAATAATTTCAATATAGTAATGGAGAAACAGTTCTGCATAGTTTTCCCTCAGAAAATGGTGGGGCTTCTTTCTTAGATTGCTACTTTAGCTTCAGGAATAGACTCCCTTGTTAACTTTTAGCTCTGTTTGATAGCTTGATTTTTGCTGTCCAGTCTTACTAGAAGAATGATTGCCTTTAAAATGCTGACTATTTAAAAATTGTTCAGCAGAATGGGGAAACAATTTTCCTTTTCCTTTGGTTCCACAATATGACTTTCATATCTGACTGTTTTGAAGCATGTGGAATTCAGTACTGGGAAAAGAAGGGTGAAATAGAGTTAAAGTTTTCCTGAAAAATGAGACCAAAATAAGCTGAGATTTGAATTGACCTTTCCTAATAGCAAAAGTATAGCTTCAAGATAATGTATCTAGCCTAAACATGGCAATAGATTATTTATAAATAATGGTGTTTATGATTAAGATTATTGCTTCACAGAGAAATGCTGACTTTTTTTGTAAGAAACTTCTTAATCCTTCATACATCAGTGTGCCTTCAATTATTCCTTATGGTATTGAAGTAGAACTATTTTCTTCAGTTTGAGAACGTCTCTATCAAGGAAGTTAGTTACTGCCTTATATATGCAGTCTGATGAAAGGGATCATAGGATCAGAGGATAATTCAGGTTGGAAGACACCACAGGACGTCTCTAGTTCAACCTTCTGTTCAAATGGAGGATGGAGCCAGGCTCTGAGGATGGAGCCAGGCTCTTCTCAGTGACAACCAATGATAGGACATGGGGCAATGGGTACAAACTGGAACACAGGAGGTTCCACCTAAATATGAGAAGAAACTTCTTCACAGTGAGGGTGACAGAGCACTGGAACAGGCTGCACAGGGGGGTTGTGGAGTCTCCTTCTCTGGAGACATTCAAAACCCGCCTGGACGCCTTCCTGTGTAACCTCATCTAGGTGTTCCTGCTCTGGCAGGGGGATTGGACTAGATGATCTTTCAAGGTCCCTTCCAAGCCCTAACATTCTGTGATTCTGTGATTCTGTGAAATCAGTATAAGCAATGAGGTCAGGTGAGGCTGCTCAGGGCTTTTGCCAGTTGGGTCTTGAAAACCTCCAAAGATGGAGACTACATAAGCTCTCTAGGTTCCTGTTCCACTGCTTGACTGTTCTCATGGTGTAAAAGCTTCTCTCTGTATTTACCTGGAACCTTTTGTTTTGACTTATGCCCATTGTCTCTTGTCCTTCCACTGTACACCACTGTAAAGAGCCTGGCTTCATTTTCTTGAACAAATCTCTGCAGTTATTGGAAGGCTGCTGTTAAGTGTCCTTCCCCTCTCCCCCAAGCCTTTTTTTCTCCTGGCAGAAAAAGCCCAGTTCCCTCAAGCTCTTCTAATAGGACAAATGCTCCAGTCCCATGACCATCTTGGTGGTCCTCCTTTGAGCTTGTTCTACTTTAATGTCTTTTTTTGGTATTTGAATGCCCTAAACTGCATGTAGTACTCTACATGAGGTCTAACAAGTGTTGAGTAGAAGGTGGATAATAACTTTGCTCAATCTACTGGCTATGCTACTGTTTGTTAATACAGCCCTCTTTCATCAGAGCTGCTTCACAGCCAGTCATTCCCCAGTCTGGATTGTGGCGAGGGGTTCTTCCTTCCCAGGTGCAGTATTTGGCATTTATCCTTGTTCATAGAATCATAGAATCATTTTGGTTGGACGAGACCCTTAAGATCATCGAGTCCAACCATAACCTAACTCTAGCACTGAACCATGTCTCCAATAACCTCATCTATATGTCTTTTAAACATCCCCAGGGTTGGTGAGTCAACCACTTCCCCGGGCAGCCTGTTCCAGTGTTTCACAACGCTTTCCATTAAGAATTTTTTCCTAATATCCAATCNTACTTGGGAGAAGAGACTAACACCCTCCATGCTACAACCTCCTTTTAGATAGCCGTAGAGAGCGAGAAGGTCTCCCCTCAGCCTCCTTTTCTCTAGGCTAAACAGCTCCAGCTCCCTTAACCGCTCCTCATAAGACTTGTTCTCTAGACCCCCTCTATTGTTGAATATCATAGGGGTTCCTGTTGGCCCATTTCTCCATCCCATCCATGTCCTGCTGTATGGCAGCCCTACCTTCCAGTGTATGGACTGTTCTCTGCAATTTGTTATCAGCTGTAGACTTCATGAGCAAGTACTCTGTCTCTTTAAGGTTACTGATAATGTTATTAAATAGGCTAGGTCCCTGTTGTATACCACTTGTTACCAGCATCTTGGTAGAGTATGTCCCATTAACCACTATGATCTAATCCTGATCATCCAAACATATTTTATCCATCTGGTTGTCCACCCATCCAGACTGTAACATCCGAACTTGGTTACAAGAAAATTGTGGGAGATAGTGTCAAAAGCCTTGCTAAAGTTGAGGTAAATTACATCCACTGCTCTCCCCTCATCCACAAATCCAGTCACCTTATCATACTAGACAATCTGGTTGATTTACCCTTTCTATAGCCATGCTGACTGTTCCCTCGTCCATGTGCCCAGAAATATGTTCCAAGACTCACTTCATGTTTCTCCCAGGGACTGAAGTAAGGTTGAGTGGTCTGTAGTTTCCCAGATTGTCTTTTTGGCTTTTTTTGCTGATGAATGCAATGTTTGCCTTTCTCCAGTTGTCAGAGATCTCCCCCTGATCTCCACAACCTTTTAAAGATGATAGAGAGCAGCCTTGCAAGGACATTGGCCAGTTCCCTCAACACCCTTGAATATAGTCCATCTGGTCCCATAGACTTGTATGGGTCAGCTTCTCTCAAGTAATCCAATCCCTGACTCAATCCTCATCCACCGATAGTAGTTCTTTTCCATATTCTCCCTGCCCAAGCAGCACAAGAGGGAGGAGGGGTGGGGGATTAGGGTCAGTATATAGCAGTCATTCTCTGCTGCACCTTCCTTTGCACACCTTTCCTCTGCTCTAGTGTGTGTTCTTCCATGGGCTGCAGTCTTATCAGGAAAATTTGCTCTGGCATGGGTTCTCAATGGACCATAGTTCCTTTGGGAAATATCAATCTGTTCCATGGGCTGCAGGGAATATCTGTTTCTGATGCCATGGAGCACCTCCTTCTCATTCTTCTCTGACCTTGGTGTTTCCTTTGCTGTTTTTTATTCCCTCCTACTCTCCATCTAGAGCTTTTTTTTGGACCTTTCTTAAATAGTTTTTCACAGAGGTACTGCAANACAACTCCATAAAATTTCCACAACTCCTCAGAATATCTAATTGGAGCTGTGGCATTTTAATACTAAAATAAATTTTAAAAACTGGGTTTCTATTAATACAACAAACCCTGTGGTTTTTTTTAGCCACTTCAAAGGATAGAGAATGAAGTAGAACTGCTTGGAGAACATCTTCCTATAGGAAGCTTTACCTACCCTCCATCAACTCATCCACCAACATTGACTTCCTCAGCTCCTCTCCAATTCTTAACCCATGATCCTTTACACCAAGAGGTTTCATTTGGAGTTGTAAGTATTGCTTTTTGTACTACATCCTCATGCATGCTGAATTTAAGTTCCTGATCTTTGCTCTAAGTTATAACCATTTTATTGAAAAATGGTAGTTCTGCAATTGAATTTCATTAGTTACTGCAGCTGTAGAAAGTCAGGGTTGGCTGGTTTTTAGGGTTAGACTTGGAAGAATGAAAACATGCTAACAAAATCTTTGAGCACTTTTTTTTCATAAAAGTAAATGTCTCGAGGCCTCTGAATATAATTTCAGTAGTGGTGTGTGAATTTTGGTTCTTAAAATCTGCTAACATATTTTTTTCACTTATGAGTATTTTTAGAAAAATACAATTTATGTCTAAGTTACAATTCTTCACCTCCTCCCATTTTAGTAGACAGTGCAAGATGTTTTAAACAGTCATACTGAGGACTTATGTAAGTAAACTAAAGAGCTTTGCATGCAGATTGAAATAGGAAAATAGTCTTCTTTCTCATATGGAAAGAATGTGTTTAAGCTGTAAACTTGCATGTCTCTTTAGGTACTATATCTGTATCCAGCTGAAAGGCTACAGCTCCTCCTCACAAAAGTGAATGTAATTGAGTCCAACTGTGAATGTGATTTCTTTATTAATTTTAAACCTTGCTCTTTTTCAAGTGGTTTTGCTGTGGAGCATCCTGGCAGTGCCCCCTAATGGATATTTGATTATACCAGTGAAAGAACTCCTGTAAATATGTTTAAAACTCTCATTCCTACTCAACCAGATGCACAAACCAGTGCATTGTGCCAGGTTGAAAGCCCTCAACTTTTGGGTTGCAGTACGTTCACCAATTCAAGTCCTGCCTGTCCAAATGAGCCCGTATACAGGCTAAGCCTTACAAAATGCTTATTAGCTAGCTTGCAAGAGTTTCTGGTTAGCATTGTTACTTTTTTTCCTGCAGGATAGTATAATTATACATGGTGTTTCAAAAAGATGGACCAAATTAGAAATCCCTTTGAAATTGGGTCCATCGTTTTGAAAAATCCTGTGTATTACTGATGACATTTGTTGGTCAAAACAATTGTTTGGAAAGGCTGGGGTTTTTTTTGGCTTGAACAGGGCTGGGGTGTTGTTTTTNACCCTTTCTATAGCCATGCTGACTGTTCCCTCGTCCATGTGCCCAGAAATATGTTCCAAGACTCACTTCATGTTTCTCCCAGGGACTGAAGTAAGGTTGAGTGGTCTGTAGTTTCCCAGATTGTCTTTTTGGCTTTTTTTGCTGATGAATGCAATGTTTGCCTTTCTCCAGTTGTCAGAGATCTCCCCCTGATCTCCACAACCTTTTAAAGATGATAGAGAGCAGCCTTGCAAGGACATTGGCCAGTTCCCTCAACACCCTTGAATATAGTCCATCTGGTCCCATAGACTTGTATGGGTCAGCTTCTCTCAAGTAATCCAATCCCTGACTCAATCCTCATCCACCGATAGTAGTTCTTTTCCATATTCTCCCTGCCCAAGCAGCACAAGAGGGAGGAGGGGTGGGGGATTAGGGTCAGTATATAGCAGTCATTCTCTGCTGCACCTTCCTTTGCACACCTTTCCTCTGCTCTAGTGTGTGTTCTTCCATGGGCTGCAGTCTTATCAGGAAAATTTGCTCTGGCATGGGTTCTCAATGGACCATAGTTCCTTTGGGAAATATCAATCTGTTCCATGGGCTGCAGGGAATATCTGTTTCTGATGCCATGGAGCACCTCCTTCTCATTCTTCTCTGACCTTGGTGTTTCCTTTGCTGTTTTTTATTCCCTCCTACTCTCCATCTAGAGCTTTTTTTTGGACCTTTCTTAAATAGTTTTTCACAGAGGTACTGCAAACATTGCTGATTGTCTCAGCTTTGGCCTGCAGTGGGTCCATTGTTAATCCAGCTGGAACCAGCTGTCTGGCACAAGGCAGCCCCTTACCTCTTCCCCCAGAGGACACCTCTGCAGCCCCCCCCCAAAAAAAAATCTTGACACGTATGCCCAGTACAACTCCATAAAATTTCCACAACTCCTCAGAATATCTAATTGGAGCTGTGGCTTTTTTATACTAAAATAAATTTTAAAAACTGGGTTTCTATTAATACAACAAACCCTGTGGTTTTTTTTAGCCACTTCAAAGGATAGAGAATGAAGTAGAACTGCTTGGAGAACATCTTCCTATAGGAAGCTTTACCTACCCTCCATCAACTCATCCACCAACATTGACTTCCTCAGCTCCTCTCCAATTCTTAACCCATGATCCTTTACACCAAGAGGTTTCATTTGGAGTTGTAAGTATTGCTTTTTGTACTACATCCTCATGCATGCTGAATTTAAGTTCCTGATCTTTGCTCTAAGTTATAACCATTTTATTGAAAAATGGTAGTTCTGCAATTGAATTTCATTAGTTACTGCAGCTGTAGAAAGTCAGGGTTGGCTGGTTTTTAGGGTTAGACTTGGAAGAATGAAAACATGCTAACAAAATCTTTGAGCACTTTTTTTTCATAAAAGTAAATGTCTCGAGGCCTCTGAATATAATTTCAGTAGTGGTGTGTGAATTTTGGTTCTTAAAATCTGCTAACATATTTTTTTCACTTATGAGTATTTTTAGAAAAATACAATTTATGTCTAAGTTACAATTCTTCACCTCCTCCCATTTTAGTAGACAGTGCAAGATGTTTTAAACAGTCATACTGAGGACTTATGTAAGTAAACTAAAGAGCTTTGCATGCAGATTGAAATAGGAAAATAGTCTTCTTTCTCATATGGAAAGAATGTGTT
Organism: Pampusana beccarii; assembly: GCA_013399365.1. Classification (NCBI taxonomy): domain Eukaryota; kingdom Metazoa; phylum Chordata; class Aves; order Columbiformes; family Columbidae; genus Pampusana; species Pampusana beccarii. The sequence continues at coordinate 8,167 of VWYH01006751.1, read as the reverse complement.
TAAGCTGTAAACTTGCATGTCTCTTTAGGTACTATATCTGTATCCAGCTGAAAGGCTACAGCTCCTCCTCACAAAAGTGAATGTAATTGAGTCCAACTGTGAATGTGATTTCTTTATTAATTTTAAACCTTGCTCTTTTTCAAGTGGTTTTGCTGTGGAGCATCCTGGCAGTGCCCCCTAATGGATATTTGATTATACCAGTGAAAGAACTCCTGTAAATATGTTTAAAACTCTCATTCCTACTCAACCAGATGCACAAACCAGTGCATTGTGCCAGGTTGAAAGCCCTCAACTTTTGGGTTGCAGTACGTTCACCAATTCAAGTCCTGCCTGTCCAAATGAGCCCGTATACAGGCTAAGCCTTACAAAATGCTTATTAGCTAGCTTGCAAGAGTTTCTGGTTAGCATTGTTACTTTTTTTCCTGCAGGATAGTATAATTATACATGGTGTTTCAAAAAGATGGACCAAATTAGAAATCCCTTTGAAATTGGGTCCATCGTTTTGAAAAATCCTGTGTATTACTGATGACATTTGTTGGTCAAAACAATTGTTTGGAAAGGCTGGGGTTTTTTTTGGCTTGAACAGGGCTGGGGTGTTGTTTTTTTTTTTGATAATGCCTTATTTAAGATACATTTCGACATTCACTTTTCATTTAATTTCATTATTAAATAAGACTAGAAAATATTGAAGTTTTTCTTCCTTTTTACAGCCTTACCCACCTTTTATGCCTCGAAGACTCACAGGGCGCAGTAGATACCGATCACAGCAACCAATACCACCACACTCGTACCATCCCAACCTATTACCATATGTGCTGTAAGTCCAAAGCACATTGTACTTGTAGACTACAAAATAACTGTAAGCTAGTTGATCCCCTCAGTGTTGTTTTTTTTTTTATATTTGGGCTCTACCACAGGGTACAGACTGTTCAGACAATCTCAAGGAATAAGAAAACTTGTAGTAATCTTTAAAGTTACCAGTCTATTTGAACATCATACATACCTGAGCAAGGAAAAAAACAAGTGAACAGTTTGATGATAATGTAGCTTTGGGATCTGCTATGCCTCTTCTTTCTTTTGAAATCTCCTTAAAGATGTTCAATGTAGAATGTTACACTTGGTTCTTGGATAATGGTTATGAGTTATACCCATGGTTAGGTCCTAAAGTCTACTTATGTAGGATAAAGATATAACAGTCCATACAAAAAAAAATCAACCAAACAAACAAAAACCAAAACAAAAACCCCAGGCAAATCAATTTACACTTAATTAATTACTGAAACATAATGAGGGGAGCCTTCTGGGTGTGGGTGTGTTTTTGGTTTGGAGGGGTTTCTTTCTTCTGAATTGATAATCTGTTACACCTTTTGAACTTCTGCACCTGATTAACCATTTCTAGAAGAGAAGGGATGGGAGAAGTAACATCAAGGGATTATCAGTAACCTTTTAAAGTAGATCTAGTCTGCTGTAGTTTAGATGTGTGACATGGAATTTGTTGTTCTTTGTAGGTCCTGTTTTTGAAATTAATACAAAATGCTTAGAAAACGAGGATTTATTTTAAAGGTGTCATTGACAGGGAGATAATCAAACTTGGTTAATTGTTGTTTTGCCACAATATCTATAGTTTCTGACTCCATAGTTTGACTTGCATCAAAATAACACCAGGATATACGATTCAGTGAAGTTAAATTTTGCAGTGTGCATTCTGACAAAGTCTGCTCTGATGTATAGCCGCTTGCATGTCTACTCAAGGATAGTATGTCACAATCATTCCTGACTAATTTAATTAGATGACATTTATAGTGCTGTGGATTTTTTATTTCTATGATTTTGCATTAAACTTTGACTCATATTACTGTCTTGGGATGGTGATACTCTTTTAACTTAAAAGAAAAAACAGAAAAATCACAGAATGGTTAGGGTTGGAAGGGACCTCTGGAGATCATCTACTACAACCCACCTGCTAAAGCAGGTTCACCTAGAGCAGATCGCACAGGAATGTGTCCGGGTGGGTTTTGAATATCTCCAGAGAAGGAGACTCCACAACCTCTCTGGGCAGCCTGTTCCAGTGCTCTGTCACCCTCAAGGTAAAGAAGTTTCTCCTCATATTCAGATGGAACCTCCTGTGCTTCACTGTGTGCCCGTTGCCCCTCATCTTATCGTTGGGCACCACTGAAAAGAGTCTGGTCCCATCCTCTTGTCACCCACCACTGAGATATTTATAAACATTGATGAGATCCCCTCTCAGCCCTCTCTTCTCCAGGCTGAACAGACCCAGCTCTCTCAGTCTCTCCTCATAAGAAAAGTGCTCTAGGCCCCTAATCATCTTTGTAGCCTGCCACTGGACTCTCCCCTGTGATTCCTTATCCTTCTTATGGCACACTCTTGTCTTTATATCTGAAGAAGTTCTTCTCTGGTCAAATCCATGTTATATGGGAATGTATAGTTGGGTCTACTGCCAATGTGGAAGTTGGCTCAGTACTATATTGTAATTATCTTTGTAATGTGTATTAGCGAAAAGGAGACTGAAGAGCAACCTCATTGCTCTCTACAGCTTCCTGAAGGAGGGGAAGTGGAGAGGGTGGTGCTGAGCTCTTCTCCCTGAGATCCAGTGACAGGATGCGTGGGAATGGCTCAAAGCTGCATCAGAGGAGGTTCAGACTGGACATTAGGAAACAGTTATTTACCAATAGGGTGGTCAAACACTGGAACAGGCTTCCTAGAGAGGTGCTTGATGCCCCATGCCTGTCAGTGGCGTTTGTGGCAAGAGGCATTTGGACAATGCCCTTAATAGCATGCTTTAATTTTTGGTCAGCCCTCAAGTGGTCAGGCAGTTGAACTAGATTGTTGTGGGTCCCTTCAAAATGAACTATTCTATTCTATTCTATTCTATTCTATTCTATTCTATTCTATTCTATTCCGTTCCGTTCCGTTCCGTTCCGTTCCGTTCTAGTGCTTGAATGCTTTACTACTGGGGAGTTAAGTGAACTTGGGTTATTTATCTTTGTTGATATTCTATCTATTTAAATAAGTCAAATTTTAAACCAGAAACTCTGTTCAATATTAATATTAACTCTGTGATGCAGGCTATCAATAGATTCATTTCTGTAATAACACTGAGCCTTAATATGAGTTGTCATAGCAATATACATGCAATTTAAAAATGCAATACAGCGAGTATCAAAAAGTGACACAATTAGCTTTCCTTTGAGTCCTTTAATTTGAATTTTAACTATTAATTTCAAATTTATCCTTTTTATTGGTTCTTAGAATTTGTTGATGTCGCAGAATGGAATGTTACACAGATTTGACCTAGCAGCAATTTAGGGTTTACTAAGGTAGATCACAAGTTTAATATATAATTTCTAATGACTCTTAATCAACAGCTGATTAACAAAATTATTTAAAACAGTTCTATAGAATTTGTTATAATTAAAACAACTACTTGATTCAATAATGTCAAGGATCACCCTATACTTACAAAAGAGAAAGTTAAATCACATATAGACACACAGATAAATGATTAAAAGCATACATACAAATCTATAAGCACACACATACTTGCATGCATTAATCCTTGTATATTTGAATCTATTCACACATACTAACCTATAGCTTTGTGCTTATATATGTGGACTATATGTGGAGGTAAAATAAAAAAGAAAATTTCCCTCTCGAGTTAAGCGAATTACTTTAATGTATCAGCATTCCTCAACAGGTGATTTGTTGAAACTCCAGAAATCTGTCCTCGCCCGCAGCTTCACAGTGTCAGTTCGTCACGAGATGTCTCTGAGGGGCATCCCACCCACTGCAGTCCAGGAGAGCTCAAAGGGCGGGTGTACCAAACTGTCAGCAGTGATTGACGGTCGCTACCTTTCCCAAACACAAAGGGGTCTATTCCCATATGGCAGGAGTTCCAAGAGCATGGAGGGCCTGCCTTGGTGTCTTGACTCACCGCACTTGTGCCTCAATTTTCCCAACTTCACTGCACTTACACAATGGGGAATTGTTCTCAGCAGAACCATGGAACACAAGGGAGTGGTACCTCAGTGCCCTGTCTTGCTGCACTTGCACAATGGGAATTGTTTTCCCCAAATCATGCCTGATAGCCCTGGTAGCCAGGTAGTAGAGTGACCCAGGAGAGGAGGTGGGGGGGTTGCAACCACCACAGTTGATTTATGAAGGATCAATAACATAACTCTACCTCTGCCACATGTTTGCATGCCTTCTTTCAGGAAGATGTTGAGTCAAATTGTTGTTTGTTCTTCTGACAGATCAGTGCTTCCAGTGCCACCTGCAGTTGGACCAGCTTTCAGTTTTGAGTTGGACATAGAAGATGGAGAGGTTGAAAACTACGAGGTTGGTGTGTGAAGTACGAACTCATGAGAAACAGAGGTTAACTCAATACATGAACTTAAATGGTCTTTTGCTTTTCAAAGACAAAGATAGGATTAAATAAATGTAATTTTTATGAAGACAAAATATAGAAACATTTTTTTCATACTGATTTCTAGCACTGGATGTTAGCAACACTTATTTTGTATCTATTGCCTTTCCCCAAAATCTGTTCTTTCAGATTAGCCCTGGTTAAATTCCTCAACTTTCCATTGTAGATGTGACTCTTCTTTTTGCATTTTGCTTGATTTTTAAATATCGAGCATAAATATCCTATTCTTTTGAATATGCTATAACTTAGTGCTTTTTATGTACCTTGCTAACTTTACAGACTAGTGTTAACATTATAGGATGAATTCTGGTAAAAGTGATGTTGGTAAGAATGTCAATATATATTTTCTCTTGACAATAAGGAGAGTACAGCAAGTCACATATTTTAAAATGAAATGTCAGTAGTGTCTTAGATAATTGAGGGCTGATCCCAACTCTTGTCCTTACTGCTTCTCAGACTCTGATTGCCATCAGATTATTTTCAGGAAACCTCAGTTGCTGCCTACCTCTCCTCGTATATCTATTTGTCCTTGCTTCTGCTCGGAGCAGTTTTTATTTATGCAGTTAGATAGTATTTACAGTGTAATGACAAGCTCTCATATTATGCTTCTTGTGCTAGTTAAAAGAAGCATCATATTGTAGCTGACATGTTGGGCTCCAGGTTTGGGGCTATTTGAGTATCTGTACTCTTTGCATCTTTCATCAAATCTCTTAATTTCTGTGCTTCAGTTCTCTGTCAAATTGATACTGATGCTTTTCTGGAGCCCCTCATGAGGGAGCAGAATTTATTTACATGAGGAGCACTTAGGTACAGTGTTCTACCTGTATGAACAAGTACAAAATTTAATCAGAAAGTGTCTCTGTTCAGTTTGATGTCATGCCTTTATTTCCATGTCTCTAATCTCCATGTCTCAATTCAGTTAGCCCAAGAAGTGGAATGGGAGTCAAAAGTTGTCCCTTTAAACTCTTGGCCTCATAGAGCTAGGCTCATTGTGTACTCCTAGAAAGGAAGTTTGTCAACATTTTCTTCTGGTTACTCACACTACTGTGTGGGGGATGGGGGAAGTGGGTTCATTTCCAAAGCAAAACATGTATCCAGCTGTGAACACAGCTGTCGAAGTGATTAACAGTTAGGTCATGGATATCTGGAAATCCCAAAGATACTATCTTAGGCAGTTCAGAAGGATTCATCAGTGATCAAACTTTGAAAGACATCTTTCCATAGCACTTGTGGTTGTAGAGAGAGAGAAGCAAAACTAAACATGTCTTGATGGAGAAGTGGGTTGTGCTACCTGGTGGGATAGTGACATGGCAGAAAAAAATCACTTCTGGTAGAGCTGGAGCTTGTTTGACCAAAGAATGTTAAAAAGTCCAAATTCCTTGTTTCATAGGCACTGCTGAATTTGGCAGAACGTCTAGGAGAAGCCAAACCTCGAGGACTGACAAAGGCAGACATTGAACAACTTCCATCTTACAGGTTCAATCCAAGCAATCATCAGTCAGAACAGACATTGTAAGTATATCTATCTCAAAATTACATACTTTACATGACCATATTTCCATTCCTTCAGGCTGCATCTTTAACTAGGCAAATACTGTAACACAAGCACTGTAAAAGCACTCAAATAAAAAAGATAAATTTTCTTAAACCATTTTTCAAATCATATATCATTTATCTTGGCTTTAAAATTCTGTATAGTCTCACTTCAGTTAGATGTTAAAATTTAGTTATTCAGTATTTTTAAAAAGTTTCCCAAGTTTTGTTTTTGGCATACTAGATATTAAATGGTCATCATCAACTTGGAATTCAGCCTATATTGAAATATTTTCAAATACCAAAATTTCAAGTGCTCCTGGAAGAGCTTTTGACAGTCTTTGAGGTTTACAGTTATATTTTCTTATTTTTAAGACTAGTTCTGTTCAAAAGATCTACATAACAGAAATTAGATAAAGTCAGAGGCAGTGAAAGTGATATATAGTGCTGTCTGAACAGAAGAGATTTTTTCTCTGATCTTCCACTTAGAGAAATCTTCAATGTTATTTTTAATATAGTAGGGAATAAGAAAAATAAAAGTACCCAAGCACATAAGCTGATGATGCCCCTGGGGAAGATTTGTGTTTATAAAACATGTACAACAGAATATAGATGTAATTTAAGGAGAAAATTTTCATAGTAAAAGTGTGTGATCTTTAATCAGTTATGGCTTTGAGAAATACTCAAAGCAAGTTTTCAGGTTTTTATTTTAATATATCTAAAATTAAAGTTAAAACTGAAAGAAAAATGCTATAGGGTTTGCACTGCCTGTTTATATCAGCAGTCATGAACGCCATTATTTTGAATTATGGTGATACAATCTATTTACTGTTTGAGCCAGTGAACTCCCATGGGTATCAGTTTGAGCCCTTGTCTCCTTTGGGATTGGAAACCATGGTGAACAATACAAAAGCAATTCTCATTTTATACCAGTCCACTAGAGATCTATTTCCACAAGAGTCTGATCACTGTAGATAATCCAATGGTTTTAAAAAATCCTTTTGCAAACACATCTTATAAGTTGCCTATAGAACAGAAATTATTGTTATTAAATGGGAATGTTTATAGATATTTGCTGTCTTTTTTTTAGGTGTGTAGTATGTATGTGTGACTTTGAGGCAAGGCAGCTTCTTAGAGTCTTACCCTGTAACCACGAGTTTCATGCCAAGTGTGTTGATAAATGGCTTAAGGTAAATAAAATCTGTGTTGGATGCAATTTATAATGTCCTAGTTTGTAGTTTCATTTTTTCTTTAGTTTTCTACTCCATTTCATCTCTTGTTTCTCATTTTTAGTATTTAGGCTCTGAAGTAACAAAAAGGGGCACAAGCTGAATTTGTCTTCTTTTTGTCGTCTCCTTACACTATAGAAATATTCTTTTTTTAGTGGTTAACAGAAGATATTTCTTTGTAATAATAATTGGAATAGGGTCATTTTAAAAGGAATATGAAGAAAATGATCTTCACTGGTAGAAAGTGCTTCTATAAGAATCCCTTCTATTACTATGAATTTGAATTCCTGAGGCAAATAAAAAAGTATTTTTGTAAGTATAAGGTATGATTGACAGATATTAAATAAAAAAGACTTAGTATGAAATTATGGCTTTATGCATGCTATGAGATATTCTTTCAAAACAAGTTTGGGGGAAGACCTACAAGCAGGACAGCACAGTAAGTTAACAGAATAGCAGTGGTACAGAAGGTGAAAAAGATAGGAATACAGTTTAGAAGATGATATATAGGGAGGCATCTGTTCAAGCTGTGTTATCCAGACCTACTGCTAATAAGGTATTCATTCATTTCTTGTCTCACTTTTTAAAAAATTCTATTCAGATTTACTTTACTCTTTCTGTAGTCTGTGCTGTCAAATATTCCACAGTCCTATGTGAAAGAAGCATGTCAAACATTTCCTAGAGAATTATAGATGCAGCCTTATGTTACATCATTTTAAGACATATTTTAAAAACAAAAAAGTTCTCGTGCTTTGCTGACAAATATATTCCTATAGAGAATATACATTTTTGACTTGGAGAGTTCTATAATTTCTGGGCTTTATAAAGTCAAGGAAAAAACTGCCTCATGCCTTCAGTAGAATAGCCTGTGTATAAAGTATTGGATTTGATATTGACAGTAGTCTTTTGGCTAATGAAGCATCATGAATAACAATAGAATTATAGAATAGAATCATAG
>VWYH01006746.1:0-24729 GCA_013399365.1 Pampusana beccarii | reverse complement strand
TCCAGAGGAGACTCCACAAGCTCCCCANAAAGGTGCTCTAGGCCCTGATCGTCTTTGTGGCCCACCACTGGACTCCCTCCAATAATTTCTTGTCCCTCTCAAACTGGAGAGCCCAGAACTGGACACAGAACTCCAGATGTGGCCTCACCAGGGCAGAGTAGAGGGGGAGGAGAACCTCCCTTGACCCGCTGGTCACACTTTTCCTAATGCACCCCAGGATACCGTTGGCCTTCTTGGCCTCAACCTTGTTAACTCATGGTCAACCTGTTGTTGAGCAGAACTCCCAAGTCCTTCTCTGCAGAGCTGCTTTCTAGCAGGTCCACCCCTAACCTGTACTGCCGCCTGGGGTTATTCCTCACCAGGTGCAGGACCCTACACTTGCCCTTGTTGAACTTATATCCTGGAAAAGAAGAACAGGGTATCTGGATACCTGTGCCTGCTTGTGTCATGGAAGGGCTGAGAATGAAAAACAAACATCCCAGAATCAGGCTTAAGCCATGCAGCTTCTTGTTTCAGCAGGCTGCTTTGCAATAACACAAGTGATTTCTGCTAGCACTTCACAACCTCAAGGCACTCTAGAGGCAGATCTCCTCCAGCTGGGAGTGAAGTGGTAACAGACAGTGCATACACTTCAAATCATAGCCTAATCCCCCAAGCAACCCTCCCCAAAAGGTTGGGAGTTGCAGCGGTATCGAAGAAGTATTTTTAACACTTCTATACTTTAACGCTACTAATGACTAAGAGAAAACGAAGAGTGAAGGCTCACAGTTGTCGTGTTGTTTCCTACTGAAAATTGCATAGCAACATCTCCGTTTTAAAGTGTAATCGTAGCATGGGAACCTTGCCGCCTGGTATTTATGGCAAACTCCTCCTCAAGTTAAAGGCAGTTGCACATCCAATCTAGCTAAAATGAACAGCACTCAATCCAGAGAAAGAAGTTTATCTGGTTTTCAGCAATGTCTGTTTTTTTAAAAAGTAGGATTTCTCTAGGTCATGCAGATCAGAAAATATTTCTCTGCGAAACAGCATTTCTAATCAGTGGCAGCACCTTTCCTCTTCTTTGCATGCAGCAAGCATAGAGAGAAAACAATAGAATGTTACTACTTTCAGCATGTTGCCATTCATATTTTGAAAACCATGCAGCGCTAAATGTCTACCTCTTCCAAATATGTCCTGCAATTTCATCCACAGAAACACAGAATTATCATCAAATTCTTGCCAGTTTCTATTCTCTTTCTTTCAGTAATAACAGTTTCGAAGGCAACGGCCTCTGAGACAAACTTAGTTACATCCAGACACAAATCAGACACTATGCTCAGTGTTGTTATTTTAGAAAATGGTCCCTTTCTCTACTGAGATATGTAGAATTTTATGTTATTTTTCTTCAACATGAGCAGATGTAACCAATAAAAATGTTTTGACAAATACTTTGAGTTTGCAGATTTTTGTGATGAATGAACATGACTGACTCGCTAAGAGAGGCATTCTGGCCAGCTCAGTGCTTACTGCAGTGGTAGGATTTTATTTTTGTTTCTTTAAATCTGGGTCTGCACGAAGAATCTGATGGGTTTTTCCTGCTACTTTTGCTTTAAGCCATTTAGAAATAGATGCTGTGCATAAAAGAGACTGTATAGAAGGGTAGAGCAGTAGGCTGCTTTCCAGATAAATTTCTTTGTTTTAAGCAGAAGAAAAGTATACTTTCAAACATGATTTCATGGCTTTAAAAAATGTACATCTATTACTGTAATTCATTTCACCACCTTTACTGGCATAAATGGTGCTTTTATTGTACTATGGTGTGGATCCTGTACAATGCAATACAGCTACCAGAAGCTTAAAAGGCAAACGAGAGAGCTGGAACAAAAGAAATACTAAAGAGTTTTGAGCTATTCAGTCAGATCATTGTAGTGTACATGTCTTTCCAGCTCACTTCATATTTATGTAAGTAATTTTTAGCTCTAATAAGTTATTTGTGTGTTTTGACAGTGCTAGTGAGAACGCATGATACTGAGAGAGAGAGGGCAGAGTGGCTCTCTTCTGCAATGTATTTCAAAATTTGTTACAATAAGCCCTCATACTTCTCTAGGCAGAAAATGAATATCCATCCATTTCATCACATAGGCTGTACTAGGTGTTTACACTTGTCATAGAATCGTTTAGGTTGGAAAAGCCCTTTAAGATCGTTGAATCCGATCATTGTCATCCTGCAAAGGAGCAAACTATTTGTAGTCCCGCACTTTAATAACCTCTGTGCCAAAAGTAATTGAAGGGCCATATGAAGATTAAGCAGTGAAGGTTACTAGTTCAGACTATGCAGTGCACAGAGTTTAATTTAATTCACAGCAGGCTCAGCAGAAACATGATATTTGTCCTACCTGCTGCAGGAAAGTAAACTGTTCTTCCATAAGGAGCATTTAAACTGTCGAAAGTATTAAACAACAATCAAAATCCTAAGTTATGCAGTCTCTTCAAGAAGAAAAATGTGAAGAATTTACAGAAACTACTTTCCAGAAACCACAGTCACTAGAATACTTAGTGACTTGTGGGGTATAACTAATTGCTCGTAGTCAACTCCAAAGAACCATAACAAAATTTTGGCTTCTCTCATAATTTGACACTTACACTAAAGCAGAACTGGAGCAGGCTGATTCAATGCCTTCACTAAAAATTGCTGAATTATACTCAGTGGGAGACTGTGTAGAACCACAGACACGGGTAAGCACATTCCTAGTCTAACTGCCAGAGAAGAAGAGATGTATGTGGCCCTCTCTTTTCCAGGTACATTACCTCCCCATGCAGTTCTGCATTTATTCTGGAGTCAGAGTCCAGCCAGGCAAAATAACACCTTCACTCTGGAAAATGAAGTATCGTCCACCAGATGCACGTCTATAAAATGTGTATACTTCCGTTATCAGAAATTGTGCCAGAAGCACTGAGGTGCTGTTTATCTTGAAATATGCATTTATGTTTGCTTGCTGAGTTACACAGCACTAGAAATGCTGGTACAGTATATCGTTTATAGTATACTTCTAGTACATGCATTTAGTAGAAATGAAACACTGTGAAATATAGTTCCCACACTGCCTATTTGAATTCTTAAAGTGTGATCAATAATTATTCAGCTTCCTTGCTTTATGCATGGGAGGCTGAATTATACCTGCAGTGGGTTCAAGCTTATGCATTATCCACGTTCCATAGAGTGCAAGAAGAACCTTAGTTTTCTGCAAAACAAAGTGGCATGCACCAACTAATAACAATGAATTACAGTTTTTTATTAGTTTTTTGCTTGAGTAAGTGGCCAGCAGGTTTCGCATGGCAAGTTTTAGGCACCTGTTACAGAATGGGGTCTTGGTACTGAGCTGAGTACAGCAGTGGGTAAAGAGCTTAGATGAAGAAAGTATTTTCCTTTTGGCTGTAGTGTTTCTACCCCAGACCTTCACTTCTCCCAATTGAATCTGACTGGAATTTTAAAACTAGCTATGTCTCCTTGAGAGCTGCATTTGGTAGACGTTTTCTTAGCTTATTTAATGTGCAGGTAGGCTCTGGCCCCCATAGAATACCAGAGTCTTTCCAAATGCAGCAGGAGTACTCCTCCTTTCCCCTGATTCTTTGATAAAACAGCTGGAAGCCTAACATATTCATTCCGGAATTAAGAGAGCAAGATTACCACCTCAATCAGATGGGAGAAAAATGCATGTGTTCTGACAATGTCTCCTTCTGCCTGCTGTCAGTGGGGCACCCCTCACCTCCATGGCTGAAGCTGTGCTGTTGGCCAACAAGGAGTTCAAGACTCACAAGGAGAGTGAGGAAGAGAAAGAAGCAGCCGAGCTCCAGAACCAGGTGTTTAGAGCACCCTACAGAGATCAGGAAGAAGCAACTTTCAGCCACTCCAGTGGCCATTTCACTTTAAACTTTCTTCAGGCATAAATTAGACACGTATCTAATGTTAGCATACAAATTTATTCTCTCTATAGGAAGTGCCCTAGACATTAGCTTTATCATATAGAGGCAGACTTTCAAGAAAAGAGGCTTCGCCTGAGTGATAGAAACAGATATGCTTCAGGAAACAACAGGTTAGAAAGAGGAAAGCAAGCCATATCTCTCTGGCCCTTTGCTGTGGGCAGCTTTGGGCTGTAGATCTCAAATGATTATAGTTTCCTGCGTACTGCCCCAACATCTGGAGAAGGGACAGGGTGTAAACATGCCTAGTTGTCAGCTACTTACTGGCTGCCTTCACTGAGTTTCCTTTGAACCTAACAGGTGGTTACAGGAAGTGCCTTATTTTATTGGGCACTGTACAGGAAAGCAACATATCTAAATCAGCAGAGCACAGCTCAGTGCAATTGGTGCAACATAGATTGTGCTTCAGTGCATAGTATTTCAGATGTGTATTTTTCTTTCACCATCAGACTGGCCAGTAGCTTTTCATCCTCTCAGTTTGAAGTCAGTGTGGTAGAGGGTTTAACAAGACAAAGGTGCAGGGCACTGTAACACCAATCTTTCAAATCCTGACGTCTTGGGCACTATCCCAGGGTAAATATGTGATCCTTGTTCTTTGACAACATTGTTCAAACACTGAATTAGTGTTTGCTAACTGCATTAGACAGATTCTGTCCAAAAAGTACATAGCCACTATGCACAGAACAGAGAGCATAAGTGCAAGCTGATGAACGAATGTTATTTAGCTGTAATCCCCAAAGTGTCATTTACTTTTAGGTCTCCATTTCACTTCCGGAATTACAAACAAAAGTGCTGGTTCTGATCGATAGCTTGTGCCACAAAGAACTAAACCGAGAAAATAGTTTTGTTTATCATAGACATTAAAATCCATCTCTGTTGTGTTTTCAATTCACTACAAAAAAGAACACATGGCCCTCTCCTGCACACTCTGCAGCACCTGCTTGGTCCATCTGACACCTCACTAGTTTGACTCTATACGTATGTACACCCACATGCACCTATGGCTGCTCTAAGGTGCCTCTGGCTTAGCTACCACCATCTACCTACTGTAAAAGCACCTTGAGATCAGGCCACCAACATCTACTCTTAAGGCATGGAAGTTCAGGAGCCATGTGGGTAAGAACAGGTGAGATCCTTCATGGTACTTCCAGTGCATGCTAAGGGATTGTCAGGGTCTAAATTTTCTCCATGGCCTTCTCTGAAAGTCACCTCAGCAGGATTTACAGCCCTTCGGAAACAGAACGAGATTAGATTTATGTAAAGCCTCAGCCTCGCATTTAAAATGCAGTTGATATGCCATGTTTGTATATCATGTTCAACACAAAACAGATAAGACCTTTTGTATATACTTCAACATTATGTGTGATTGATAATAGATCACTGTTACCTGATATCAGTAGTTTTCTGTTAACAGTTAAATAACTGTGGACTAGGAGAGAATTGATACCAGAAACTTGAACAAGGAAATTCTGTTTTTTTTCCTGGACTGAGGAAACCTAAGCATATTATATATTCAGTTAGGTGGTTTATAGCCAAGAGGAGGAAAATGTATGTTGGCTGCCTTATTCAGGTCAGAAGCAGCACCTACTGTTCAGCAAGATCCTTCTGTAGACAAGGTTTTACTGAATTATTCACTCTTAAAACTCAGGTATAAGATGAACTGAATTTGTATGCATAAGTAGCCACAACCAGAACACCAGTCATGCACATCTTTCATATACAAATGTAATCTATACAACTCAAACAGGTTGCACTGACTGCAGGCCTTATCTCTACACAGGTGAGGAACCCCTAAACAAGCCTTGAGTTATTTACCGGTTACAGAGCAATTGTAACTAGAGATACGTATTAAAAATATCTGGGTGTCGAAAAGGAATGGCCGAAATCAGAGGCAATTCCCCTGAAAAGCTCTGCTTCCTACCACTTCTCAGCTTCTGGCATTTTCATTATCACACAGTGATTATCAAAAGGATGAATTACAAAATGTGCACCTGGCTCTACTCCCTCCTCCCCTCTCAGTGCCCCATGCACACAAACATAACAGTGATACCCTCTAATGAAGTAGCAGCTTTGTAAAGTTGGTTCCAGCTCCTCATTTTGATTGCTTTTTCTAGGAAGCACTTAAATGCAAGCAGCAAAATTAACCATATCCTGTTAATTGACTCTGACAATGTTTATTGAGAAGGTGATAGAAGATGACGTGTACAACCATACGAGAGAGAGAGGCCTTATATGTAATAATTTATAATAACTAAATAATATGCATTCTATTGTGTTTTTACTAAGCTGTCTACTGTGTGTGTGTGTGTGTGTGTGTGTGTGTGTGTGTGTGTGTGTGTGTGTGTGTGTTCAAATTACTTTGACTGCTGATTTGTCAGGAAATGAAGACAGGAAGGAACAATTGCAAAAGTTATCAGTCTAACAGCAGACGTTCAGGACCATTGACTTCAGTGTAACACATGTTGATTCTGCTGAACTACCCAGACTAGTTTAACACAGTTTCAGAAACCACAGCTCAAGAGGATTTCAGCACCTTTGATAGATGATGCCAAAAGGTCAACTGAGCAGACACGTAAGACAAATAAAATGCAAGACACACAGAGTTTATAGCTAAAGATCAATCCTGACTGACAATAAAAGGAAAAATTATTTGATTAACTGAAAAAGTAGTTTTTTTGTTAGCCTCTTTTCTCATGAAAATTAAGTCATGTTTCAAAGTTGTTTGTGGGTCCCGTGTGAGAGGTTACAAGACCTTAAAAGGAACAAACGCATGAAGCTGGGTGAGCCAGAGCTGCTGCAGCATGTGTGGTTGATCCTCCTGTAACCTGGAGCAATCCAGAAGATTAGAAGAGATTGCAGAGAAAGGTCAAGCTGCAGGCTGCCTTATGCCATGATGAAGGGCACGCGTTTTCAGCTCACATTCAGAAGGATGCCTTTGCAAGCATAAAGTCACAAAACTTGTCACTTACAAGAGCTGCGCTATAGTTTCTTACATGCTGCTGTATTGAAGCCAGGTCTTCCGAGAATTTCAGTGGGTGTCTTCTAGCAAAAGCATTGACTCTGTCAGACTTTTTGCTTAATGAGAATCAAACAACAAAATAGCAGCTCTTCATCTGTACTGGCACATTTTGTGCTTTTCGTTCCAAACAGCTTAACAGAAATTCTTCCTTATATTTGCTTCCCCACTGCTGTGCCACATTTTTCCCCAAATTACTGTGTGAATAATATGCCACCAGTGCTGGTATTTGATTTAATGAAAATTACTTAGAAAAACAAAAATATCACAGCTAAAAGAACGAATGTTTTTAATATTCTTCTAAGCTTACATTGTTTAGGGAACCTGAATTTTCATTTTCCTGTCATATATTCTTTATTCAAAATCATAACATTTTTGCTTTATGACATCACAGTTGATTGCTGTGGAAAAGTCCATTATGTCACAAACATAATATTTAATGATTCCAGAAAAATGAGAATGGGACCAAGAAAACTTTTAATATCAACACTATCAACAATAAAGATAAAAAGAGAAACTAACAACAGTAATAATAGGAGATGTTGAAAGAAATACCACTTACAAAATATTTAGGCTAGATGTTTAGATACAAAAGACGTAGATAATGTTTTCAATTGTGCAAGACTGTTTCCTTTAAAATTTACTTGTATTGAAAACAAACTGAAGGAGAGAACTACACTGAATGCCTTTGATTTTGATTTCTTTTTTTCAGGGTTTTATGCATACACTTACCTTAATAGTGGCAACTTGAGTCAGGAAATTTGGACCTGTGTCACATAATTACTAAGATTTTATAACCCTGATGTTTAGAATAGAATAAGCTTTCATCATAAAATATTACTTCACTTCCTTGTAAGTTAAATGGGAAAAATGAAACCTTGTGTAGAACACTCAAACTAACGTTCTTTGAGGCACATTCTGGCTTCCAGCTCCCTGGCTAAGATTTGCCTGTAGTGCAAAAAACAACCTTGTTTGTTTTGCTGTCAGAAAGTCCTCCGCATCTTGAGGTACAATCAAGAGACTGATCAATTATTAACAGTGGTTTTGTCTTGTCAAGCTGTTTTTCCTGGTATATTTCACAGTACTTATTTTTTAGTGATACATAAAACTTTCATTTTGACAAGCTTAGTGATTGTCTTTACACTTTGCAGCCCTCTGTGTTCTTGCTAAGTGGGCCAATTTTCTGGCTGCTTGTGCAAAAGGATTGAAAAAACTTCATATTCACATTTATTTTAATTTCTGTGTACCACCATCCAGTATTTTATGAAAGCTCCGAGACAACTGTCTTAACATTTGAAGAATCCCAGCTATTCAATGTCTTCTCTCCAGTTCGCTTAGCAATACAACCTTTCAATTTCTTTTCTATAACTGGAGTCCTGACAGAGACTTAATTTACAAGGGAAGCCTCAGTTACAGCTGGCATTTAATCCCACGTATCACGTGGACATCTTCTAGTTACCAATGTCAGAATAACGATAGCAAGGCATCAGCTTTTGCTAGTTGCTGATTCTTACCCGAAATATTTTCTGAGAAACCTAGTAGTGCAGGGTCTCATTTTTCTCAGGCATGCTGTAATGGATAATGTTCTAATACATTTCTTCCCACAGCTTTTCCCTGCTGTATTGCATTTTCCCTTTGTTGTATAGACACAGCTGAACCTGAGCTACCATTGGCTTAGCTACTGCTTGCTTTGAGATTATTCTCACGTGGCTCGGTTTAATTATTTTCTGATTTTCATTTTAAGTCTTTGAACCAGTAGCTCAACTTATCTAATTTCCCCTAGCTTTTTCACCTGAAAAATAGATAAAATAGCTCAAGATTTTCAAAACTGTATGTGGAGTAATACAGTTATATTATTTTAAAAAAACAGCCCTTCAGCCAACCAAAAAAAATCCTTTAACCAGCCACTCCCCCGCCAAAAAAAAAATACCCTAAAAAGTAATTGTTCTTTCTCATTTTCTATTTAGTTTTGCAAGGTACCATTTTGTCATTGTTTTTGTTTTGTGTTTTGGTGGGGTGTTTTTTTGTTTGTTTTGCTTTAACATGGATTTTGCAGCTTTCCTGCTCTATATAAACATTTTCTCCCATATCTTATCTGGTGCAGTATCACGTTATTTTGTTTACTAAATCTGTAAGTATTTCCTGTTAAGCAATTTTTAAAATATTTCCTTATATTTTGCTTTTCCTGGTTCTTCTTGAGGGGTATCAGATTATTTAATTTTAAGAAATAGATTCCTAGGTGATAACATGGTCCAGTGCACTGTACCTGGGTAGGAATCAAGTTCTCTATTCCTGATTCCAGGAGTGCTTTATCACAGTGCATAAGTCTGTGCCTTTTATTTTCCTTTTTCTTTTCCCTTTAGGTTAAATTTTTGAGGGAAGACTATGTGCTTATATAATGTGTCTCAGATCTTGGGCAACCCTAAGAACACTAACACGAATTATTCCAAATAATTTAGCAGGAAAGTTAAGACACGTTCTAGCAGTTTGTGGCCATAAATTAGCTCATACAAACCATGCCGTTTCCTGTTTCCGCAGAAAAAAGCAAGGCAAAGCAGAGCAAGGAAGCCATCTCACCTCCTAAGGGTGTGTTAAAAAGGACAGGAAAGTAATGCTGACCCTGAAAAAACAGTAAAATAAGCAACTGCAAAGACTCTCCCATTTTTAGAAACAAGTTGCTATAATTTTTGCTTGTCCCTAATCTTCAAACCACTGACACAAGTTTTAGAACAAAAGCTTTCGGCAGCAGCATAAAGGGGTTTGCCTAACCATGCCTCATTAATATACTGTTCTGCAACAACAACGAAAGAAAAAAATTCTCCCAAAAAGCTAACATCAATCATCATATCTTGCCAGAAACCAGACACAACAGTCAGAGGTCCCCAGGATGCAAGAACTCCACCCCTGACTCGGTCATGACGTCCCCTTGTCTCAGTGAACAGCAAATGTCCAAGGAAATGACCAAGGAGGCCACTTGTCTACCAGAACGCTCCCAAGTCGTGATGCAAGCCATGGAACCTAAGCACGTACCTGAACTGAATATCAAAGCAGAGTCCATCAAATAAAGCAAATAAATATATTTTAAAATGGCATCTCATGTAGGGCTACAAACAAAGCCGTAACTTGTGATAGCAGCAGGTAGGAAAACAGAGGTAACAGCAGGGATCTGGGAAGAACCTTCTGGAGGTACCATGAAAAATCACCTGTCTATGAAAATTACAGTGAAACAGCATGCTTCTGATTTTCAGCAAGACTTTTATGCAGATGGGGATTTACTTTTGCTGCACCTGCTGTCAGTATGCATTAGACCATAAACATTAGCAAACATTGATTAAGCATATTGCCCGAATGAAACATTAGACAAAGAAGGAAGGAAGCATCTCAGAAACTCTAAATCATCGAAGACAAACGACTTATCCCACAGCAACTTAAGGCAGAGTAGTCATTGCTGTGTGTCAAACTCAACTGTGTTGAAAGTTTTGTAGATTTTTTTTTTTTAGTAAATGTAACTCAACTTTTTCATTTAACAACTCCCAGATATCAGTAGTCATCAACCTCAACAAAACTATAGAAATCAGATAGGTGGTCAGATGCATGAAGGGGTAGTTCTGCTGCTGCATCTCTCTGGATAAAAGACGCAAAAAAGCACTTCCCTGGTAGCAAGGACTGGAAGCATGGCAGAGGAGAGACCAGCAGAAGGCTTTTTCTTGACCTTGGAATCAACAGGCTAATATGTGACTCCTCTACTTCTTACCCAAATGTTTCCTGCTTGGGGGTGTTTCAGGGCAACAGAAACATCAGGAATCCAACTGTCTCTTGCATTCTTGTCTCATTATTGAACACAAATAGCCAGAATCTTGTCAGTAGTATTTAAAGAAGTGTAGCATACAGAAAGGCACGAAAGTTAGAGATAAGCACGAAGTCTGAGCAGCATACAGTCTCTTTCTCCTAGTGGAACAGACTTACACAAAACTAGACCACTAGTCTTCAGTGACAATTCTCTCTCCAGTATCACAAATGATTAATGAATGATTGCAAGATGCGTGGATTGTTTTGGGCATGATTTAATCTATGTTCTAGCTAGTATTTTGAACAGCATGATGGACTATAAGTACAGGTTACCTATAACATATTGAGAGGTTTGTTCCTGCGTCTTAACGTATTGCAGGAGCGTTTTATTATGTGCACATGCACAGTTACAGATGAGCTTCAATAAATAGTAAACATGTTAACATTTTGCTCCAATAAATAAAATATATCATAGAGGGCTTGATTGCTGAATGCCCGTGTGACTCCAGAGAGTCTTGAAGTTAATGGCATTTACATGGATCAGATCTGTTCTGTTTCCTGAGGATGGATGGGGATCCTGATTGACCCTGTAGTGATGCCCACCTTAGCTGTATGTCACAGCCAGGCTGTTTAGTTGAGTACAGATTCTCTTCTGTGCTAGGAGAGGTGGTCCAGATATCATACTGCAACCAGCTAACTGTCTGCAATCACTGTGAGGCTTAATGAGCCTGGGCAGATGAACTAGCAGTCCATGTCTCTCTTCATGCCTGACTTACCAGTGGTCACTGACTTCAGACTGAGCTTTAACAGGTTTTCACAGGTAATTTCAGCATAGTTTACATCAATCTCAGCTGATCCATAACAAAGCAATAAAAACACTGGAAATTCTTTAAACTCCTCAGAGCAGGTTCCTCCTAGCCCACCTATAAATGCTGGAGAATGTTTAACCTTGAAGAAGATCAACTGGAAACTTTTGGGAAGGAAAACTGACAATATAGGGAGTTTATGGTAAAATGGGAAGAAAAAAGGAAGTTGTGTTTTGACTTTTAAATCTTATTATGTATTGATGAAGTGTGTAACTTTTAAATCACATTTGTAATTTCCTGCACAGAAGACTAATGTGCTATGGCTCTTTGTAAAGTGAAAAACAGTGCCTTAGCTGAGCATTTTGATTTGCAATTTTTTAATGTCTTTTCACACTGCATACCAAACATGAAGCTTACCTATCACCTGTGTTTCAGTTCTGCCTTCTCATATGCAGATACATTTTATACACAAATCACTTTGCTACCCAGCTTTGTTTGCAGAAAGCAGGAAGAGAAGTAATATTTAGCATAGTAATTATCCTTTTAGCCAGGCCATTTTTCTCTTCAAAATAGGATCTCACGAACCTACTGCAATTCAGTCACTGGAGCATGCCACAGCTGAGCACCTGGCCTTAGTAGATTTATTCAGGCTAAATGCATTTGATAAGCCTTTAGAGGAAAATTCATTGTATACATTGACGCACTGAAATTGATTTTATTTTAATTTGCCTAACTCATAACTGAGATACATTCTGCTTCTCTTTTTGCATTGTGAAAGCTTTTATAGGCAATATTGTGAGGTTCCAGTAACCAGGTATTATTAAGGAGAATATTACTTCCGTGTTCAAATGACAGGCGTTCATTTCAGCACTCATGATAATATCAGGTGGTCCGATGCTTAGGAACTTGACCACCAATTTATTTAAAAGCAAATTAAATAAGTTTTCTTCTGTTTAAGTATTTTTGTTCTGTTTTGCTGTCAATGTGAATTGCTGGTACTTATTTAGTTCCAAAGCAGCCACAAAATAAATATTGAAGTACCAGTACCCAAGAGCAAGGAGATATGGTCCAGCTGATGGTAACTGTTTAAAAAGTATATTGTGGAGTAAAAAAGCTGAGGCATTTTTAAGAGCTATTGATCTGCTCTTTAAATAGCCAGAGGGAAATTTGGATGTGTGTACTACAGGACCAGCTACTCACACCAATGAGACTCAGTATTCAAAAAGCCTCACAAGCCCTGAGGGGTCCCTGCTAGCTTTGACGGTATTTGGAAACTCATCACTGTCTGAGATAGCTGATCAATTCTCATAGCAAGAGACTTTTTATATAAAGACAAGACCAATTTACTAAGTGCTGTTGTGCACCTGGTTTTAAATAATAACCCTTGCAACAAAGGCTGTAACTTCTGTGTTCTAGAGAGCACTGCGGGTGCCCCTGGGGCTCAGCAAGGAAGGAGAATATATGGGGCTCTCAGCTCCGGCTGTATCAACAAGCATAGAGGGTACTCTCAACACACATACAACTCTTACTCATTCAAAACTATGCACTGCCTATACCCTCCTTTAGGAATCTACTCTTTTTTACTCATCCACAGAGCGAACTTATCAAGTTCTTGCAAATTGAAAAGGAGAAGCACAATAGGCTTTTAAAACACTGTTGTCTCCCAGGCAGCCCTATATTTCACATGTTTGCAGTGCAATAGCCTGGCTTCTCACTCTCTTGCTGCAAGACCCACGATCGAGGACCAGCAGGAAAGCTGCTGTGCTTCAGTGAAGAAAACAAAGAAGGTTGTAAGCTCTGGTGTCACCCAGTTCCCTAGCACTGGGAAAATGCGATAGTGACCTGGAAAAAGCACTTATTAGGCTCTGCTGGTTTTGGCTGGGATAGAGTTAACTTTCTTCATAGTAGCTAGTATGCGGCTATGTTTTGGATTTGTGCTCAAAACAGTGTTGATAATAGAGGGATGCTTTTGCTGCTGCTGAGCCGTGGTTACACATCGTCAAGGCCTTTTCTGCTTCTCACACCACCCCACAAATAAGCAGGCTGGGTGTGCACAAGAAGTTGGGAGGGGACACAGCTGGGACAGCTGACCCCAGCTGACCACAGGGACATTCCACACCTTATGACATCATGCTCAGCAATATAAAGTTGGGGGAAGAAGGGGCAGGGGAATGTTCAGAGTGATGGCGTTTCTCTTCCCAAGTTGCCGTTATGTGTGATGGTGCCCTGCTGTCCTGGACACAACTGAACACCTGCCTGACCATGGGAAGTGTGAATGGATCCCTTGTTTTGCTTTGTGTGCATGTGCAGCTTTTGCTTTTCCTATTAAACTGTCTTTATCTCAACCTCAAAGTGTTCTGACTTTTATCCTCTGATTCCCTCCTGCACCCTGCTGCAGGAGAGTGAGTGAGCAGCTGCATGGGGCTTAGTTGCCAGGTGGCTTAAGTCATGACAGACCACAAGTTCGTATTTGTACTGGTAATAGACATTCTTTAGTCTATACACAAAGATCACAGCTTAAAATAGCTGAAGTAAATGAATTCTGTGTATTTCAGTATTTCATCATATTTTAATATTATAAGACACAAAAAATGCAAGAGAAGTATTAAAAAAAATGCAGTGGAAGTGGACACAAAAAGAAGTTAGAGGGAAAAAGAGGGAAGGAAGGAGGGAAGGAAGGAAGGAAGGAAGGGAGGGAGGGAGGGAGGAAGGGAGGGAGGGAGGGAGGAAGGGAGGGAGGGAGGGAGGAAGGGAGGGAGGGAGGGAGGAAGGGAGGGAGGGAGGGAGGAAGGGAGGGAGGGAGGGAGGAAGGGAGGGAGGGAGGGAGGAAGGGAGGGAGGGAGGGAGGAAGGGAGGGAGGGAGGGAGGAAGGGAGGGAGGGAGGGAGGAAGGGAGGGAGGGAGGGAGGAAGGGAGGGAGGGAGGGAGGAAGGGAGGGAGGGAGGGAGGAAGGGAGGGAGGGAGGGAGGAAGGGAGGGAGGGAGGGAGGAAGGGAGGGAGGGAGGGAGGAAGGGAGGGAGGGAGGGAGGAAGGGAGGGAGGGAGGGAGGAAGGGAGGGAGGGAGGGAGGAAGGGAGGGAGGGAGGGAGGAAGGGAGGGAGGGAGGGAGGAAGGGAGGGAGGGAGGGAGGAAGGGAGGGAGGGAGGGAGGAAGGGAGGGAGGGAGGGAGGAAGGGAGGGAGGGAGGGAGGAAGGGAGGGAGGGAGGGAGGAAGGGAGGGAGGGAGGGAGGAAGGGAGGGAGGGAGGGAGGAAGGGAGGGAGGGAGGGAGGAAGGGAGGGAGGGAGGGAGGAAGGGAGGGAGGGAGGGAGGAAGGGAGGGAGGGAGGGAGGAAGGGAGGGAGGGAGGGAGGAAGGGAGGGAGGGAGGGAGGAAGGGAGGGAGGGAGGGAGGAAGGGAGGGAGGAATCAAAGCTGCCTACAGATACTTGCACTTTTAAAATTCAACTCTGGAAAGGAAAGCGGGAAAGGCGGTTTAGGCCAGAGAGCTATAAATCCAAGAACAGGAAGGAAGGTTTAAGGAGAAGATATTAGAGAGAGCAGAAAAATCTCAACAGCCTGAACAGGAGCCATTGCTAACACAGGGCCAGAGGAGACATCTGCACTGAACCTGATTTAGGAGAGGTCAGCCCTAACAGCTGGGGACTAAGCTGGCACTTTCCTAAACTAAGTCACTGGTGCAGCTAGGAAGGATCTTGTCATTAAATCTTATCTATACCTATATTTAAAAGTTTTTCTTTTGCAACTGTTTTGCAAACCCATACAACAGCAGCCCAGACAAAATAATACAGGTGTCAGTGCATAAGACTGTAATCTCAGGGAAGATTAAGGGCTCTCTGGCACTGTGACAGATGGTATTGGTTAAGTCACATTGTCAGTGTCACTTAAGGTAACTACATATGACCACAGATGTGCTTATGCCTCTAGGAACATCTCGTTCCTGACCTAAGATTCCCCAGCTTCAAACCTTTGACCTTCCTGGTCCCTGCTGTGGAACTGGGACATGGAGACTGAAAATCCTGGGATCTGAGGTTTCCCCTGACCTTCCAGAGCAGCAAGACTCACCTTTGCAAGGGGAACACACTGCTGGTTGCTTTGTATGCTGAGGATGTTGAGGTCACATGAGAAGGTGTTGATCTCTCTTCTCCAGTCCTGAAAATCCCTGAAAGACAGAAGGAATATGACTGTGACCACAATCAGATATAACCACCATGATATATATAATATGCAATATGTTCAGAGTCCCGAGTCCCATCTCTCAGCAGCACTTCTGGTGTCAAGGATCAAATGAGAGGACAGAAGAACCACTTTGCCCTCCATCCTCCAGAGTACCCGACCTGGCACAATTTGCATCGGAAGATCTAAACCTGTTTTCTTGGGCCTGCTTGCACTCTCTGTATCTCACCAGCAACAAGAAAGAAGCAACACAGCTGTCCAGCAAGTTCGGTGTGCTGCATGCTGACTGACTTAAGAAAGGCAGGACTTTTCTATTAATACCTCATCCTGGAAAGTCATAGGTTATATGTGACGCATAATGACTTAGAGCAGACATATGTGTAAGAAGTGGTTGGTTTAGACGGGTGTAGAGGCAGATGGGATAAATTACCAACTTTGCCGTGCTCATGGCAAAATACAGTATGAACACGACTGGCCCAAGACTAAAAATAGGCAGCATGGAAATGAAGTTAGAGGCCCAAAGAGAAGGCTCTGGCAGAGCTCAGCCTTGCTGTGGCCTGGGAGGGGCCATATAGATCCTGTTGATATATAGATCCTGTTGATATATATATATATCCTGTTGAGATATATATATATATAGCAAACAGAGAAACCAGACCAATGTTGTTACGTAAAAATATATGCTCTTAAACTTAGACTCCTTTTCCTCGCCATAACATTCCTCTGAGGCCTCATCTGCCTCAAACATTGGATCCCTTGAGTTTAGAGAGACTGGAGAGACTCCCTGTGTTGAGAGCTGTGGGACACATGCAAGGTCAGAGCTCCTTCCCACACAGCAGCAGATCCAGTGGGTTGTAAAGGTCTTTGATGCTTCATGTGGAAACATGGGCTGGTGCCATTCGAAACCCAAACATTTCTATGGACCCACCAAGAGCAAGACCAATGCAAGCAGTTACTGTGCACTTGTTTGTACTGGACCAGGAGCAAAATGGTTTGGTGTAAACCTCACTAGCCACTTATTCAAAGCACTACAGTTCTTCCATTTTATGTTGTTTGCTCAATGTGTACAAACTTGTGTATCCACACTATTAGGAAAGAAAGACTTTTGTTGCTGTTGAGCAACCCGTCTAGAGGCTTTTAATCTCTCTTGCAGCCAAGTATTTCTATAAAGCCATACCTACTCTCCTCTATTAAAAAAATCCTACACAGAAATAAGAGCTTATATTAAAAGACCATGACCTCTTCTTTACACTCCCCTTCGACACAGGAAGGCTCTAGCACTGAAGTAGCTAATTCCGTAAACACGCACTTTTCATTGTATGTTTGAAGACTGTGGAAAGATACCTCTGACAGACCCGCAGCAGCAGCTTCCTATCTGTTGTTCTGTAAATATTAATGAAAGTTTGTGAGGCTTGTTGGGCAAATGCAGCAAAGCCCAGTAGGCTGTGCCACTCTGCCAGAGCTGCCATATTCCCCAGATTGTGACAAGCAACTTAAAGGGTTATGCTAAGTATATATCCAAAATAAAGCATCTCACTTGGAAGAAACTGCTTTCCTCCCTTCCCCGCTAGCCCCATGCACTTCCTAAGAACAAGAGCGAGCTGACTGAAAAGGAGGATGTGCAATATTTGGATGCAGTTACAATGTAGCTTATGTAGGACACTTATATTATGCTCTTTCACCCAGCATCTCCTTCAGTGCCATCCCTAATTTTTTAGTAAAAACCAAGTTGAAGGTACATGCTTCCTCCTTTTGCATGTAAAACATCTTTATAATTTTGTAGCAGATGGAAATAGAATACGGAGGCACATCTACTACTTCTCAAAAAAATAGACTGTCATGAAGAAGTCATATATTATTCTTGCCTGAAGGTACCAGAGAAGGCATGACAGGTCTTTTCCCTGCAGTGTTGGTTGCCCTGAAACGACGTTCTGAGACCTCTTCCCCTAAAAACACAGGCACCAAACATGGTCCTGCAATTTGTGTAATCTTTTCAACAATAGCAAAATGGGGACAAAATATTGTCAAATCTGAATAATAGCATTTTACATACACTTTACTAAGGTGTAATTGATTGCAGAAAAGGCAGGGTGATTAATACAAGTCTCAGTAAGTTTAATCAGGTGAAATTACAGAGGCATGAACATGAATCAGCACCATATGCTGATAAGTTTTTGTTATTTTGTTACGAGCCAGGTGTTTCTACCTCTGCATAATATCCATTATAAGATCATTTTAGCATTCCTATTTCAGATAAATGAAAATTTTCTTTTTCAGCACATTACAGGAGACCTCTAGTTATAAGCTTAATTTATTCTCCCAACAGTGTAAAGTTCCTAACTGAAAATAAATTTGGGACAACCAGTCAAAATTTCCGTGATCTCATTTTGGAAGCAGCAAAAATGCAGAAGCAGCCTCTCATTGAGCCAGTAGGCTTGCTGTGATCTCTGCAAAAGATGAGACTGAAATACAGGCTGGACTGCAAACAAAACTGAGGATAAAAGTCATCTAACTGTACAAACACAATTTTAGCTTAATTGAATTGAAAGTGAATACAGAAGTGGAAAATTTTATAGTCTGCAGGAGAAGCTACTGGTACAATCTTTTTTTTTTAACTTATGTGATATATGCACACTTATATCTGTAGGCACTGAAGTATCTCTACTTCTGCACCAACACATGAACTCTCATAGTATCATTGTAAACCAAGTTCTGGAGTATTCAGAAATTTCCATTCAAAAAGGAAATTTGGCTAAAAATTTGGTTTGCTCAATTTGCAGATTTGTTCTCTTTTTTTCCTTAGGAGCTCAGTTTGATTAGATTTTTTATTGAAGTTTATACTTACAGGCTCTTGCAAAAACTCGGTTAACTCTCTCTGGTGGCAAATTTCACCAAGATTTTTTCCTGATTGGCTGTTTGCATCAAATAGTGGTGCCAGCAACACCCTCCTCATCTTAGCCACGAATTTATTTGCCAATAAATTCTTCCCATTCATTCTCTCTGTCCCCAGCCTTGTCTTTGTCATTTTTTGGTACTCTTCTCTGAGAACCTAACTACTTCTCCCAATTAAAAAAGACTCCAATAATCCATCCTATCATTCTGTATCCTTATAGCTCTTCTTATTCTATGTTTTTGGACTGCAAGATCAGTGGGACAGTGATTCTATTTGTACAGGAAGCATCGTTCTGTGACTTGGTGCCACAAATACCACAAACAACAGTCAATTTTTGCTGGAGCTAAGACAAAAGTTGGGTGCTGTCTCCCTTGGATCCTGACTGATAAAACATTCAAACACACATGAAGCCATTTAGAATAGAGTAGGGCTCAGAAAAAATTAAGTACCTTAAATCTGACTATCCATGGCTAATTATCAGGATGGGATTTTAAGTGTGCAGATGTAAATTGAGTGTACAAAACCCCATCTGGAGTTCACTGTTCACTGGCTTGGATAAATACAACATTAAAAATCAAATAAATCCCTAGACACCATGAATCAGAAGTGCTATGCCTAATGTGACAGATAAAAGGACTGTAGTACTCTTCCTAGTATTTTTGTAAGATGTATCTAGAGGAATCAAATTTTGGGATGTCTAGAAACATATTTTTAAGTCTTCACACTTTCTCGTTTGAAAACTTTTTCTCCTTTCTTCTACCCAAGCTTCTGCTACTACGGAGCAGGGTGTGAATTAATCTTTTCATGCAATACAGTTTCACTTGGCCTGCTTAAAACACAGCAGCTAACAACCAGAAGCAGAACCGTAAACTCAAAGTTTATAACCAGTATGTGGTGATGAGAACTGAGTACTTTAACTCAGTGTTACTGGGCATGGAAAGCAAAGATAATCTCTGAAACATGGTGGGAAGAGAACTGAATTACACCGCTAGTGGTTTCAAGTGTGACTATTGACAAGTTACTGCTACTTTGTATCAGAAAAGTCTACCACTCTTGTCAACAAATTAAATGAAGCCTCGGCTGGGGACAACAGCTGAGTTTAAAGACACAAGCACCAACCATGACTTCAGCGAGCTGAGGGAGACAGCAACCTTGCAACAGGGGACAAGGCATGCTGTTCTTAATATTCTACTACAAGTTTCAGTCAAATCTGACACTAAACTTTATTCAAAAACTGCATCTGACTGATAAAGATATTTTTATTAGATCTTTTCATCATGATTTCAAAAGGCGTTTGTTGTATCTTGTTATATATATGAACTAAATTACATGTTCTGCACAGCACATTTACTACTAAAACAAGCAGTCGAGGCCCAGTCAATCATCCTCAAGACAGAATGGTACACTTTCAAGAACTGTTTACGAAACTACTAAAAACCAAGCAAATATGGTTTGACACACAGCTTATCTAGCAGAAAACCAAGGCAATTCCATAATTATGGCTGTTTGTCCTCCTAATGCATGTATACTCCTTAATTATTCAGCCTCACACTGTGTTCCCCGCTAGAAATCGTAATTCTGTCTTTTCTGTCCTTTGAGTATGAGTTGCCAACACCAATAACAATCTCTTAATAAGTTTGTGGTGCAAATATATATAACACAGGAACAGCTTGCACATCACAAAATAATGCAGGTTAAATACATAACTGTAAACATACTACGCTTTTAGATTTTAAATGGCAACATGTTAGCTGCATGTGTTTGAACTCCCATAGGTGTGGAGCTTGGAAGGATTTGTAAAGCCGGCTTGTACCTCTTCACCACTGTCTTTAGTCAAATAACTCCAGCTGCAGTATTGCTGAGGTTATTTCATGTACATGTGTATGTATAAATAACCGAATAAACACAGGAAGGGTCTTTCTTGATCCTCCATTTTTATCTCTAAAAAAATTGCCTGGTACCATTAATCATATGATCTGGTCACCCAAAATGAGGTCTCAAGCCTTTTTGAAGCTTTGATGCCAGAAAAGATACCTAAACACATGGTTTGACACATAAATAGCAGTCTGATAGCTCTAAAATGTCACAGTCTTCAGCTTCACAGGATGGCTGGAATATCAAGGTTCTTTTCTACTAGAAGCTACCATCTAAAAATGCAAACTTTCATAAAATTTATCGAAATCATTTAACATGAAATCTTACAAAACCAAGCATATGTGTAGCTTTTGCCTGTATAAATATATCAAATACTTGTTCCTAAAAATATTTAATTTGATTAACAGGAGTAGTCCCTTCACATCATCTGATATCTTCCTCAGATGAATCATGTTATTTAACTTACTTGATTTTCAGCTTCTTAGGTATCAGCCCCCGCACGTCATGTTTCATCTTCTCTTCCTGTAGCTCTGTTGAAAACCACAGAGGCACACTCCGTTTTCCCACCATTTTCACAAGTATTTACCCTGTCTCCATATCCTGGCACTAAAAATACCCCAAGGGATTTTCAATCAGACAAAATATTGTAGGCTTGACTTCTTCACCCTTTTGCATTGCCATCACACAGGAAAATAAACATGTTCTATGCTGAAATTAATCAAATTCAGTGATCTTTTGACAGTAGTGCTCTAGTTTCTTCTTTCATTGTGTCATCAATCACAAATAAATCATGATGGCTGGTGAGACACTGGAGGACTGACATGACAGTGTGTCGATATCTGTAACAGAATTATTGTTGTTGCCTGGTAAATTATTAGCAGAGAGGGTTGTTGACTGAGCAGCAATTCCCCAGAAGTTTGGAGCCATTAGGGCACATTATTTTCAAAGACCGTTGGCCTCAAAAGACTATAACAACAATTTAACCTTAGCAAAGGTACAATATTTGGTCTGGGCTATCCATATCCATGTCCAGGTCCAGACCATCTTCATCCATAGGCATGGAGCTTTAGGCTGCCTCTCAGCGTGCAGCTGGGGAACCATCACTGAATAGACAAGGTACTAATGCATTTCCCCAAGGAAACTATAGCCCTAGGACAGGTCACATTTTTAAATCAATGACTTGGAAAAAAACAAAGTCATTACAGATAACATTTCCAGTGGTCACAAAGACTGATGGAAGGCCAAATGAGTGAACAGGTCCTTAACCCCATGTAATTTTAAAGCCTGGAAGCTAGGCACAGACAGTGCATTTAATAAAGCTAAATGTAAAGTCACACAGTGTCCAAGGGATGATTGATGATTGATCTCTGTGCCCATTAGCATCCCAAAATGATTATTTGCTATCATTTTTATTTTGCAAACAACAGCCAGTATTGAGCCATATGCATTAATATAGCTAAGGAAGGTGTAATAGACAGAAGACAGGTTTTCTAAGTCCTATAGATTAAGTGAAAGGGCTTTATGCAGAAATGGAATACAAAGCTACTCAGCTAGAAAGAGCTCAAGCAGTGTTTTATTTGGGGGCAGTCATTAAAAGATCATGCTAAGGTCATGCCAGGAGACATCAGTGCCTGGCCAGTCAGTTAGTATATGAAATTATCAGTTATTCAAAACAAGGTTGATCGTGCATAGTTTCCCTATAGTTTTTGTTTCCTTAACCTATTGGTGTTGGGCGTATACAAAACTAGAGTCCCTTCTTATCTGGTCAGGTCATACCATTTGCCAAACACAAAGCAGGAGAGAAAAATTTGGCGTTAGAATAAGCAGAGATTGTATGACTGTACTACTTCTGTTACATGTAACTGAATAATTTGTGAGGGATTTCACAAATGAATACCTGAAGTTGCTCTCCTTACCATGGCTGAAGCTAAGGGCATTTCCACAGTATCTGCTGGATACTCACTGAATACTCAGACATTCGATTTCTCAAACTGTGATGATACATACTGTGTGGTACCTAACACCATAAAACACGGCTCCAACATTTCCATCTAGGTTTATGAGTTGATTCAAGAGTTAGCAATGCAAGGAAATGCATTTTCACATTTTACAAGGGATCTGTCTATGAAGTAAAAATCTTCCTGTGACGTTCACCAATTAATTGAGCCTTTGCTTGCAGTACAATAATAGAGAATATTATTGCTCCTCCTGGGAAGCAGGTAATAGTACATCTAAACCCAACGAAAACAGGTGTACAATATCTAGAGAAATATTATTTGGGTACCAATAATTGAGTGAGCATCCCAAGAGCCAATGAGAAGCACTAAATATTGAAAAACCTGACTTGTTTTGATAGATTGTAGCGTGTCAATCCATATGAAGGCTCACGGGCAACTTGATTGTACTGTGTAAATACTCACACGCACGACAGCAATGGGATAATAGAGAGCTTGTCAGTCCATCAGACAAATATATGACAAGATCAATTAGCTGGAAGCTGAAGTGAGGAAGTTCAAACTGGTAATGAAATGTTATTACTGTTTTAAGTGAGGTATTATTAATTAAGGAATGATCACGAAGATTGTGTTGTGATATGACCTGTCACTGACAACTTTTAATTAAATCTTCAGTGTTTTTCTGGGAGAGGCACTGTGGTTAAACAAGAATTTGTTTATTCAGTTCTACAGCTTGTGCTGTAGAACTCAAGCTAAATAACCACAGACTGATCCGTTCTAGCTTGATAATCTAAGCCTCTACAACATAAATATTTCTTTAGTCTCAACAAACAGGAAAAAAGTGGGGTTTTTTTCTGTGTAGAAGATGTAAATGACAAATCTTATGACACACCACCAGAAAGTAATCGTATTTCTGCTGCTGAATCTTAATACTTGTTGGAGAATATGATGTGCAGATTGTTTGTCATAGTTTTTCTCCTGATTTAAAATGTTTCTGTTCATGCAGAGTAGATTGGGCTTAGCTATGAAAACTGTCATTTCTCCTTATCAGAAAGCACAAGTCCATTGTGGACAGCCTTGCTCTGTATCCATTCCATCAGGCTTTGTTTCTCTGCTCCACTACCTTGATTTTAATGAAACCTGTCCTTGTGCTTCTGCTTGCTTTGAATTAGCTATTCTTCACCCAGTCAGATTGATTGACTTTTTTATCTCATGACTGCCCAAGTATGGAACAAGCTTCTTTCACAACCATCTATACCACTTACAAATTGTTTTCTGTTTTATTTCTATTTATTCTTGTAAACATTGAAGCACAGGAGACCGAATGCTTCAAACTTTACCACCATTTTACTCAAGAAAACTCTGCTGAATTCCATGGTTGTTCCTTCATTGTTTTTTTATTTTACTGTTTCAAGTGCTTATACAAAGCAAGATGCTTTTTGGGCTAAGTTGATAAAACATATTGAGGGGTTGTTTTGTTTTATTTTTTTTTCACTGAGTGTTATTCTTGGGAGAAAAATACTTTGTAATCACCAGATCACATAAAGTATAGTATTGAATTTTGCTTAGTTTAAACAAATTCACAATATTTTTTTGTGGATTATTTAGAAATCTGTTAAAATACTACAACCACATGCTGCATTTAAATATTTTGCAACAAATGACAGGGATTTGATTTTCAGAAATTTTACAACTGGAGATTTATTAAGTACAACTGGAGTTTTTTTAAGTACTGTATAAATCACTATATATATTACTACAATATTTCATATTATGAATGGTTAAACTACAATCCATAAAGATAAACCAATGTTTAAAAATTAGGATGAGGAAGTTTAGTGTAAGTTCACCTCTCACAATCAGAATTAGTAGACTTGATTTTCTAGTTCTTGTGTCTTCAGTTAGTTCCATTACTGAAATCAGAACTGTGACATTTTTCACATCCCTCCATCAAGATATGTTTTATATCCAATAACTCTCTGGTGGCTCAGGACTGGAGGGAACCTCAAGATGTCATTAAGGCTATTGTTGCTTTGCTCCAGAAAGAACAATTCTCCAGTGTCTTTTCTGACAGATATTTCACTATTTGGTTCTTAAGGACTTTAAAAGATGAAGATTCCACCAATTTTCTAGGCAGTTTATTCCGGTGCTTCACTCTCTTACCAATTAAGTTGCAGTTTCTACCCATTATTTCTAGGCATGGAACAAGAAGAATGGATTACCCTCACTCTTTGCAAGCACCTTTTACATATTTGAAGATTGTTT
>VWYH01006744.1:0-10014 GCA_013399365.1 Pampusana beccarii | reverse complement strand
TGTATGGACAGATTGTGTTCCTGTGTCCCCATACAGTCATTTCTGTCTCTCCATAAAAGCATTCTCCTCTCCCATTCTCCTCTACTGTGCCATCCTCATTCTCCAGTACTCATCCATGTTTGCCCTAATCATTCAGCAGTATAAAAATCCCCAGATTTTCCAAATGGTTTAATAAGGAAAGGAAACTAATGCTTTACAGCTCTGATTACCACCTAATAAAATGAAAACTTTGCTATGTATAAACCACTGAACAAAGCTATGGATCAAGCTGCTGCTACATGTACTAGTTACATTTAGAGATACACTGGTTGAGTTTTAAGTGGACCTTTTGGCATTATTTCACATTATCAGTTCCTGTTTAAGCAGATACTTTAGACTGACAGAGTCCAGCTTCTGGGTCCCCTTCCCTGGACCAGAGTCTTCAAAGAGTACAGAGGAGCTGGACTTGACTTACAAGCAGTTCTGAAAATTTCAGCAGCAACCAACCATTTGATGAGCTGTTTGGGGTACATCTGTTTGATATTTTGCAGACAATGGGGAGCTCACTCTGACTGATGGCTAAGTTGAACAGAATTTATGTGACTAGTACAGCACTGAGTCTAAACCAATGTACGGTATCTCTCCTTGGCATATATTCATGAAACAAAAACGATTTCATAAAGTCCTACACAACATCTGGGTAACTCAAGCATGAGTCAACAAGTTCAGACCTGCTCATAATACCCAGACAAAAGTAAAAAATACAAAAGGGCAGGGGATGAAATTAAGCAGAAAGAATTGCAAGGCACTATGTTTAAGTGATAATTATCAACTAAAAAAGCACCTACAACAGAAGAACTGGGAAAGACAATGACTTCAGAAAAGAAGGATTGAAGACTGTGGATCACAAACTGAGTAACAACACACTACTGCAAAAACAGGGATGTGTAAGCAAGAATATGGCTTGTGAAAAGCATTTTTCCCTTTCTCTCAGCAGTTTGAACAGTTTGGGCAGTAAGCTGGAGTCATAGATGTTTAAACGAATTGGAAACAGCCTACAGGAGAGTAAGAATGTGACTTCAATTACCTAGAAAACATGAAAGGCTAAGTGAATTAGGATTGTTTAGCCTGAAAAGAAAGAATGAAGTAGGCACACAATTTGTAAAATGCTGTTTCCAGCAGAAGGGAGTCAGGTTACACAACTGGAAGAACTTTTTAAAATTAAAGAAGACTTGGACTGGCTGCAGGTCATGGAGCCTTTGTTCTTGGAGCTTTGTATAACTGGTTAGTCCAATATTTGTCAGGAGCGATATGAGAGAAACAGATCCTGCCTAGGAAGTAGAGGATGGACTGTGTGTCAACTATACGTTCAGCTCTGCCAGTTTATGGAGGGCAGACAGAACAAATTTGCAAAATACATCTCAGGCTAGACATTGCCTCTCAAATTATTTCACTCAAATGTGCTTTGGGAGACCCCTTCAACTACCTGTAATGTTCACTCAGCGTATTAGGAAAAAAACAGAATTAACACTGAAAATACCTAAAACGGGGAATTTCTTTAAATAGTATGATTCTGAAAGACCATAAAGGTATAGCCAGCATACTACAGCTTCAAAGAAAGGCAAACTTCATCAGAAAGTTACTGCAACAAATTACTCATTCATCCTCAAATAAACACAGAACTAAAAATAAAACCAGAAAGATAATTCAAGCTTACTGCTTCACCAGTTTTTCCAAGGTTTCCTTGATCTCCTTGTTCGCCCTGTTAAATGTAGAAAACAGATGACATCGTTCATTAAAAAGTAATTTCTTTCATATGTGTATATTAAAGTCCTCTATTTTCCTAGGAACTTCTTTACTTTCTAAATTACATCTGCCAATTAAAACATTAAAAGCTAAAATTAAGCAACAAGGAAAAATTTTATTTAGTTGGTGGTTAATTTTGATTTTGTAAAAAGATGTAAACACTATTCCTAAGAATTTAGGAGTTGCCCACAAAAATGAAAACTATGAATTAAGTGCTCACTAAATACATTAAGTCAGCAAATACTATAAATAAACTATTTAGTTTTCATTTAAGTCTTCCAGCAAATTACAGTCATTATTTCACAATTGCTTCAAAAATAAATGTCACCTGTGCACGTTACTGATAACTCTAATTTTGTTGTGAAATATTATATTAGGAAAATCGACATTTGAATGACATTTTAACAGAGTTCTCCTCATCCCCCTCCGCCAAACGATTTGAATACTGTTTACTCAGATTGCAACTCAGCACTGAGAAATTCTGCTGCCACAAGCTCCTCTTTCAAACTGCAGCACCTCACACCACCCCCCACTCACACTGCTGGGGTCCTGCCAGCGCAGGAGCTGCCCTGGGTCCCTTGGTGCTCCCAGGCCCAGCCATCCTCACATCCCCAGGCAGCCCAATCTCATTTTGGCAGGTGCTGCCTTTGCTCACATATCACTCTGCGCATAGTTTCCCTCGTTTCCAATATGAGATCTTGCAAGAGAGCAAAATCACCAGTATGACACACACTTACATGGAAACATGTACTCATATCCTTTCACTGTCATGCCATTGTATATAGCAGTGTATAATTGTACACAATTGATACTCCAAACACATTTTATTTCATAAATAAAACCATCACTTGCCTTTAAACCTTCTGGTCCAGGTTCACCTGCATAACCTTTCTGTCCTGGCTTTCCCTAAAATAATTACAATAAAATATTGAAAATATTTAATTTTTAAAAGGTAGTTTCATCCCAATTTCTGTATTTATCAAAATACATTCACTCAAATGTACAGTTTAGTAATATTTAATACCAAAAATTGAAGCTAGTGTATTTATAAATTCACATCTGAAAATACACCATTGATTATTACAACAAACACTAGCACAGTAAGCAGAACCTGTATTTACTCTTGCAGCAGTTAAACACTGAGGAAAACCAGTCACAAACCAAGAATCAAACACATTTCAATTCTGGTTTAAAAGAACATATTAAGGAGGCAAAGAAAAGGCAAGGTCATGTTCTCTCCTGACTAATTCCAGCAGAACAAGGACTCAAACAAACAGAATTTGAAGTTTAAACTTCAGGGACTGGTGTCATAACTGTCCTTCCTCAAGAAGACAAAATCCATTCAAATATCCTCTCCTCTTGTTCATTGAATTGATCTTTTAAAGCCTTATGTCTCCCCACCAGTATTTTGCTGCCGATAGATCTTGTCTCTCTGCTACTCAGTTAATAACATACTAGTACCTGGAATAAATACAGTAACCTCAATCAGAGCAGGAGGCCATGAAGTGACAAGGTCTTTGAACCATTTTATAACATCCATCCCTCCCTCTGTCACTCACACAGACCTACAAAGGCATAAAAACTAGAATGCTTTTCTCCTGTATTTTCAATTAGATGTTTATAACTCTATTATGTCTCACTTTTAGGAGGTCATTTTCCCTCCAGGCGTACTTTACTTCCTCTACGACATTAAACATGGCCTAACCCTTTGGTTATGGGAACAGCATAGACCTGCCTAGACAAACTTTCCCCATCTGCTCTGAGGCAAAGTCCCTAGTCCAAAAGTAAAGGTCCAATGGACTGGATCTGGCCCTTGAGCAAGTTGCTAATGAGATCACTGAAGCCTGACAACTGGAGAAAGAAAATTAATTCAACACTTTAATGATTCAGTATTAAAAAGACGTAGATTTCTACTAAAAGGAAATTATCAGCTGTTTTTCCAGCAGACTGAATAATTGTAACCACAGGACTCTGTAATGATAGCTTTCGTTTCCACAACAGTGTTCCTGAGACACGAGCAACCCAAGCAACAGATAACAAACAGGTTTCTTCAAAAAAGATGGGGTTTTTCCATTTGGCTCTTTTGCTCTGACTGCTCAGTGCCTGTCTTACAGAGCACAACGTGTGTGTTAGTTTCTGGGCACCTGAGAAGTTATCTATATGGTTTAAAATTATATTTTCTTAGTAGGTTCCAAGACTTCTCAATATTAATCCTTTTTATCGCCCTTGTTCTCTCTCTGCCTGCCTTGAGATTTCATTTTGCCCTACAAGTTCCAAAAAGTATCACTGCTTTAGGAACAGACTTGGTTTTGCCAGTGGATTAAAACATGGCACAGCTAGAAATGCAGGGAGAAAATACCATGAAGGGAAGTTCTGAGAGACCTATATAAAGCAAGTCACATCGTTCCACAAGGCTTAGGAACGAACAAGTGATGGGATTCTGCAGGTTACTACATGCTGTTTGACTGCTTTTCTGCTAGTCACCACTGTTAATTACCTTGATAATTTTAGCCCTATCAGAACTGAATTGGAGTTACAACTAGGAAAGGTTTCTTGGCTGTAGTACTCCAGCTATGTACCAGCTGTGAAGGACATGCAGCAGATGCAAGCTGATCAGAAAACAAGACAGGTGGATTTAACTGTTAAAGCAATTTAAAACATACAGATCTGGCTTTAGACAAAAATGTAATACAACTGTAAATTACACAAGGAGGAAAAAGCACTGACAGAAAGTTAAACCAGGGATGGCTGCTTTTCTCCTTGCAAACCCCTGAGAAAATTACCCTTTCAGGGCAGGGTAATCCTAACGGAAATGTCTGTTTCTTAAAATATTAGCTGAAAGTTCTGTCCTTCCCTTTCAGGAAGCACCAACCACCTGTGTTTCCTTTCACCTCACAATGGGTTGATACCAGCATGTATATTTTAATATAAATTTCTCTCACTATGACTTTATTCCCATCCCTTCACAAGCTCCTCACATACCTCCAGCCCACAGGAAAACACATTCCACCTTCAGAAAATACTGCACTGGGGGAGTGGGACAGCTTTGAAAGCACTTCCCTCCATCTTCAGGAGGAACTGCTAACCTTATGACTCTAAATATCAGCTTTTGTTTTACGCATGTCTCTCAGAAAGGGAACTTACAGTTCCCTTTTACATTCTGGTTTTAAACCATCTCCCCCCTTTTAAAAGCATTTTCTGCTCCAGCAATGAAGATACAAAAAAAATAATAAAATGCACCAATGCTTGCGCTGACTGAGCTGAGCTACACTGACAGTTACAGTGTGAATATTTGGATAACCTTTGAGAAAGAGTGTTAATCTGGAGGAAATTGAATAAACACAGTCACTTCTTTAATGTGACATCTACTGTATTTTCAGAGGACAAAAGCAAATAAAATCAGCATTTTTTGATTTAGAAGGATTAATTTAAGAGAATATAATTATTTGACTTTGGAATAGAATGAGTAGGAAGGCTTGGAAAGGAATGAATGAAAACTCAAATTGTGTGATCAGATTCAGCTCAAAAACCTCTTCCTAAATTCAAACAGAGTGAGCTCTGTGGAACCTGAGGTATACCCTGAGTAAGTGGGAAGTATCCTCAGTTTTGGTCCCAGTTGTTTTAGACACACGTGAATTCTTTTCCAAGCTGGAACCCAAGAACCAGAGTGCAGGTTCATATTCACCTTCTGTTCCAGTAGAGGATGATCTGTTTTGCTGGCAGCATTGGTCAGGTGAGACCCAGGTGTTTCTGGTCTCGTGCATGTTTTTTAAAGCAAAACAAGGGTGGGGGCAGTGGAAGGACAAAAGTGTGGTGAAAAATTTATGGCAGCCTGCTTGGCACATGACTAAACTTGAACAGGGGCCTGAACACTTTGATGTGAAGACTACACAGTAGAAGAGACGAGGGAT
Organism: Pampusana beccarii; assembly: GCA_013399365.1. Classification (NCBI taxonomy): domain Eukaryota; kingdom Metazoa; phylum Chordata; class Aves; order Columbiformes; family Columbidae; genus Pampusana; species Pampusana beccarii. The sequence goes on along the minus strand of VWYH01006744.1, from coordinate 4,318 downwards.
TCCAAAAGCACTAGAAACCTGCTCCATTACTGTCCAAGAGAAAACTAGAACAGTTGCATAAGAATAATCAAAGGTTTACAATGTATGACCCACAAGGATACTTTACCTAGTCTAGACAAATCCTAAATCAGGATAACAGTGGATGAAGAGAGGACTAACCTATCAACTATGCCTACAAATAAGGTCAGGAGAACAGGAAGCAAAGCTGTAGTGAGGACAACACAGGCAAGACTTTCAGATAGGAAGGCCAGACATTAGAAAAAACATCCGTAAAACAGACGAAAGACTGAAGCAGATTGCCAAGTCAGATGAAGAGTTACCACCCCTGGGGGCTGCAAAAAACAAGTTAGAGGCATATCTGCCAGCTAAAGGCATAGCTGACAGCTGATGGTGCCTCGGGGCCATGCATGGCCAAACCACACCTTCAGGTCCCTCTCGGAGAGACCTCCCCTGTCCCCATAGCTATTTAATTAGGACAGTGACACCACAGTTTTGATACCATTTGCTTACAGACGTAGCATTTACTTTTTTCAACTCCTTTCATGGAACATGGCAACAAAGCCTATGTAAATCAAATTAATGTGAAACTGCAGTCAAGCAAGCATAAAGACAGATGTGTTCAGCAGTTTACTGACTTGGTCCTGCTAAACTATATCCAATTTAACAACTTCATGATTGGGACTCTCCAATGTAATCCACAGTCTCTGTTACCAGCTGGAGTGAAGCAGCAAGGACAAGCAGAGGTGGGAGCAGAGTTCAGAGCAGCAGTGAGAACAAGTTGGCCTGGAGCTGTGAAACAGCTGGAGTCAGCAGAAGCTGTAGAATCCAGGCAAGAGCAGATGGGCCCCAGGATGAGGGGAATAAACAGGCAGGGCTCCCCATCAAGCAAAATTCCCATTTCCCCTAACTCTCATTTCAGGAGGGGATGTTAGCCAGCAATCTACTAAAAAATGTCTGCGGACAGCAACCCAGAGGTCCACCTCAGATCCACACATTCTTCTCTCAACAGCTTGTTGCGAGAGAAACCAGGGAGCCATAAGACATGCCAATGGTGTGCACATTTCCCACTGAGAGAAATCAAACCCAAAATAACTTAGGTCTAACTGACCCAAAATAGATTAAAAAATATTTCAGTTTGCTTGGTTACACAGAAATTTTTCCTCTTGGGTCATTTCGACACCAGCTGATGGTGGCCTGTGAGTGCCTGGTGGTGCAGAGAACGTGAAGGTTAGTGTCTCATTGACCATGAGTCACCCACTGCAGTGTCTTCTTTTCAAATTGCCACAGCACAACATGGGAGATGCTGTCCAGCCATAAAGCCCTGCCCAAGGAGGAGATGCAAAGCATGATGCAGCCAAACTCAAAATTTCCATGAGGCTCTTGGCAGAAGCTCAAGCAGATTAAACTAAATATTGAACCGAGTCACAATATGTTTTGAAATTCTGTTCAATTTTTTGCATGTTTTCCTCAGCTGAAAATAAAGCTAATGAACAGGAAAAATGACATAGGAATATGTTCACTCTAGAACCAGGAAACAATGGGAACAACTGTTCTAGGTTCACACAAAAAATGGGAAGGTCATCCAAATGAAGGCCAAGCCAGCAATTACCACACACATAAGCAAATCAAGTAAAGGCGGAAGATCATATTGCTTTCAATAAACTTAGCGACACTCCTGTAATTTCTAGTGCAGGCTAGTATTCATTTTTAGCTTAGATTTTTTTTCTAAAAATAAGCTTCAAGTCCACTAAGTACTCTTATACACTAGTACATTTTTATAACTAACAAAATTGGTTCTTAGTTTTAAACTTTTATATTTTAAAACATGTCAGCACAAACAGCACTATGACATTCCAGCTTTACTGTTTTCAGCAATTGTCTACCAGACTAGTTTGAAAATTATTTCTTAAAGCATCAGTCCTTTTTATTTCTCCCTGTGAGCTGAGCCTCATGGTGGGTTCTTCCCCAATTTAAACATTTTGATATATTAGCTGGTTCAGTCCCTAGGAAGTGCATGGTGGTTTCATCTGTCTCAGAGAAGCACCATTAGCAGTTTGTCATTGACTCCTTCCTTTTAAAAAACTTCTATTTCGTGTACCATAGCTGTGATTTCCTTTCAAATCCTGTATATGGTAAACCATTTATCCTCCCAGCTCTGCTTTGACCATGTGCTGAGGAAAGAGACCTTTTAAAGCAGTACTTCTGCTGAAACTTAGTCTGCCCTAACAAAAGTACTTGTACTTACTCTTGGGCCAACTCCTCCAATAGCTCCAGTTGGTCCCACTTCTCCCTAAAAGAAATCAGAACTTCAAAAATCTTGATGCTAACTCTAGCTTAGAAAAAAATAATCCGCGTATTACTGTTTGTATTTATGATATTGTCTGAAATTTGCTTCATAGGTGTTTGTATGAGTCCAAGTCTGATAGAAACACTATAAAAGAGACTAATCCGATTTCAGACAAATTCATTAGCCAGAAAGCCATGCCCTACATCGCCAATAGATGCAGCCAGAAAGGCTGTGACACTGTTGGCATACCTACCATTATAGCAACATTGTCACAATATTGAGCAGGGAGAGACTCAGCAATGATGGGTCAAACCATTCTGTCTGCCCTGCAGTTACTCTCTTCTAGCAACATTTGGCACTTCATGGCTGTAAAAGCAGTAGAAACATTCCTGCTTTTCTCTTCCAAGTTGCTGTGCCACAGCTACTAATTTAGCCAAGCCATTTTTCCAGGGGTTATCCTTGTCTTTTCTCAGGGATGGAGGGAGGCTGGGGCTCAGGCTTGTCAGGTGCATGAGAGAAGAAATGACACACTGTGCCTGTGCTGTGCAGTGCACTGATATAATTTTGTGTGATGTGGAACTGCAACGTTAACCCTTCAGGGTTCACTTGTTACACAATTATATTAAACTATACCAGGATATCATGCTGTGATCATTTTATGATTCACTGATCCTCCACAATATGGAAGATTTTCTCTTAGATTTTGGAAGAAGCGGTACACAACATTTATTAATTAAAAGTGTTAGGAAACAGAGGAATGAAGAAATACTAGTATTTTTTCCTTATAATGCCTCAACTGAGCACTAGCTAAGTGTATGTTTTGTTCCCCTGCTTCGCCAAAAAAGCAATCTAAGTAAACACAGATGGTCTGTCTTTAATTCAGATCCAGTAGTCCGTAAGCAAGAAATNAAAATAAAACACATAATGGATGCATAGCCCCATAAGGCTGCTAAACCTCTCTGCAAAACCTGCCAAAATGCAAAAGAAATTTGAAATCTTGCATGACAACACCATCAACACCTAACCATTATTGTCTGTCTTACCCATCACAACTTTTTCCTTTGAACATAATTTCTCAGTTGGAGAATTTTTCCACCTTACCTCAATTCCTTTGGGGCCTTGTGGCCCTGGAGGTCCTCGGTCACCCAGAAGTCCCTAAACATCCAAACAAACACAGTAAGGACTTGTATCAGCTAACAATCAGGTTGGTCTAGTTTCTCCCCTCTTACAAACCTGGACAGAAACGCAAATCTGAGGAAGCAGACCTCATTTCTTACCTTTGTTATCAGGATTTCCCTTAGGAAGCCAGGAGAAGATGCAGCAGAATTTTAACATCTGCTGGAAAACTAAGTATTTTACGAACTTCTACTACCTATATTTTTCTGAAGTTTTTTTTTTTGCTTTTGTCTTTTTGAAAAGGAAATAAGAAAATATTGCAGCTCACAAAAGAAAAATTCCTCTTTTCCAAAGACATAAAACACATCATCATATTAGGATTAAAGCAGAACCAATGTAATTCTTATAGATCTTTGATTTAGGTGGTCTTCGGCATAACATGTGATGACAACATTGCAATGGAAATGAGCTACAAAGTGGAGCCCCAGTAGCCTGAACTAGGGATTGTGGGTTCGAGTCCCAGCTGCAGTGACTCACTAGCCTCCCAGCAGGTGCCTCTGTTCAACAGGCATGAGGTCCTGGATGGGGAATGGAGCAACTTGAGGAACAGGGGGCAATGGCAGCACGGTGCTGCCCAGCCTAGAAGGAGGAGGGTTCGTTCCCAAATAGGAATGGAACAGACAGGACTAAACCTACCAAATAGGTATGAGGCTCTTGCAAACAGAACCAGACTAACACATTGAGGGAGGAGGTGACCAGGTCTCTCCATCAAAAACAGCTCCCACAAAGCTAAGGCTGTGATCGCAGGAGACTCCTTTCTAAAAGGAGCAGGAGGCTCAATATGCAGGCCTGGCCCACTTCTGAGGGAACTGCTGCCTTGCTGGGGCCAAGGCATAAAAAAACCAAACCAAAACA
>VWYH01006724.1:12627-28307 GCA_013399365.1 Pampusana beccarii | reverse complement strand
AGTCTTCATCTTCTCCTCCACCTTCACTTTATGCTACTGTAAATAACAAATCGTATGAAGTTACTTTTTGAAGAGATAGAAATAGAAATAGAAAATGCAATTAAATTTTTAATGTTATGCTTGCCCAGCTTGCTAGATAGGCACTCACAGGATGGATATAGGCACACATAGGATGGATATATGCTGCACACAGCCTGGAGATCTCCTACTGTTTAAAATTCTGACTCCTCTGTGCTTTACTGATTTGCCCATATAGCAGATAGAGTACTCAGTAACACCCTGTTATCTCAGTTGTGAAAGGTTGCTCTGGTAATCTAATGGCCAACAAAGTGTAATTTAAATTTTTATTTTGGTTTGGTTTTCAGCAAGCTTTTAAAAGCTCCACCAGTTCATCTCTGTCAGAGATTATTTAGCTTAGCTTGGACACTAATCTCACTGTTGAGTTTACATTTATGGGGTAGGATGTAAGGTTTTCTCCATGTGTTCAGTATTGTGGTTCTGACTTTGCAAGTCTTGTTGCTTGGGATACTTGAACAAGTCGTGTCCTTTTGTTTGCACAGCAACAACAGAACTGGGGTTCAGATGCTGCTAGTTCATCAATCAAGAAGGACCAAAAATAGTTTCAAAGGCTACCACTCTTCTTGGCTGATGCTCAGTAGATTGGTAAAAACTGCAAAGACAATGGAGTACACTGCGGACAATGTTTATTATACATTCTGTTTCATAAGTGGATTTTTAGGAATCAGGTTTTTAATTTAGTTCTTTAACTCTGCTTTAGCAAATCATAGTTGCTGTTTTTCAAAAATGCCGGCTGTTTTAGTTGCCTTTGTTGCCACTAGTCAACTTTTCATTCCACGTAGTAATGTCCACAAGGTGGTGCCACAGCTAAAAAGTTGGCAATAACTAAAATATAATTTGATAATTTTACCTGCTTTTTCTAACTGACTGAAGTATCTACATCATCAAATAATTAACAATTATTTTATAAGCATAATGTCATCTGCATTTCTAATGACATCACAGGTTTGCAAGCTTTTTTTTTTAAATCACTTGTGTCAGCAGATCTAGGTCTTTCTGCTGCCTGAGTGGGAGCAACACCCAAAATCATGTACAAAAATGAAGAGACAGCTCAGGGTTAAGTAGAGAGCCTGATGAAGAATGAAGAACTGGATCCATAGAGACTGAGACCAGCAGAGCTGGGTATGTCCAAGCAGGGCTACCAGTGCGAACACCATCCCCCACAGATGTGTCTTCTCATGGAAAGCATGAGGAGATGAACATCTAGATCACTTCAGCAGGACCGCAGAAGTCAGCCTGAATCCGGACGAGCAGAATAGTTCATCCTCAACCTCAGCTAAGTCGACTTCCATGCGGTCACCCTCATGTGGCTGTGGCATGTTGTAACCTAATTTTCAGGTTTTTTCTACAGCCAAGCTCCCCGCTACCCTACCATGTGATAATGCGCAGTTGACTGTTGATTCCAAAGGAGTATGAAGTGCTTACAGAGGGACCTGGTATGCGAGTGGCTGGATTAGTATATACAGGTACAGTTTAGTAGTAGTCTCTTTCTCTTCAATCAGGGTTAAAAAGGCAGCCATCCCAAACTGCGTTTAGTACAGGTGATCCTGTTTCTGAGCATCTTTCTACACAAGATCAGACTAGAGAAAGTAGAAGGCAATAACAGGGAATGTAGAATGAGTACATTAATTAACCACCCAGTGCAGAAAAGACAATAAAACTTAAGAGAAGAAAGTTATTTGTGTGGATCTGAATGGCTGCGCTGTTTTGTAGCACACTTGCATGTCCCAGAAGAGCTGAAGGGGAGAGGAGCTTGGTCGTTCCTCTCTGCACATGTGTGTTCAGCTCTTCAGCTACTCTTGGCCACACAGCCGTGGTTGCTGCTTGCACCCCTGCCCTGCTCCCCTCAGTGATCTCTGCAATGCAGGTATGTGTGCTAACACAATAAATATCCTCTAGGAGCTTCTGCAATGGGTAGATTAAGTTTGAGTCATTTATTCATCACATTATTTTGTAACAAAAGCAGCAAGAAAAAGGAATAATTTAAAATGGCTTTCAAGCAAGCACTGCACTGATTGTCGCTTCCTGCTAGAATCTCTTTTTGGTATGGTAGGCCTGTATCAGAAAGAGAAAAATATCAACTTTTGCATAATTTATTTTCTCAACATTTGTATGTGTACTATTTTAAAACATACTAAAATTCTGGTGTCTTGTAAGAGAATCAGTGGGAATTATATACACCCATTAAAGATGATCTCTCCCCCAGCTATAAAGCAGAATGAGAGTTAGAGGCTCATTGAGTCCAGTACCAAAAGTCATCAAATAACACAACTACCACCTCTTTTTTTTTTTTTAAGTATAATATTTTAAATTATATTTTAAAGTGGTTTACAGTATTTTAAAACTTTTTATTGGTTTTAACATCTGCTTGGAAAAGTCAGAATCAGAGAACCAACTAAAGGTACAAAGTCACTGAACAGGTCAACCAGATTTAATTAATGAGTCAGTAAATCCAGTTAGTTAGTTTGGACTGACTGAATCACGACAGCGACATTCAGTCTGGGTATTCTGTAAGATTGTTCTGAGTGCGTGGCTGCAATGTGCGTTGCAATTAAAATGACATATTTCTATTTTAGTTTGGACTTCGCTTTTTCTCTGACTTGATAAAATTGCTTTCAAAAATGTGTATTTTTCAGATGTTTTACATAGAAAATAAATGATGCTCTATTCTAAAGGGAATGGCAGAGCGTCTGAGATCATACATTTGAATCTCCACTGTATGTAAAACCCACGTATGCATTATTTTACTGATTTAACAACCAAATTGAAATCCGGAACATTTGGCCTTGTGATGCTTGCAATGATTTTGCATTCTTGTTGGAAATCCCATAAGTATTTTTAAAACATCAAAACTGTTTTTCTTCTAAGTCCGGTTTTCTGTTTTCTCATCTATACAATCACAAACAAAACATGCTTTAGCTCTATGTCTATGCCTAAATCTGTATTTAGATCCCATTGAATATTAGAAGGAGGTAGCTTGAGTATTCTAAGTCAGGAGTGAGTCTGAGCATGGCTCAGAAATCATCTGCAGATGCACAGTGTTCACCGGAAACAATTGAGAATGGCAGTGGTATCCTGCAGGATGTGTGCAACTTGTTCGGCTATGTGTTGATTTACACAGGACTATGTTATAGATTATACATTCTGGTAATTGTGGTATTGTTATTGCTGGGCTGTATCTAAGCACAGGAAATACATATAAGCACACTTGAAGTGATAACAGCCACTGCTGTTTAAAAAGCAATATTTTATTCTTGCCGAAAAACTCACACATAATATGGCATTTGCAAGAGAAAAAATAGACAAGTTGCTAGTTAGTGCTTAGCAAGACTTTTAGGAAAAAGCTGATTCATTATGGGAGGCCCATAACCAGCATTTGCAAATAAATCTACGTAAATGTTTATTCTTAAATCAGTTTAAAAAAATTGTTTTCAGTATGGACTCTAATCTAAGATCAGGAAGGAGACAGTACGTTTCAATCTGAAAACACAAGAAAGATTGAAATAAATTTTCAGTGTGTCACCAAACCCACAGTACTGGGTTTCTGTTAAGGAGAATGAGTAATACCATTCTAGCTATTTAGAATGCTGCGAGTGGGTAATAATTCCATTAACTGATAGGGCAGATTGTGTATTCTGCAAGGAGATTATGCCATCTAAAAACTTGCCCTAGTTCTACAGCTCAATAAGAAAGCCTGCCCACCGTACCCGTTTCCCTCAAGTCCCTCTATGCCTGCTTGTCTAATATTTGGATTCAGGAACAGGCTTGTTCTCCATCCAACATCCCCAGCCCTGTCTTGCAGTTCAGGGACAGATTGGTTCCAACCTTGACCTGAAAAAAGAGGCATCTGTTCCTGCTGCTGCTCCCAGGACGTGGGATTTGGGTTCATCCTCAGCTCTGCAGCTGGAGGTAACATTGATTCCCCTCTCGGAGCCTCTCTCGCCGTTTCTCTGGGATGGTGCAGGATTCAGACCTGTCCGTGCACTTCGGAAAGTCACTGGTTGAGTCAAGGGGTCTCCCAGGTTCTCTCCTGGACAGAGAGGATGCTATAGGCATGCTATGCCTACTTCTTACTTTGTTTTGCCAGGGAAAATAGATTAAAATTGGTGTAAAGTTTCACTCTTGTTCCTCCCAGCAATAAAAGTTTACAAGGGAAGAGAAAATAAGACAAAGATGTAACTTTATGGAATAATNCGTGGGATTTGGGTTCATCCTCAGCTCTGCAGCTGGAGGTAACATTGATTCTCCTCTCGGAGCCTCTCTCGCCATTTCTCTCGGACAGTGCAGGATTCAGACCTGTCCATGCACTTCGGAAAATCACTGATCGAGTCAAGGGGTCTCCCAGATTCTCTCCTGGACAGGGATGATGCTATAGGCATGCTATGCCTACTTCTTACTTTGTTTTGCCAGGGAAAATAGATTAAAATTGGTGTAAAGTTTCACTCTTGTTCCTCCCAGCAATAAAAGTTTACAAGGGAAGAGAAAATAAGACAAAGACGTAACTTTATGGAATAATGAGAGTTTAACATACAATGTTCTCTCAAAAGGCCTTCCAGCTAAATATTTTGTTTGTTTGTTTGAATATTATGAAATATTCTTGCCCATATTAATAAATGAGAAAAAGGAACAGTAGAACTGTGAAACAAATTAATACATCCTAAAAATATAAACCCCAAGGCCATAGCTAAATGTAGATCCATACTGCAGCTTGATGTTAATTGTATTGTGGGGTGAAATCAGAATCAGAGTTGATGCTATTTGATACTTTTCCTGTTCATGATCCTGGATCTTGTAATACTGTTGCAGATCAATAATATCTTGCTATACTGTGTAAATTGATTTCTTGAAATGATAGTTCTGAGTGAGGTTCTAAACAGACACTGCAACGTATAATAAAGAATTGCCCTACTAATAGATCTAATGCTGATGTGATAAACATATATACTAAATAGCCCAAAGCCTAACGATTTGCTTCACAATTTCATGAAAAGTTTTTTATTGTTTTTTTATCTATAATATTTAACATTAAGAATTTATTTTTCTTTGTGAATTTATAAATGCTACTGGTCTGAAAGTTTTGTGCTGACAGTCAAACTAACACTGGACAGAGCTTCAGTTTTGTCAGATGTCATATTAGCAAAAATTTTAAATGCTAAAGTAGCTGATGCCTATAAATTAATGTGCCTTTGCTTGAGGGGGGGGGGCTCATTATAATATCTTTTGTAAGTATCACCTTCTTAGATAAGCTTTGATTTACAAGATAATAGGAAGATATGTTTAATTTTAAACATGATCTTTAGTATTTTCTTTAACAGGAGTCTCTGTCCCTAGTGTAAACTTGTAATATCCTGTTTAACAAAGGAGCAGCTTCAATAGTACTTGCAGTACTTAATGTTATGCAAGTTTTCCAAGTTTGTTGCTGGGATCAGGGCTTTGAAAGCAAAGGTCAGGTGAAGATCCCTTCTTGGAACACACTAGGATATGAGCCCCTATGTTTATTTTTTTCTTCATAAGTCTACTTATTAAATAGACCAATAATAACTTTAATATAACTAAATATATTTGTATTTGCGTGAGTCACAGGGAAGGAACCAATCTATGTATTCTGTCGAATAGCACACCTAATGCGGCTGCAGCGTGTGTGAATCTTTCTGCAGTACATTCAGATACTGCCTTTCATTAAGCAGTAAGAGATGTTGCCTGCAAAATATCTCGTGGCTTCAAAAAGAGATTGTAATGTCTGTCTGTTCGACATGGGAAAGTATTTCATCACTATTTTACATGACCTCAGAATCGTTGTGTACTTCCTTAATCATGGGTATGGAGGATCAATGACAATGGAAATGAAAACACCAGACTGCGTGCCATGCGATTTTTAATTATCTCAAGATATCCAGAAGAGGATTCTGTAAGTTACTTCAGTGTCTTCATTTTGCCTTGTCTCAAATCTGATTTTGTTTGAGTTTGTAAGAGCAACTTGTCACTAAATTTTTGGTGGAAACGTATATGTTTCAATTGAAGTGCTGTAACGAGTCCTCGTCATTAAAATCCCGTGAGTTCTGTCATTTGCAAGGACCCATGCAGAGCCCTTGTGACTGTCGGATAACTCAGAACCTTCCTCATCTTGCTTGAGCAGTATGACCTAACTCTTAACACACCTGAGGTCTCTTTAGGACTTAAATATTTGGTTTAAATACCTAAACAATAGGAGTTTCTTAAGCATTAGAAGACACGGAGTTTAAAGATCAGATTGAGCCCGTGCCTCTTGCATTTACTTCTTCATAAAACTGTCAGGATGCTGAGGAGCCAACCTGCCAGACGTACCCTTCCGTATTTTGAGTGAGTAGCAACTCGTGCCTGGGATCTACTGTACAAGTTATGTCTGAATCCATTTGCAGTTATTTTCAGTGACACAAGAAAGCGGTCAGCGTGAACTGAGAAAACTTTGTCTAGCACTTTTGTCAGTGTGCCAGAAGAAATTCCTTGGGATTCAGAGTCTAACGTTTCATTTCAATTAATTGTCAGGATGCTGAATGTTAGTTATTCTACACTAAGGCTCATTTTAATCCAAAACACTGTCAGCTGCCATCAGTGCAGACAAAATGATATTTCTTCCTACATAGACACCCATCTAGATACAATCCAGTTTGCTCTCCTGTCTCTGAATTTGGTATTACAAGGACGACAGGACCAGAAACTGCAGCTGGTCTGGGATTCCCTTGCACTTGATTGTATGTCAGCAGCCTGATCTAATTAGGCCAGTCTATTTTCCCACAAAATAAAATTATTGTAGACAACAATATGACGAATTGAAAACTTCTCAAAGTTGTTAAATTCTATCTGGTTTTGAAAAGGAGCTGTATTGAGCAGATACTCAGCGAGGCATTGCAGACCAGTGGGCAGAGAGCTGGACAAGGATTGAGAAATCTGGGTTCTTTTCCAAACTCTCCTGACTTTTAAATGACCTTGAGCTGCCACTTCTCTGTGCTTCAGTTTCAGTGTCTGTAGGAGGAGGAGGATAATCCTCCATAATGCTTTTAGACTCACTGAAGAAAGGATCAGTATCAACGCGAGGTATTTCTTGCACCGGCCTGAGCTGGATGCAGCTCTGGTTGAAGGTGGCCAGGACTTGGCCAATATTCCATGTATTCCAGAAAATCTGGGAAACTTGGGTTGTTAGACTCCTTACTTTCTGTTGTCTCTTGAAACATATTTCCATGTAAAAGGTCTTTCTTATTTTTCAGACCATTACAAAATATCTCCAGAACATTTCATGTTATTTAGTTGCCACATTAATACTCACGGTTCTTACTGACGTTACTGGGAATTGTGATTGCCAAGTGCCTCTCAAGATCGTACAAATGATAACATAGATAATGTATTTTTGACCAAAAGAAAGTGTTTTGCAATGTTATACTTAACATATCTGGGGAAAATTTGTGTCAGTTAGTTTATAAGATATTTCAATTGGACTTTCAGCTAGAGTTTAAAACACTCTGGATTTTGTTTTTAATAAGTGTTTTTTAAAAAAATTATATCTTGATTTTATATATTTTGTATTGATACACAGCTACAAGCTCTGTGCACAAAAAGAACAGCCTACTTTCAAAACTGTTGAATGCTTTGACCTCAAGGGCCTAGAAACTGTTGACTCATTGTTTTTACTGCATATAATATTAGTCCTTTGTCACATCCAGGGAATGACATCATCTTCTTCATTGTTAGCAGCAGGTTTGAAGAATAGAAGAAGTGCAGCATTAGTTGTCTGCTGTATTTGCTCTTAATAAGTGAATGGGTATCTGGTATCAAGATTCAGATTAGGATTTTTGAGGAAGGTTTTGAAGCAGTTTGTGCCCAGCAAAGAGGGCAGGGCAGGCTGGCAGGGAGCTCGGAGCCTGCAGAGCCAGTGTCACTGATGGCGCCGGCTTCTCGAAAGCGATAAGACAGGAAAGGAAGAGAGGAGGCACAGAACGAGAGAGATATTTTCTTCAAGGTCAGTTTACTAAAAGGAATCGCCAAACTTCTGTTTCTCTGGAATCTAAAATTGTGAAAGGTAATTCCTCTGAAAATAAGTCATCTCTAGGACACGCTGACAAAATGGGGACTGATTATCTTCAAAATACACCAGGATAAGAATTTTATCCATTCTAAATTTGTATTAATGTCTATTGATCTCTTATTCCCTATAATTAAAATGTCTGTGTCTTATACTCAAAAAGTAATTCCCTCTTAGGAGTGTTTGCTCACACCTGCCTGCTTTGTGGAAGAAGGATACATTGCTGTAGGTAGTAATCAGGTTAGTGGAAGTCTTCTTTGGGCGATACGCCCCCCTCTGCTGCAGGATTCTGCAGAATTCTTTCATGGCATGGAAAATTTTAAGTGTTGCTTCCTGAACAATAAATATTCGCAGTGAGACTGAGTTTACTCAGGGAGAGATTCCTTGAGAGTCTGATAAAATGCAAAATCCTAATCTCTCTCTGTTATCCACTGCCTTTAAGTTTCCCAGAAAAATATGATGTATTTAACTATAAAATTATACCTTTGTGGACCCCAAAAAGATTTTATGATTAATATAATTTCCTGTGTTGACAGACTGAATCAAACTGGACTTTGAAAAGCTGAAATCCCTGCAGCTGTGAGAGAAGAACCCAGGCAGCAGGCTAGGAAAGCTCAGGCAATGGGTTAAGGATCCAAGATTGCTTAATCGCAGTGGCCCACATACCAAGAGTGGACGCCAACAAGGGGTACAGGCATAGAAACACCTCCTAGAATGCCAAAGCTAAAAAAAGAGAAAAAAGCCAAACCATGCTGTAAAATATTAAATCCATACCCACTGACTTGGAAGCATCAGGGACCTGATGTATTGACCTTTTCACAAAACAGGTGTATCTGTACTTGCACAGGTTGAGACACCTGCCTTGCAAGTAGATGGCTGAGATTTAGGCAGGTGCATCTATCCCAATTCCTATTCCAAACTTATATTCCAAATTTCAGACTTGTCTGTTATGAGAAGTGAAAAATGTTGGGCTTTTGTCTTCATGTTTCATATGCTTTTGCCACATGAAGCCTGACCTCTCAGTCTTTTTTTCCAGTCCACAGTTGCTCTTCAGTCAACACTTCCGAAAGCTCTCAGGTAGCATCAATTTTGGTCCAGTTAAATGCCTTGATTTTCCCTTACCCTGTTTAGAAGAGGCTTTATTCGTACGAAAGCAATAACACCAGCCATTTCCCTTCATCCCTTTAATATTGCTGGCCACCTCTTAAAGAAAGAACTTGGTTTCTCTTTCGTGTCACTTTCTGACAACTTGTCTGACTTAAACAGGTTGCTCTGGCCAAATTAAAAGCTTGGGAAATAGACCACACAATTAATTTGAAATAGTAAGTTGTCTCAGCATCATTTCTATTCCTCTCAAGGGGAATGCTGGCTCAAGCAAAAGATTAATGTAATAAAAATCTTCTAAAGACATCCTGTTAATCGTCCCAACCTTGGATCTGTTCTTCTGTTGCACATAGTCAGCAAACAGTGCAAAAGTCAGAATCTCTTCTCACTATGAATATAGTGTATATGTAAATGCTACAGGATAATCTCTCACTTTCTGGGAAGTGAATGAAATGCCAAGTGGTAGAGCTTTGGTTTGGTTTTCATAGATGATACCAGATTTTCCCCATTTATGAATATGACAATAGGACTTGGTAATTTAGACACATCAGCAGCTTTAATGAAGAGAGTGAAAGTATATAAACAAAAGGACAATTGCAAGCAAAACAACAGCGAATTTTGGAAAAAGAAGGAAATATGCATATAAGATTCCCCATGTTTGTTTAGGGACAGGAAGGACTTGAGGTTTTAAAATCAGCCACAGTAGAAGCTTTCATTTACAACTGTATTTGCAATGTTGGCCTTCTATATCAAACTCAGTGACAGCAAATCTCATTTAAAAGGTAAGTGAATATATCCAATAAAGCTCAGAAATATTCACAAACAACTGAGTGAAGTACAGCTTACAGAAAAATTGGATGTAACAGGCGTCTGCAGTTCTCTGTTTGCTCTAAAGTGCCCTTTCCTCAAAATGGATAAAGTCTGTTTTAAGGCATTTTTGCTTATATGAAAATAGTCGTAAAATATGGAAGAAAACGTTATTTCACAGATAACAACAGGATGTCAGTTGCTTCAGTTCGTGTAAACTAATCAGGCTGAATGATGAGAGAGTCTTCCTGTAACTGGGAGCACTGCTGAATACTATGCATGAAACCCTGTTCCTCCCCTCGTAAACAGCTCGAGTTTTGCATATACATCAGTGTAGAAAAATAAGCATTGACTAATTCACAAATTACTTTTTAGGCACTGAGTTCCCAGAAATACATTTGTATAACAGCATCTAGAAGCAAATGAATCTGTTGATCATTTAATCAGTTTTTCCTTCATTTTATGGCCTTAAAGGCACCTCGATCTTAAAAATTTATGTTTTCGTCATTTTGAAAAGCAGAACTTTTATCTCAACCCTGATGCTCACTTCCTTACTTCTTCTAATACAGATTTTTGACATGGATTCATTATGCCATTTCATTTTCTTTCAGACTGCCAATCAAGATGTTTCTTAATATTTTAACAAACAGGTTCCCTACAAGAGGCTGGTTTGTTCTCCTGCTTTTATTATTTATGTATCTTTCCCAAATGTTTTGAATGGTGTACAGTTTTTTGCACACATCCAATATGGATTTTTTTTAATTCCGTCCTTCTGTAGAACAGCAAGGAGAAAAAATAAATCAGATATTTTATCTGATTGGTTTTCTGTGTTCTCAGAAAGAACAATATGAAGCTTCACTTGCTCCACAAAAAGCATTTTTAGCTGTGAAAATATTTTAAAGACATCTCAGGAAAGCCAGACCCAACACTAAGAGTGGAGCTCTACTCATCTCAAAAAAAAAAGATTCATATTGCTTTACCATGGTCATAGCTGACCATTTGGGATCTCCTGGTACTTAATCTCCATTACATTAATTGGGAAAAACTTATTAGTAGGAGCCAAAATGTGGGCAGAATTTCACCCACCATAATACTTCATATCACTGTCCATCACTGACATAAGTGGGTGATGAGACTGTCCGTAATTGTGCTCCTGGGTACATCTGGATATGTAGCAACCTAGGAAATACAGACACGGTGTGTTGGGTACTAACTGCGGTGGGAGAAGTGTGTGAGCCTTCACATTAGGGAATTTTGCTCTCTTTGAAATATAAATTGAAATTAATAATGTTAATGATAAGTTCATGGTGGCCTTGGGAGTCTAGAGGTTGTGGTAAGGCATGTGTCTTTTAGTAGACAAGTTAGAAAAGGCAGATGGGGCTTTGAACAGACAAAGTGATGTTGCCCTCCTTGTATGATACTCTTGCTATAGGCAAAGGATGATGCAGATTTGTTCTGAAAATTAAGTAATACAAGAAAACAATAGGACTGTGGAAATCCAAGTTGGGTGTTAATTATTTTCCATCTCCTTTACTACCTTCTCAAATGATACTGCAAAGATCCAGACCCCGGACCTCTGGGAACGCTGCTCTGTCTCTGGGAAAAAGTCTGAGATGTTCTACAAAATAATTTACCATTCAGTTTCCTCAATATGGTGGAAGCTGGACACAGCTCTTCTGGCTCCTCTCAGTCTTCCGCAGATTCCTCCCGTTTATAAAAGGCAACTAATAACAAGTAAACCTTTCTGAAATGTTTTGAAGACTTGCCAGTGCTCCAAGATAGCCAGAATTCTCATGATTTAAGAAATATAGCCAGACTGATTTCTCTCCTCTAATGCCTCCAGTGCAAAAATATTACATTGTCAGAAAAAAGTCAAGTCTAGCTTGTGGGGAAGAAAAAATTTATTCCATCCTGTGTTTCATATTGTACCATTAGGAAAATAGTATATTAAATTAAAATACTTCAATTGTACCATTAGATGGTGTGGCTTGCTAATTGATAGGTTATTCAAATGAACATTATAATTTTAGGCTTCTTAGAAGGATCCATGTAAAGAATTTCCAAATTTCAGAGAAGTGAACTGGGTGTTAGGAAGAAAAAACATTTACTGAGAATATTTCCTAATGCATGTCACTGAAAAATCATTACATAACTGCTGTGTGCATTCCAGGACTTGGTGCAGTCTATTTTTAATACCTGGTATGAAAGAACTTCCTGCTACTTTTGCTCTTTGAAGGCTGCTTTGTGGTTCATTAGATCATGTTGTCAGGCCAATTTTTCTGCTATCCTTAAACCTCATTTTTCCTGCTTAAAAAAAAGGTGAAACTGTATCAAATGGAAGAAGGTGCTGAGCATAAAATACCATTAAGGGTAAAGTACGTTATGTAAATGTTGAAGTGGTCCCAGCACTAAGCACTGCCAGCTCAGGCTTGATATTAAACCTGAAAAGAAATCTAAATGTGTTAAACACATGCACTTTCAAGAAAACCAAAATAACTTGTATGCCAAGCAACAGCACCTAGCAAGAATTTGCAGCATTGTGTTTATGAAGACAGATTTTTTTTTCTAGTTAGTTTTAATTTAAAACTATTCTGCATGCAGTGTTATCCCAGGTCACCATTTTGACTATAATTTATAATCATGATCATTAACATAAAAGCACTTTGCTGAAATGCAACCAGACTTCTTCAAACATAGGCTGTGCAAGATAGTTCAGAATACTTTAACTACACAGAAAGTTTGCAGCATTAGTGTAATTTTGCTGTTAAAATGGTAGACAAACAGAGACTGATGGAGATGAGATGGGCAGAGGGACCACTGTTCTCACCTCCTCTGCCTGCAAGACAAAGGCCACAGGAATTCCTGAAGTAACTTCATTTCAAGCTAGAAGCTGCATTTTAGGCAAACGTACAGTCAAGTGACAGACAATCCATTAGAGCTGCTAAAATAATTTAAAAGTATTAATTTGATAGGCAAAAAAAAATGGACTTGCAAATGAACAGGCAGTTCATTGCATATTAGAAAGGACTTGTGTGACTCTCTTACTTTCATCCGTAACAGAGGAATGGAATGACAGCTTAAAATGCAAAATAGCATTCGGTGGTAATTGCTGCAGCTGGGGCTGTGAACCTGCTCTTGGGATCCCTTGCCAGGAGGAGCATTGGAGTCAGAAACTGGTAAGTGTGAAGTGAAGCAGGTGATGCCCTCGGCTGTCCCACCTGCTGCTCTGACACACGTTGACGTTGCCATAACAGGGAGGTTTCAACCTCTAGAGCAGCTCCTGACCTGCCTTGGTTTTCACTTGGGTGGATGAAGGCAAAACAGCTCTGGGTGTTGTGGGGCAGCTTTAGGGGTGTTGGATGGTGGGTTTGGGGGGTGAGGGGTGGTTACCTGCACTAACAAGGGTGTGAGGACGAGGGTACCTGCTTTGTTCTGTGGGTTCAATCCATCAGGACATGCAGAGCAGACCCAGGGTATTTATGAACCCCAGAGCTAACAAAATGTGCATATTTCCATTTCTATTGCTTTGGTGTTCTCCCACAAGAAGCAATCTCCCCCACTTCCCTCTGCTGTCTCCGTAAAGTTTCATCTCCATAGAATACCTGGTGTCATTTATTTCTGCACTTCTGTAGATCTTTTAAGTTTGTTTGTTTTCTTTCCAAGGAAACTGCTCCAGGCCTCAGTTCCAGTGGTCCCAGTCTCCATCCCTCCGCACTCCTCCCTCTCCCTCTTCACATCAGAGCGCTCTGGATCATAACCTTTATTTTCAGAGGAAATGTCTTCACCCAAAAATGTGAAATCTGACTGAATTCTGCTTATTTCAACAAAGTTGTTATTAAGAAATTCATTACAGGTCACTTAAAAATCTTCCACATTTAGGCCAAAGCCATGGAACTGCTCTGCTTCATCTTGTCCAGTGCCTCATAATAACATCTTGTTTTCAGCTGCTTGTAACTGTTTGGGCTGGTAATTTCCAAGCCAAGCATCTGCCCCAGGTTTAATTTTTGGCAGTTTCCAGCTAAACCACTGTAGTCATTTTCAAGAGCAAGGTTAAAAAAATATTTTGCCCATATTAAAAAATAATAATCTGGTTGCTTCATTCAGAAGTGTCAGTATCCCTATTTCTCTGCAGAAGGAATTTGGAATGGAACACCCATCACCGGTCTAGTTTCATCCATGTACCTTCTGAGTAGCAGCATGAAGTTTGCCAGCACCATTGCTGTGGTTTCACAGATATACATCCAAATGTAACAAAGTTATAAGACTCCATAAAATCTCAGTTTTCACGTGATCGGTTAAGAATTGTTAACTTTTGGCAGCTAAATTTTCCAAAGATCAGCCCATGCTGACNGATGGAGCCTGTTCCGATGCTGCAGGCATCATCTCAGGCTTTTTTTGCAGAACAAGCGTTCCTGCCATTTCTCCTCCTGTGTTCCTCAGAGATTTACTCCCTGTGAGCATCATCTCTGTTCCCTCGCTTGCTGCCAAGGCAGCGAAGAAGGATGGATGACAAAGATAAAAGAGTTTGGGAGGAGGCCTGGAACCGGCAGAGCATGGGAGAGAGCAGAAGGACAGAGGCAGAAGGAAAGAAAGGCTGGAGATGCCAGGGGGACAACTATTACTGGCCAGTGCTAGGACTTCTATGACAACTAGAACATCGTGGACAGGAATCAGTTGTGGAAGCAGTTCTTCATTACTAGGAAAAAAAAGGATAATACATATCTACATAATGAGATGCTGCTAGGCAATGGCAAAAGGATGTGAAATGTTAGGCAGTGGAGATAAAGGTAAGATGCCAGAGGAAATTATTAAGATAAAAAATAAGAAGGTGGGTGTGCAGACGAAGGAAAGCAGGAGATGCAAATGGAGTGTGAAAACTGCAAAAAGGCAGGAGCCAGGGAATGGAGAGATGGATAAAAAAAGTGTGGAAGAGCGAGAGCTGGGAGGTACCTGAAAACAGCACAGAGGAGAAAGAGAAGGCAGGAGCCGGGCAGAAGGGAGATTAAGTAAGAGCCTCGAGGGAGAGGAGGAGTGTGAGTGCAGACTGAACTCTAAGAATAGGCTGATTTTTTGAGTCAGATGTCAATGCAAATTGTGATTTATCTGTAAAAGTATAGGAATAGGAATCAGGTATGGCTAGCATCTATAGCCATGCTTCTTTCTTGTTAGAGAGCTTCTTTATCGATATTCTGGATCTCTCGAGCCAGAGCTCTGGAGTTAGGGTGACCGCATGTCACTGTCTGTTTACTTTTCAGGCTTCCTCTGACTTTATTAACAAACATTTGAAGTGCCTAAAGTGCAATATGCTGTGCTTTTAACCACGGTAAAAAAATATTTCTGCAAAATACATTTGAAAATATTTTAAGTAATTTAAAAATGATAGGTGGGGCTGCCAGCAATGCCTCTCACTGGCAGAGCAAAGCAAGGCCCATGGCCTTTCATTGGGGTGTTTCTCATCTAAGAGGGCTTGCACCATCCCCTCACCACAGTAATTAACCATGTTTCATCACAGTTTCATCACTCACTGATAAAGTAGGGGCAAACAGTGATATTTGCTTATAACCTGATAATTCCACTTGCAAGTGGAAATTTCTTTAACATAAATGGCATTTGCTTCCCCACAACCAGCAGGTTT
>VWYH01006722.1:31530-55950 GCA_013399365.1 Pampusana beccarii | reverse complement strand
CATCAGGGTAGTTAAACTCCCCCCCAATAATCAGGGCCTGTAACTGTTAGTCTGCTCTCAGCTGCCTGTAGAAGGCCTCATCAACTCCCTCATCCTGATCTGGTGGCCTCTAATAAATACCCACAACAGTATCACTGCTGCCAGCCTATGCCTTGATTCTCACTCACAGACTCTCAACTCGCTCCTCATCCACCCCTGGCCAGTACTCAATACATTGTAGTTGCTCTCTCATGTAAAGAGCAACTCCACCACCTCGCCTTGCTGGCATGTCTTTCCTGAGAAGGACATAGCCATCGATGACTACATTCCAGTCATGTGAGCTGTACAAAAACCATCTGTACAAAAAACTATGAAAATACACACATACACATTTTTAAAAGTTGAATCTAAACTTTGTGTATAGGTCATTAAATATCTGAATCAGAAAGATGTGTTTTTATTAATGTTCTTATTGCAATAAAAATTTAAGGCTTCAGCTGGATGAGAAAAAGTTTAAATTATGATGAATACTGCTGAGTAGGTAAAATAATTAAATTTTATATAGTGAATGAAAATATTATTTTAGAATAGAACTCCTACAGAATAATTAAGAAATGTTAAAATATATAAAAAGACAGAGCTATGCCCCTACTTTACTATCATGTTCTGCTTCCTTGTCACGTCTACCAAATAGATCTGTCCAATGTGCATTTTTTGTTCAATAAACAAGTAAATAAAATAAAGTTTTGTTTGTTGTGCCTCAAAGGTTTCCCCTTATGATTTATTACTGTTTTTAAAAAGGTTATTACTGGCTTCCTGTAAATGATAGGGTGGGTGCAGTATGGTGTCTGACAGTTCACTGAACATGTTTCAGAGAAGAAAAAAAAAAGGAGTTTAAATAATACAACATTAAAATGTATCACTGCTTTGCAATAGAGTGCTCTGAGTAAGCTGCTCTCTTTCTTCCCCGTTTTCTTTTCTAGATACAACAGCTTTAATCTAATCAGACTTTACTGAAACATTTGATATTATGTCCTCTATACATTGATTAGTGTTGAGAAGGGAGTGATCAGTTTAAGAACTGCAAGTTAGACAAAAAATTATCTAAAGGACAGGCAGCAGGTTCTATTGGAGTGACAACTGTAACGTTGGTGAGAGGCTACACAAAGATTTCGTTTGTGGTTTGGTCGACCTGATTTATTTCAAGTTGTGAAGCACCACCAATAAACGGAAGTCTATTGATTATCTCCTGGGAAGATGTTAGTGGCTTAGCGGACTAGCTAAAATAGGAATAAATTTAATAGCTTGAAACAAAAAGTTGGTCACATAAAGGACTTAAATATATCTGATATAAATTGGAGACTTGTCAACTTTAAAATACAGAAGACAAGACAAACCTCAGTCTTTTAGCAGATCATAGATTGACTTACAGTTAACAATGTAAGGTTACTGTGAAAAAGAAAAATAGCATTTTACAATGCGTAAAGCAGACTATTTCCACTAGTGAAATGAATACTGTTGTCTTGTATAATGGAAAACCATCCAGGTGGAATATAGTATACATTTCTCATTACTCAAATTTGAGAAAGTTTACGTATACTGCAAGAGATATAGTGTGGATGAATAATATGACATCATGCTGTTGAATCCTCTTAAAGAGCTTATTTCTCCATTGCTATCACTTTTAAAGTCTGGGAACCAGGAAGGATTAAGATAACTGAAGGAAGTATCAGTACAAAAATAAGAAGAATGGAGTGGCCAGGAATAAATTTAGGCTGAATATAAGATGAGTATCAGGGAAGTGAGATTTCATAGCAGACTTCCAGCTAGGTGAGTTGGAATAATTGATTTTGGTTACTTTGTAAGAGGAATTACATTATATGGCTGTAGTGGTAGTAGAAGGCTTAATTTGATCATGCAACAAGATTAACAGAATCCTTAACAGTAAGATAAAATTGAGAAGCCTTTTCTAATTTGTGGTTCTCTTACTGGATTAGGCATTCCAAATGTATAGGATAAGCAGTTCATAAGCTGTTTCATCAAGTTTCATTTGACAATCTGGCAAACTAACTGCTATTTCTGTTGAAGTGATTTATCTAAATGGTGGAATTTCGTTTATTGCTCCCATTGATACCGTAAAACCAGCTAATTGAAGAAACTTATAAAACCAGGGTTTAATGTTTTAGAAGCAAACATTCCATTTAATGATCGACGTGGGTCACTCAGACACCTCGGGGGATAGCTCCACCTAGTGAGGGCCCTGAACAATTCCCAGACACAGGTTATTATCCACACAGACCATACATGTTAATTACATTTCCAATAAATCCTTTGCCTATGCATTATATTCCTTTGTTATTTGGCTTGTAACCAAAACCAAAACAGTATGAAATGATCCTTGTGCTGGTGCTACCACCTTATCTTCTGAGAGCATGGGCATTGTCTCCTAACCTTCTCCTGCTTGTCTTAACAAATACCATTCTTGTGACGTAACATGTAATAAGTGCCTAAAACCTAACCTCTGTGAGCCTTATTCTTATTAATTTAGGAAGTGTCTAAAATCTATGACCTTTATTCTTATTATTTTATTACTAATTGCTGATTTTAGGTATCACCTTGAACCAAAAAATATGTAATGAAGGCAGAACTTTTAGGTATCCAAGCAGAGTTGCTTGGAAGGCAGTTACTTTTGGGATGTGAAGGGTGACATACCAGAGGTGTTCTGTTCAGATTCCCAGGTCAGAAGTTGGTGTTTCCTGCTGACTGGGGGATCCCCAGGGCAATTCAGACTATCTAAGATGGGAGTGAGTGTGTCCTTTTGTCTTGTGAATAGGTAAGGAATCTAGGTTCCTGATTTAAGACACATTCCTAAATTCAGACAATGAATATCCATGACTTACTCCTCACTTCTGTGTTAGGAGATGCTGTTCTTCTTTCTTGTCTACTTCTTGACATAGACTCTTTGCACTCTGTGCTATATTTTCAAGTGGTTGTGAAACTAACGGGAGGAGGAAGAAGACAAAAATAAATTATGTTGAGATAGGATTGGATTGTTTTTTTTGCCTACTTGAACACTTAATTTTCCAGCAAGTCTGCACATTTAGATTTTAAATACTGTGGTGAAAACTGTATTTGCCCAATATGTTTGCTTTTATATAATTCTGTGCAGGGCTTCTAATACAATCAGCCCTTTGGGCAGAGATTATCTTGAAACTAGAAAAACAATGTGAGATTGTGTAATCATTCTGTAGAAAAAGTCTTAATCGGATAAATTTAAACCAAGAATACAGTTTATGAGGGGAGTAAACACGTGCATATACTTTGATTTTTAGGATAATCAGTTCTGCTTGTAATGAAGTTTGGTGATTCACCTTTGGAATCTGGACTTGACTCCAAATGTATGATTTATGTCCTCGTACGGGATTTGTGTTATGTTTTATATATCAACTTTTTTCAGTAGTGTTTGGCCTGAAATATCGCAATGACTGATGCAATGGAAGATTTTGTGGAGCTGTTAGACTGCATTGTCTGTAGTATTGGAAGGCAGTTTGGGCAAAATCTTTGGTAAAATTAGAAGATACGTCTCTTCCTTATTTTAAAAAAGATATTTTTGACATACCTTTCAATCAAGTGAAAGCAGGGCACTGTAATAAAATCCTTCTCTTCAGGGAAAGAGATTTATTATCTAGTGTGTTTTTACCTCTGACAGATTTCTCACTTTTCTGTCTACTCAGTT
Organism: Pampusana beccarii; assembly: GCA_013399365.1. Taxonomy (NCBI): domain Eukaryota; kingdom Metazoa; phylum Chordata; class Aves; order Columbiformes; family Columbidae; genus Pampusana; species Pampusana beccarii. The sequence goes on along the minus strand of VWYH01006722.1, from coordinate 52,235 downwards.
ATTCAACCTTTTCCAGCACTCAGGATAAAAATGAGAACAAAAGACCCACCTCCCCAAAATATCAAACAAAACTAAACAAACTCCCAAGTTATACAGATACTTAGTATCTTTTGGCTCTGACTTGAGTATTTTTGTTCCTTTCTTTCCTCTTTGACACTCCCTTTCCCACACAATTATATTCCCATATTTGAACTAAATCTGGGGCCAGCAACTTTTAAAATTGCTTTTAGTTGATAAAAATAAAACGTATTATGAAAAGGATATTGATACTAATTTTAAATTAATTCAGGTAGCGTTTTATGCTCCTTAAATTCAAAAACTCAATGGCCAACTCAGTAAATACAACCACTGTGGGAATTACATATCATCCATAGACTCCACAAAATATAGTCATTTCTCCCTAGCTGCAAATGTTCCGACAGATTTGTCTTTTCTTATGCCTGTACTATTTTCTTGCTACATTTTCCACATTTGATCAAGTCTTCAGGATTTATCATCTAAAATAAAATAACAATATTAATTGCATTCATCATAAAGCAGACATGTTGCTTATAAAACACTACAGTACATTAATATTTTGGCTCTTGATTTTTCATATTAAAATATTTTAACTTGCAACTTCAAATTATGTTGCTTGTTAGTAAGTCATGCAGGCAGCTAAATTTCTCTGAGATGGAGAATTGTGGTCTTCAGTTACTTGGTTTTGTTCTGTTGTTTTGTTTGTTTGGGGGATTTATCTTTTTTCCCTCCCTGTTTCCAAGCAATATGGCTTAAATTGCATGACTTTAGACTCTGGAGTCAGCTGATGCACAGTATGAGACAGGACATATGGGACAATCTTTAATGATCAGCAGAATATACTTGGGAGAAGTTTAGTACCAAATAAGTGATGTATTGCTGCAGATAGTCATGAAGTACACTAGTGGAGGTGCTTGGGGAAGGTTTTAGGAGCACTTTGTCTGAACGTAGCAAGTAACATTAATCCCTAGTGTTCAAGAGTACTAAATTCAGCTTTCATAACAGCATGAGGGCTAGCACTTGCGGAAGAGGTTTTGTGCCCATTAGAACCACTATTTGTAATGCCTCATGAGCCTTAGTGATATTTTTGACAAATCCTCACTTGCCTGCAGAGCTGAAGCTTTGAGTCTCTAGCCAGCATAGGTGGGTATATCAGAGGTAGATTCTAGAATAATGATGTTTAAAACTGTGAAGAACTTTTTTTGATACACATTGTGTAAACAAGCTCTAAGCAGAGAGATGGGCTATCACTACATAGAATTGATAAGGAGAAAAACTCATTTGAAAAATTGGAGTATATTTTTCCCATCAATGGTGGGTATGTGTCACCAGAAACTGTTAGTTAAAAGAGTATTAATGCAAGAATAGGTGTGTTAGGTGAGAACAAGTCTTCATTTAGCCAAATATTGTATCTCCTAAGCATTCATTAGGAAGCTTCTGTGAATCACTCTTCTGTGAATGGATATGCGAAGTCTTTCCTTGAAACCGCATAAAATTTAATAATGCGCAAGAGTTCCTCAACTCAGCCATCTTGTTCCTTTGTCTATTTTGAATCTTACTCCTGCCATCTTCATTTGATGACTTCTTTCTGTAATATATATATATTTTTTTTTTTTTTTTGAGACTAAAGATATTGCTAGAGACAAACCAGTCCAGTGGCTTTCAATGGAAAGAGTGGATGTTTCGACTGTATGTGAAAAAAACGATTTTTAGTGAAGACCAACTTAGCTTTGGCAAATTGCACAGAGGAGGTGCCCAGTATCCATCTCTGAGCAATGACCCAACACGACTTAACTGGCCAAACTCTAAGCATGTTAGTCTGAATTCAGTATTGACACCTCTTTAAACAGAAGGTTGGAATAGACACAACCAGAGGTTCTTCCCAAACTCAGATGATTATTCCATCAGTGTAATCTATCCCTTCCTACTGCTTCTCAATGTAGTTATTATTGTTATTTAACAACTCTTTGCAAAGACACTTTTTCGTATATTTAAGCACCATTGTTGCTGACCTCTGAACCTCTCTGAAGTCTAGAAATTTCTTTTTGAAATGGGGATAGACCAGAAGTACATGCAGTGTTTCAAGATGTGCCTGAACACTTATACAGTGATATCATGATGTACTCTGTTTTATTTCCTATTTATTTCCTAATAATGCCAAACATTTGGGGTTTTTTAACCATTACTGAGCAGTGAGGTTATGTTTCCATGTAGTCTTAACTCCACAGTCTCCTGAGTGGTAATGGTGTGTTCAGAGGTCTTGATTTATATGTAAAGTTAGAATTCTTTTTCATGTGGATTACTTCACATTTTTATATACTAAATTTCAACTGCTGATTTATTGGATGATCACTCAGTCCTGTGTTTGTGTTCTACAGTTCTTCACAGTTAGCCACTGCTTTTACCACTGTGACCTAGTATCATTATTGAACTTTGTCATCTCATTGCTCGTGACTGGATTAGAAACTTATCACCAAGAATTATATTCTGAGGCATAGAATTTAAATACAGTCACAGAAAAACAGCAGTTTATGAAAATAATAAGAACAGCCTAATTTGGATTAGCAGAAGTTTATTTAACTGTACTTTTAGAATACATTTCTGATTTTTATTAAGTGTAGCTCTAGATTTCGACTATACAGAGCATATTGTAAAACCAGATTCCAGTCACCTGGTGTGCTCCTGCTGGTAGGAATAAACACCTTTCATAGAATCGTAGAATGGTTTGAGTTGGAAGGGAACTTAAAGACAAATTAATTCCAACACTCCTGCCGTGGGCAGGGACACCTTCCACTAGACCAGGTTGCTCAAAGCCTCATCCGATGTGGTCTTGAACACTTCCTTGGATGGTGCATCCACAACTTCTCTGGGCAACCTGTTTCAGTGCCTCACCAGCCTCATAGTGAAGTATTTCTTCCTTATATCTAATATAAATCTACCCTCTTTCCATTTAAAGCTGTTACTTATCACTACATACCCTTGTAAAAGGCCCCTCTCCAGCTTTCTTGTAGGTCTCCTTTAGGTACTGGAAGGCTGCTGTAAGGTATCCCTGGACCCTTCTCTTCTCCAGGCTGAATAAGACCAGCTTTCTCAGCCTACCTTCAACCTGAAGTACTGCAGCCCATGGGAAGTCCAGCCAATGCTGGAGCAGTAGAAAAGTGTGAGGAGGAAGGAGTGGCACAGAGAAGCTGTTAAGGACTGACCACAGCCTCCGCGCTTCATCTCCTCTTGGACTGGGGTAGGAGGAAGAGGAATTAGGGATGAACGAGTGAAGTTGACCCTGGGAAAAGAATGGGAGTAGAGGAGGATGTTGTTTTAATTTTTCTTTGTTTCTCATTATCCAATTCTTTTTTTAATTGTCAGTGAATTAAATTAATTTTCCCCAGGTTAAGTGTGTTTAGCCCATCATGATATTTGGTAAGTAACCTCCTTGCCTTTATATTGGTTTTAGTTCCTAATTTTCTCCTTCTGCCCTGTTGAGGAAAAGTGAGAGAGCAGCTGGGTGGACATCTGGCAACCAGCCATGGTCAGCCCACCACAACACCATAGCTGTTTGGATAGCCGTATTATTATTATTGTTACTTTGTTTACCATGAAGTGCTGATTCCTAAGATAATGCTACTGTACAGAATATGAGAATGGAATGCATCTGTAGGGAATTGTTGTACTAAGGTAAGTTTAGAATTGTTAACCCAATATGCATTGTCCACAGTCTACTAAAGACAGAACTTTTGCATAAAGAGCATTTCTCCAGTGGTAAGAATACTAAGTTAAAAAAAAATCAAGTTATAGAATATTTAAGAGATGGGTGCTCACTGATTTGATTCCTTCCTAATAAAGCAGGATAGTCTGTCTTGAGCATTATGAAATAATTTAAAAAAGCAAATTAAACTCCTTGCTGAAATGTTTGCAGTAGGCTGAAGCCTATGCCTGGACTCTGTTATACTGTAAATCCCCGTAGCGTAGAATATTACAGTGGAAATCCTCCATTTAAAAAAAAAATATTCCAGTGAATCAGTGTAGCCATGAACAATCAGAATTAATTCAGAAGATTAAATTATAAGTATGTATAGACTGTTTGACATACCTTTTTTGGCTTGGAAATTCTTTTGTGAACGTGATATGCCACATGCAGAGAAGCCATGGCCTGTTCCTAACATTGGCAGGAAATCCTCTAAATGATTCAAAGTCTTACACTTATGCCATTTAAACTGCTGTGCATGGCTATAAACCAAACTTTTTGTTAAAAGAATTGGACACTGGCTCTGTATGCTGGCATTTCCCTCATGTACATAACTGCAGCAAGGTTTTAAAGTCCAATCTCTCATGTATACTGCTCTTCTTGGCAAATAGATACAAGGACTGAGAAATTTCTAACTGCCAGGAATTTGTTTCTCTTATCTTTGGCCTTCTGCCTTTGAAACATCAGGTAACTTGAATTAATTTATAGTTTACAGAAACAATTAATTTAGGGCTAGTATTTGCTGAAAATTCTCACTAAGTTGAAAGGAGATGGAACTTTTGTCATTGTCTTTAATGGGGGGACATAAATGATATATATAATTCTGTACTGTTACATAGTACATGTTGCTCTTCTGGTTCTGAGGTTCACCACACAGTGTAGAGATTTGGGAAATAATTAGCTTGCTAGGCTTATTCTTCTTGTTCATTGCAAACTGGTAAAAGGTTTATCAGTTCTTACAGTTCAGTTCTGGAGAGGTAATTTACCCCTGGCAGAACTTAGCTCAGAATGTGTTAGTGTCAACATAAAGCCCTTTTCTGACTAAAGGAGGAGGAGTCTTCCCCTTCCCTTTCAAGAGCCCCCAGATAACAGGTATGATACCCTGGGGCCAGAGAAAAATGAGAGAGGGATTAACGGGCAAGACCCAGGAAAGGCCAGCTGTGCAAAGTTTGTCCAACCACTGATCCACATTAGAACCAGTGCCACTAGTTAGTCATTTGAAGCTTCTTGCTGAGGGTCACTGAAGTGCCCATTTGTCACACAAAGAATATCTCTAGAGAAGTTTGCTGCCTTCTGGGAGCTTCCATCCATGATGTCATGGAGAAGCTGCCAAGCCTGGTAAAGCCTGCAAACTATCACCCATTCCTACTATTACAAGTAGGACCAAATGATGCTGCAATGAGGGGGCTCAGAAATATCAAAAGAGATTTTATGTCCCTTGGAGCAATATCAAAGGGATTGGGACCACAGGTGTTGTTTTCCTCTATACTTCCAGTCAGAGAAGAGGGTTTGAGAAAAAGGCCAGCTGAACAGCTGAATGGCTGGCTGCATAGTTGGTGTCATGCTCAAGGTCTCAGCTTCTACAGTCCTGGGAATACCTTTGAGAAACTGGTCCTGTCTACAGCTGACAGGGCTCCGCTGACAAAGTGAGGCAAGAGTTTCCTGGGCAACAAGCTGTCTGGACAGGGCTTTAAACTAGATTTAGTGGGGAAAGGGGATGAAGTTCTAAGCACTCAGGGAGAGCCAGGGGCTGCTGAGGCACTTCAGCTGGGCAGTTCAGAGGCACTTTAGCTGGGCTATCGGCCATATCCCCTTTTTAGAGGAACTCACCTAACTCCCTTGATGCAATTCACAGGGGTTTCCCTTTTGCTTCCTAATGCCTCTAGTCCAGCAGAGAAAGACAAACTACCTGAAATGTTCAGAAGGTTTGCTTTTTTATTGGTCCTGTTGACCATTTATGCAGCATCGGAACACTGGAACAGGCTGCCCAGAGAGGTCGTGGAGTCTCCTTCTCTGGAGACATTCAAAACCCGCCTGGACGCCTTCCTGTGTAACCTCACCTAGGTGTCCTGCTTCGGCAGGGGGATTGGACTAGATGATCTTTTGAGGTCCCTTCCAATCCCTAACATTCTGTGATTCTGTGATCCATAGAGAACAAATATGTCACTACTTACTTTGCTGATACTGCGAATCAAATAAGTTAGTGCTTCACTGGAGTGTTAATCCTTCTGTTGCTCCCTTTACTAGAGAATTCAAAAAGAAAATGCATGAAAAAATCTGTGAAAGACGCTAAGAAGTTTTGAGTTATTTCACCTTTCCATTTTTAATATTCAATTACAAGCTCAGGCATTTTAAAAGCATATGAAAAATACGATTTTTAAACCATTAGCGTTATGTTCCTCAGTTAGGCTACAATCAGAGGATCAATTAGGGTTTTGCAAGCCGATTTTAAATATTTTGCTTGACAATTTTTTGTTACTGAGCAAGCCTGTACAAGACTGCATATTTGTGACTGACCTTTAAAAAGGTTCTTTAATCTTTCTTAGTCTCATTAAGTGCTAGAAAACTTTTCTACACAAGCAGACTTTGATTAGTTTGATATTCTTGCCAGTGTGCACACTATGTCACTATTCTGAAAGGACGATTGGTTAATACATTTTTCTTCAGTGATCCGTTTTGAGGAAATCCTACAAAATACTATAAAAGTACTCCTGCATATAGTAACACTAAGGAAAATACTAATTTCATACAATAGGTAGCAACTGATCTGCACTCCAAATAATTTCAAAATGTCATTAAAAAAAAAAAAGCAGCAGTTGACCTGAGTCATGACCCCTGTATGAAGTACAGCTTGAAGCAGAAAATTGCAAGGTTCAGTCTATGTCTTTGGTGTTGTGCCTTGGTTAGAATAATATTCTAATCATAATACAGGGTTATGTAGCATGACACAATAGAAGACCTGACATTTGCTGATGAAAAGGAAATTTGAAATTATCAAATTGGTGGTTAGTTGCCTTATGAACACTGAGTCCAGCATTCTTAAAAAATATCTGTATTCAAGTGTTTGTTTGTTTTTTTTGGTTTGTTTTTAAATCTGATTGTGGGGAAAGACAATATGCAGTGAATTGCAAATTATTACAGTAAAAAGTGATGACAGGGCCAGTAACTGTAAACTCTACTCACAGATAAAATTAAATTGACTGTAGACAATAATATGGACGAAACTTCAATATCCTGTTGTCATGTCTCTGATTTTCCAAGAATAAGAAACCTAAGGCAATGTCAGAAAAATAGTAAATGAGTAAAGGAAAAGGTCATTAAGATAGTTAAGATATCAGGAGCAAAGACCTATTAAAGTAGTAATATTTTAATGTGGACTATGTGGACATGATCTTACTTCTTGTCTGTTATGCTGAAACTATCATGGATGATTATCAGATTTCAGTGTAGCCCTTCTGAATAACTGCTGGTTCAAAGGGATACACAGACAGACAAAGACCACTGTTAGCTGCTACAGTGTGCTATTAACATTATTTGGCCGGTCTGGCCAAGAACCGAATAGAAGAGGCTGACACCTGTCATAATGACTTTACCGGAAACCTAGTAAAAAGCTCTACTATTGTTCAATTTAATGACCCCAATGCTTTGAATATTCACTAAGATGAAAGAAGTGGTAACTACCTATTCATTGTTTACTCATAAAAGTTATTTTCTAGACTAATGATGTGTAATTATCTTCTTGTGCTAATGACTTTTCAAAGAAAAACCTTGCTGAAACATTTTATTCTAAAGCAGCTCCAAAACAGGACCTCTCTAGAGTAACATTTAAACAATGATGGAACTGACCCACAGGGTTCATATCCAGAATATAAATATTTCTGATATAAATATTTCTGATTTTATTTTTTTTTTTAATAATTAAGACCATTTACTTCAGTTTTTCTATCTACAGTGAAAAAAAGCACCCGGTTCCTCAGGATGTGGAATACTTTTAAACTCTAAGCTTTGGAGTGGGTTTGTCTTCCAAAGGATGGCTTGAAGGAGGAGCTGTTACAATGTATATTTTATTTTTATTTATGCTTGATGTATCTCTATATGTCTTATAAAATGTTTCTTTATGCAGTGGTTTTTGTTTTCATTTTTTTTGCAATTAGGACACTTGCCAGATGTTTTATCTCTACTCAGATATTTTCACAAAAATATTGAAAATACCTTTTTTCAGGTACCTATAACCTAGCCATATTTCGTTGATAATAGTCAAGTATTTTTAAAATGGTGGGGTAGAGAAGGGGTGAAGGAAAGGTTGTGCACAAAACCAGGGACACACATGTATGTACAGGCAGCATGATACTTATTTTGAGCTTTTTTTTTTTATTTCGATATACCATGATTTGTTGGCAAAATTCTAGGGAATCCCACTCTGAAAGTGAACTGGAGACACTGGGATGCAACAGGGGAAAAGTAAAAGATACTAATGTAGTATTTAATGATACTTTTCTCTTAAGTTTCTAACAAGAAAAATGTATATGCATTTTTGATTCGTCATTTTGAATGCTCCTTCTGGCCTATTTTTCATGTTTTCCATAAGATAAGGTGTATTAAAAATGTCCTAGGTAGAAGAAATATGATATCTATTTGCTCATGCTTACAAAAACTTTGATTTCTATGTAATGCATATATTTGGTGTTTATCTTAAAGCTACTCAAGAACGTACAGTTTTTTATACTGTTGTAGCAAATATATGAAATACTAGACCAGGAGACAAAAAAGTCTTAGGCCTGTGTGAAAGTAACCCAAGGAAAAATTGAGTGCATATTCATATCCCTGCAAGTCAATGGGACCTGATGGGATTCATCCAAGGGTCCTTGACCAGCTGACTGACATCATAGCGAGATCTCTGTCCATGATTTTTCACTGCTCCTGGGAATATGGAGAGGTTCCAGATGACTGGAAGCTGGCAAACGTTGTCCCAATCTACAAGAAGGGCAAGAGGGATGACCCTGGCAACTACAGGCCTGTCAGCCTCACTTCTGTGCCTGGCAATATCATGGAGAAAATTATTCTGGGAGTTATTGAAAAACACCTGAATGTCACTGCAGTCACTGGTCCCAGCAAGCACCGGTTCATGAGGGGAAAGTCTTGCTTAACAAACTTAATTTATTTCTATAACAAGGTTATCCAACTAGTTGACCAAGGGAAGCCTGTCGATGTGAATCTTTTTGGATTTCAGTAAAGCCTTCGATACTGTCTCTCACAGTATTCTTCTGGACAAGATGTCCAGCACACAGCTGGATAAACACACAGGGCAGGGTTTGAGCAATTGGCTGACGGGCCAGGCTCAAAGGGTTCTAGTAAACGGGGTTGTGTCAAGCTGACAACCAGTGGCCAGCGTGGTTCCACAGGGATCTATTTTAGAGCCAGTGCTCTTCAATGTCTTGATAAATTACTTAGGCTCAGGACTTGAGGCATTACTAAGTAAGTTTGCTGATGGCAGAAAATTGGGACGAGCTGTTGACACTCTCAAGGGCAGAGAGGCCCTGCAGAGTAATCTGAACAAATTGCACAACTGGGCATTCACCAACTGCATGAAGTTTAACAAGGGCAAGTGTTGGATTTGACACCTGGGACACGACAACCCTGGCTGTACATACAGACTGAGGAGTGAGAGGCTGGAAAGGAGCTCTGCAGAGAGGGATCTGGGGGTTCAGGTTGATGGCAAGTTGAACATGAGCCAACAGTGTGCCCTGGCAGTCAAGAGGGCAACCGTGTCCCAGGGTGCATCAAGCACAGCATTGCCACCTGGGTGAGGGAGGTGATTGTCCCACTCTGCTCTGCATTGGTGTGGCCTCACCTGGAGCACTCTGTGCAGTTCTGGGTCCCACAGTATAAAAAAACATATAAAGCTATGGAGAGTGTCCAGAAGAGGGCTATGAAGTTGGTGAAGGGTTTGGAGGTGAAGCTGTATGGGGAACAGCTGAAATCACTTGGTTTGTTCAGCCTGGAGAGGAGGAGACTATCAGGAGACCTCATCAAGGTCTACAGCTTCTTCACAAGGGGAGGAGGACGGGGAGGTGCCAGTTTCTTACATTTGGCAACCAATGACAGAACCTGAGGGAATGACAGGAAGATGTGCTAGGGAGGTTTAGGCTGGACATTAGGAAAGGGTTCTTCACCCAAAGGGTGATGGAGTGTTGGAAGAAGCTCCCCAGGGAGGCAGTCACAGCTCCAAGCCTGACAGCATTCAAGAATAGACCAAGCAACACTTTCAGACACATTGTGTGAATTGTGGAGTTGTCATACGCAGGGACAGGAGTTGGACTTGATGATCCTTGTGTGTCACTTCCAGCTCACGACAGTCTACGAAATTATATTGATCATTTTTCAAGCATGACAAATATTTGTCCCATATTATGTTAATTCCTGTGTGTGCAAAGTTTGTCAAATAAAGTAATCCAAACAGGCAATCTAGAATATTTTCTTTTTCCCAAAACTTTCCAAAAAAAAAAAAAAGAAAAAAAAAAGAAAAAAGGTGTAAAGCAAAGCTAGATAATAGTTCTTCCATTTCTTTATTTCAATTAATAACTTCTGGAATTATGACTATTATGGCAAATGTGAAAACCTATTTCTAGTTTGAAATACCCTTGTAGTTATGCTTTGTCTTATAATTAATTCCTAATTTGATATTACAATGTAATTTTTACTGCAAGATATATCTTCTACTATTTCTTCAGTTTGAAAAGGAGAATAGTGAAATCACTAGTCTGCTAACACAATTAAGGTTCTCTGTATATACCCTGTTAAAAGCGTACCAAAAAGAGTAAGCTGTAAAATTCTTACCTACTTGCTTTATGTTAGGGAACTGAGGCTTTTAAATTTTATGCTGAACCAGTATTGTGGTTTAACCCAAGCTAGCAAACTGGCACAACCAGGAATGTAACTTTTTAGTGACTAAATAAACGTCAAGTTTATTTTGGGGTATTTTTTAGAAATTTTATTGCAGAAATTGAGAGGGAAGAAGTAAGACATTCATAAAAACCCAGACTTTCATTTTTAGAGTCTATAAAGCAGTTGACAGTACTCTACAAATTTACTTTAAATTATTGTTGTTTATAGTTTTACCTGTCTTGGTTAATGTGTACTGTACAATGTAATACTGATGCTGAGATGCTTCCAGTGTGCAGCTGTTTATATGATTAGAAAAAAATCTCAGTTGGCTAAAGTTGATTAAAAAAGAAGTTTACATCCTGACTTCCAATTAACATCATTGCCAGAAAATTAAAAGCCATCTGGTCTGCAAGGCCTGACTGCAATTCTTACATTTGAATTGCCTTATCATGCTGCACAAATTAATTTTTCATTTCTTTCAATCTCTTCCTGGAGAAAATTAAAATAATAAGAAAAAGAAGGCTTACCTCAATTTCAGAAGCCTTGTTTCAGTAGACACTGAAACAACTTACCCAGTATTACAAAAATATTCTTCTGTGTTCTTGAAGAGTACAGTCACTTTCATGGCCATGCATAAATGAAAGGAATCAGATCTCCATGTCTGTGTTAGTAGGAAACAACATATATTTGGGACATAAAAGTAACAAAAGATATTAAAGGTTTAACGTCTCCCATAAGGAATTGTGGCATTCTTTGTAGTCACGATACCAACAGCTCAGGTTATGAGGACAAATGCTGACTATCAGCTGCTCCTGAATTGAACACCAGTCCAATGTTTCTTCACAAAAATAACTTGGTTTGTAGTTTTGTACACTAAGTAACTTGAAAAATGCAATATATTTTAAGGAAATTTGTAAGACTGAGAAGCATAGAATTTCATTAAACTCTTGGTACTGCTTTTTTCCCCTTTTTTTTCCTCAAACGATATGTGCTAGGCCAGTTGCCAACATACTCCAGCATCAAGATTTCTCTGCACTTATTCAAGAATGGCCGTGTCTTTCTTGTGGTGGGGAGCCCAGAACATGACACAGCACTCCAGATAGGCTTTCACTAAGGCTGAGTGGAGGGAGAGGACAAACTCGTAGGACACTTCTCAATGTTTCCCAGCATGCTCTTGGACTGATTCTCTTCCATCGAGGGTTAAGTGATCTCTGGTCCAGGCCGGCCCTCTGGTTTGACAGTCCTGGGTTATCTGAAGGCCAATCTTACTAACAAAGAGCAAGACAAAGTAACATCAAGAAGACTGGTGTTTTCCCTGTCCTCTGTCCTCAGGCCTACTGACTCATTCAGCAGCAGAGTTGTATTTTCGCTAGTCTTCCTTTCACTGCTCATGTACCTGTAGAAGTTCTTCCTGTTGCCCTACACAGCCCTCACCAGATTCAACTGCAGATTTGCTTTGTTTTCCTAATCCCTTTCCTGCATGCTCAGACAGTGTCTCTATATGTTTCCAGAGTCACTTGTTCCTGCCTTCACCTCTTGTATGCTTCCATTTCATATTTGAGCTTTATCAGCAGTTCTTTCTTCATCCAGGCAGGTCTTCTGCAACATCTGCTTGACTTCCCCTTTGTGGGCATGCGCTGTGTTTGAGCTTGGAGGAGGCGATCCTTGGAAATCAACTTACTCTCCTGGACCCCTCCTCTCACCAGGGCTGTAGCCCATTCCTAGCAGATCCCTCAACAGGCCAAAGCCTGTTCTCTGGAAGTCCAGGGCCGTGATTCGGCCGTTTGTCTTTTCCCGCCTTTTGCGATCCTGAACTCCACCCATCTCATAGTCTTTGCAGTTAAAGCAGCCAGAAACCTCTTAGGTTGCATATGCCTTACTGTCATGCCCTTCCAGCAGATGCCAGTGTGGTTAAAGTCTCCCATGAGGGCTAGGACCTGTCAATGTGAGGCTCCTTCCAGTTTCTCTACTCATCTACTACATCTTCCTTATCAGGACATTTGTGGCAGTCCCCTACCACAGTGATGTTGGTCTGACCACTAACCCAAACACATCAGCTCTCAGCTGGCTCATCACCTCTACCTGTGCAGAGATCTAAGTGCTTTTCAGCCACCTTGGAGGGTGGCTGTTATAAAGATGTGGTTAATGAAAGATTTTTAATGGAAGTTAAATGATCAGTTCTAAAAAATTCTAAATTAATAATCCTAACAAATATCAGTTTATAGGAAGCCATGGTTTAAACCCCTAAATTTGCATTGAGGCAGCTTGTGTACCAACACAAATTCCTTTCTGCTGACATGTCAATGTTGTGAGTAGCAACTTCAGCAAACAGGATGTAAAGGGAAATAATACTTTTAACTGCTGGCAGCTATTTCTTCTTTGGATACCTGCCCAAGATTTTTTTAATCTTGTAAAAGATATGTAGCCAGCTTCATCTTCCAATTTGTCACCTCACTGCCTGCCACAAACTGAGCCTCGAGGTTTTTAGAGCAACTACTCAGTATATTCTGCAACTGGAGGATAGCTGAACAAATGCCTTTTTTTTTTTTTTTTTTAATATAGCTAGAATTCATAGCATCTCTTCAGGAAGAAGTCGATTCAAGTATTTCAGACTTTGGGATGCCCTTTTTCCCCCTTTCTCCTTCAGACAGATGTAAACTTTACTATTGGAAAAGAGTAGCTTCTCGGGGAATCCCATTGATCCTAAACAATGATGCTATAGCTTTTGTGCTGTTAACTTTTTTTGAAATAGTGTTCATCTGGCAATGGTTTTTCATGGATGCATCTTCAGTAATTAACAGGGGAAATGAGATGCAACTCATCAAATATACTAGTGAAATGAACCTGTGTGTTGTGCCTTGTCTTTAAAACCTATTATTAAATATTTTGGGCAATGTTCTTCCATACGTCATGTTTTCAGATATTAAGAGACCAAATTTTGTCACTTTTTCCCAAAATACGAAAAGATCTTTCAGCATCTATTGGTTCTTAATGTATAATAAAAACATATTAAGTATCTATAAAACCAGCATAAACCCATTGAAAAAGTAGAATTTTCATATCTAATTTGTATTGCAAGAAAGGAATTTTGCCATGAGTGATATTTTTAGTGCATCAAGTATTAATATATATTAAATACATGGCATGTCTTACTAAAGTATTTTTATGACTTACCGATTAAAGTATTTTTGCCTCCTCTTATGTACTGATAACGGCCAAAACATTGTGGCAAAACCAGTTCATCCAGCTATGGAAGAAGATACATCCAGTATAGGGTGAATTGCGATTTACCTATCAACGAGAAGCTAATGAGCCACAGACCAGGCTGTCTGGCTGATACAGGAGATGGGGGACATGCCAGAGGGCACATAGCTCCACCTTATGATATGCCCAGCGTGGCACAAAGGGAAAAGCTGAGACCCTTCAACACGGCCAGAGACTTGTCAATCTTTCGCAACCACCCTTTCGCCCCAGACTTTTTTCTCTTTCACAATAACACCTCCACAAAAGACCAAAAGTTATGCAAGCAGGGAACACAGAGGGCTATAAAGGCCCAGCTTGTGCAAGCACTGGTGGCACCCACCCACCATCCTGAGGACCACTCTGCCCACCAATCTCACCACACAAACTGAACAAGACACCAGAGGACACCGCACAATGCTGGGTCTGAGACTGTGAACTTCATCACACATAAAGCGGAGCCATAAGGATGTTGAAATCTTTCTCTCTCTTTTCTTTCTTTCCCATACTTCTACCTTTCGTTTTCGCTTTTATGAGTAACATAGTAATATAAGATCTACAGCCCTGCATATGCTGCAAACTTTTCATGTTTACCAATTGAACCTACAATAACATAAATCCTTCTGCCACCAAACCATATACCATTCGGGCCAAGCTGCAAAAATAAAAGCCTTTTGTTTGCGGTCCTTAAGTACTGTGTGTACTGTTTTCCAACCAAAGGGGACCCATGAACTTGAGTCACTTCTCCCCCCCCCCCATATCTGAGGGCAGGATGTGACACCTCTCTAGATTGTTTGGGTTGCATCACAGAACTTACGTGGAGATGTTGTAGTGTCTGCTATGTTCAGACTTTTTGTCAGAGACATGTGCAAAAATTTTTAAAAAATATGTACACTGTGAGTATCAATGTGTTGATAATTACATTAGATTAATGATTAGTGGAATGTTGATTCTATCTCTGTTATCATAAAGAAATCCTGTACTCAGTGCCTCTGCTCAAATGATACACTAACTGGTGTGACAGAATTATGTGTATTTGCCATAGCACTAAAAAACCCACGTAATGATCAGCCTCACTTGACGGACATGTAATAGTCCACTTCTACCTGATTTTTGCTAGAAATCAGTTAATAAAATACTTCAGTGTTTAAATTTGAAAGGCAAGAATCAAAATGTAACCTTTTTGAGATTCTCAGGGATAAATGACCTGGTATCTTTAATGGCTTTTGCTGTATGTCTATCTGTAGAAAGTTAGTTTATTGCATTTGCTGGCAGTTTATATACAAAAGGAAAAGAGCATTCAGAAATTAAAGATTACTTTAAAACATGCATACATTGGTTGGAACATGGATGAAAAGCTAATATATAATAAGTGTTATAAATCAAATAGTCTCATTTATTATCATAAGTATGTGAACCATATGAAGTACTCACATGCTGCTCATATATGTTGATCTGTCATCTTTCAATAGTACAATTTTGTGAAAATGGAACATTTAATAAAATCATGTTTCTAAATTGTCAGCTGAATAGGCTAGTTATGAGTGACCACCAGAGACATGGAGTATAGCTCATCATATAACGGAAGATTCTTCTACTAGGAATTTCCTGTGTAGAAGCTGATTCAATAACTGTAATAATTAAGAGCTAAATCTTCCATTCAATTACCTATGTGCCCAGATGTTATTCTCACTAGAATTATTACATAACTGCATATATATGTAGAAATACAACATGAACTTTTTTGCATTAATCCATTTGTATGTTCCTAAAGAAAATTTACTAGCTATGATTCCAAGACACTGCATTTAAAATCCTTGGAATTAAGCTAAAATAATATCACAGAAGACCTTCAGTGAGAAGAATGGATGTAAGGGGAGCAGCATAAGCTTCAGTTCGCTCCTGTTTGCAAGTCTGCAAAATAGTGGCCCAGTTTTCCCTCTGCATCTTTGGAAACAGGAAGAGTAACTTCCACAACTCATTATCTTGTTGTGTGATATTGCGTCAGTGCACACTAGTTGAGAGCCAAGAAATGGTGAGCTTATACCATAACACTTCTCTGAGAAATGAGTAATTCTAAAAATCAGATGAACACCCTCCTCCCCAATTTTTCTAGAGTAAGTAAAATAAAAGAAAATTCATACAACCAAATAATATTACATAGATTGGAGTCTAAATTGTATCAGTTCCTAACACTCATCTGTTTGAAGAGAGTAACAGAAGCTAAGTTCAATTGCTGTCATAACCATGGGAGTCTGGACAAATACATATTGTGGACCCTCCTACTGGAATAGAACATATTCTCTGAAAAAGCAGAAAGTATGGCTTCTTCAGAGCGGTTTTACCAGAAGAAGAAAAAACAAAAAGAAAATGAAAGAAATAAAGGAGCCCCCAAGTTTGCAGAGTCAATATGAATACTAGGGAACATGAAATCTTTCTGCTTTTCCCATGAAACAGGAATTGTAAATGGGTATTCTTTGATATGCTGCTTTGGAGAGAGGTCTTCCTTCATGAATGTACTTGGGAAAGGGGAGCATAAATGTGTTGATAAAATCAAGTGTATTATGTAGCTTCAGCTGGTACTGATTCTCTTTGAAATAACAAAATAAACGAAGATTTTGCCTAGCTCACTTGACTTTCAGGGAAATAACTCTAGGGATTAATTTGGCCCTCTGATTTCATTACTTTATCCTTCTCTGAAATTTGTGCTCCATCTGAATTAATGCTTTATCAGGCCTACATAAAATTTCAGTGCTACCTTGGACATGATTTTTCCATTATAGTAATTTTGCTTCCAATATCCACTTGGCTCTGGTCCACTGAGAGTCCAGCTGCCTTGGACTGAACTCACTTCTTTCAGGATTTTGTGCCATGTAGTAGAGCTCTGTTTTATAACTGCTCTGGACACTGTTCTTCGCAGTGGTGTATTTAGTATTCTGGGTTACAATTGATTATATCCACATCCCTAAGTATGCTAGTCTAAAAGCTAATCTAGAAGAGAGGCTCAGATTCTGCAAATGTTGCTTCTGAAGTTTTTGAGAAAATATATTTTCTGCTTGTACAATTTTACACTTTTCCTATTAATAAAATTATTGTCTTTGCATCTTCCATAATTGAAGAAAAGGAAGTTTCAATGTCATCTCCTCTGATGCTCAGTAAGCATAAGAAAATAAGGGTTGTAAAATAGACTTTTGTAACATCAAATAATAAAAAAACAAGCAATTAAAATAAAAAAATCTTTAAAATTGTATGAATTCAGCCTTGAGCATGCAGAACCTGTGTATGCTCATAAATTATTTTGCAGGTGATATTTTTTGGAAGGGGCAGAGTACATGACCCTTGCGCAGAGAGGAAAAACACCTGTTCTTAACAGTGGAGTCTAAGGACATCATGATAGGTGTTAAATTCATGTTGTTTTATCTCCCCCCTGCTCCAGGTTGCATGCATAAAGGACAATGGGCTTTGCTGTAAGTATTTTCCATTCTTGTAGTCATGCTGCTGCAAAGAAACAAGGGCTCAGGAAAACACATACTTAGAAAACGAACCAGCAGAAATGCCTACTATCTTGACAGAGCAGCAAAAATGAAGGCACTTACTGTGAAGACCTACAACAGTTCTTTTCAGTTCATGTTCTATAGAAGCCAAGGACCTGCACCTTGCTTTGTCTTCTACTAGGATTTGGCAAAGAAAATCTGTACTCAGTGGAAATGCAAATAGGTAATCTCTCTAGTTTAGTCTCTATTCAGTGCTTTGTGGCAACTGTCTGCTGTTTCTTTTTAATGCATGACTCAGAGCATAATAGAAATTCGAGCAGCATCTTTTATTACTCTTGTAAGTGGGGATGGGACCGGGTGCTCTTTCCACTCATTTGCTGGTGTTCAAGCTTGACTTTCCCTGGCCTTCAGGCAGATCAGTGGGCCTTCTGCTTTTGAACTGGAAGGTGAAGTCTTGTAGAAAGAAGAAAGCAGAAAAATTCTTGACCAAAGCACTGCATTCGTGCCTTACAGGTGAAGTGCTGTTTACTAGGTTGCTTGACATGATAGTTCTACAAGTTTTCTAGAAGAGACACCGAGCATGTATTTTGCTACTGGTTACTGAAAGCATTAAACAGGTCTTTATTTACCATTTCATAAAAACAGTTTGAGTTGGTTTGTTGGTTTGTTTGTTTGCTTTTTTATTGTGGCATTTGCTAGATTATTAAACTGTTTAAACAGATATAAATCCTGCTATGAATATATTATTTTAATGTATGTCATTGCTTGTGTTAGAAAAATAATTGTGGTCTTTATCTTTCTAATTCTGCATGAAGTGGCTTTTTGTAATGTTTTAGTCAGCATAGTCACATTTTTAATTGAAAATCTGTTCACATTTAAATTCTTTTTTGTGGTTTAACCTCAGCCCACAACTAGGCCAACAATAGCCACTTGCTCACTCTTCTCTAGTCCCAAAGTAGGATAGGGAGAAAACCGTGAGGGAGGGGAGAAACTTGTGAGTTGAGATAAGAATAGTTTAATAAGACAAGAAACTATTGATAATGACAGTAATAATGATAATATATATAATAAAATAAAATAAGTGGTGCCCAATGCAATTGCTCATGAACTCTGGTTGTGCTGAACAGCCAGTCCCAGAAAGGACTCTCAGCAGGAGAGGAAGCGAAAAAAAGGCAGAAAGGCAGAAAGGTCAATGGGCAACTGCAAAATGGCAGAACAGCAAAAAAGTTGAACTAATACCAAACTCTAAATGGAGCTGAACATAACTCTTGAGTGCAATTAACACGGAAGTCCAAACAGAACTGAACTAACTAGCTCCAGCTATTTACAGAGAGTGATGCTAATGGTAGGGAATATTTCATTGGCCAGCCTGGATGTCAATCTAGGAGCTGTCCTGCTGTTTTCCCACCCAGCTGTTATCTGTGCCTCCAGCTGGAAAATTGAAAAAGTCCTTGGTCTCCTTGGCAACAGCCAAGAGATCAGTGAGTTCTTACATTCTTTTCATATCAACTCCAAAACACAGATAGATCCTGGAAAGAATGAAGTTTGCTCTTCTCAGGCAAAGCATGGGAAACCCAGCATGTTTGCACAGTATTCTCATACTAAATGCAAAACAAAAGACTGCGCTAGCTGCTAAGAATAAAGTATTCTAACTGCACGAAGAAATTGAACTTGATTTTTGTTAAAACAGCACATTACTTAATGAATTAATAAATTAATCAAAGCTGTAATTGTAGTGCTTTTTTTGCCACGTTTAACAGCAATTGTGCTGGACCTACAAAACATAAATTGAATCTGTCTCTCACTGCACCTGCTCAAAAAGATTTTGCTAAGAAGCTGAAGTCCAATACCAACTCATTTTGAAGAAACTTGTATCACAGAAGTTACACTAAAAATTCCACACTTGAGCTCTATTTTCAGCTTTAATGGATGCCTTGCAAGAAGAAACATTTGGAGTAGGAAAGTGTAAATAGGAGAGTTGTGGGGTTTTTTGCATGTAACTTGCATGTACATACTTGCTGCAAATGTTAATACCTCAGGATAAAAAGCCAAAATTATAAACGTGAGAATTAGTAAAAACTCAGTGAGCAAGAAAAGGGGTATGAAAGATAGAAAGCTTTAAAAGATGAGTGCAAAGAGCTTGTTTGACAAGAATTACTGGATATCAGTGGTTATTTAATGTATTTTGACTGCTTCAGTCTTAAGACATGCATAGGCTTTGTGCTTGGCTATATATTGAAAAAGGCTGAAATCATATTGTCAGCCTATTGCATCCGTCTTAAGCCTGTCTGATATTTTGGTTTCAAGAATTCTTCACACTAAAATCGTAACAATGCCCTATAGCTGTACAAACCTAAGGCTGTCCTATAGACTTAGCTACAGTGAGTACATCCTGTTAGAACTTGAGTAGATGTGAAGTGTGGAGGTGGAGCTTAAAAAAGCCCAACACTTAAATGCTAGACATGAAAGAGAATGACCAGCCACTTCTCTTACCATGTCAGCAAAACTTAACGGGGCTTAGGTGTGGATTGAACTGCGCCCTTATGGAATATGAGGCCAGGTAGAAGACTATGGTTTTAATGAGCTGCTACTGATCCATTTATGGTTGCTAAAATAAGTTGTTGCCCAGTAGGATGTATCAGACATTTAATAATCTTGTCATGAAACTCATTAACAATGTGGTAATACAGCAGAGAATTCATACAAGGTGTAGCTCCTGTAGAGAAGAGGGGCCCAAGTGACTCTCATTGATTAATGTACTGTGGTGTCCCATGGGGAAGAGATTGCAGAGAAAACTTTACACCTTGATGATGGTGATTAATGCTAGATAGCTCATCCAGATCCAAATTTTGAAACTTACATCTGTGTAACATTTTTTCCAATTATTATGTGTTTTCTGATGCTTCTGTCTTAAGGAGGTGTAGAAGATTCTCTTTAAGGGAAGGGAGCAACTCAAGTTAATGATACGGCAGATGTAAGAGTTGAATAAGCACCATGTGAAAAGAAATTTACAAACACTAAAATGCCATTTGTATAAAGAACCAGGCACAGACAACATTTATTTACCTGAGGAGCTTGTTTTTTGTAGTGCGTCTTGGTTTTTGAGTTCTGAGCAGTATTATACATTATATGTCAGCCACAAGAAACTACTTTTCACATTCCTTTCCAATCAGCAGTGGTCTTCACCAAAACTGTAGATCCTCTTATTGTCCTTTGTAGGCTTTTTTGTGGTCAGTGCAATGACTGAAAAATATTCCTGGAAATAGCTACTTTAGATTAGATACCACTTTTAAAAGTAAGGGAGAAGGGAAGGGGGAAGGGAAGGG
>VWYH01006722.1:0-21495 GCA_013399365.1 Pampusana beccarii | reverse complement strand
TCCTTCCTCCCTCCCTCCCTCCCACCCTCCCGCACCTTCCCTTCCTGCACCTTCCCTTCCCGCTCCTTCCTTTCCCTTCCCACTGCAGCATAGCAAGGTAGAGATGAGGCTTATCAGTCCTTGCAAATGCTTTTGCTGGTCCAACTCATTCCATACAGTCTTGTCTGGACAGTAATGAAAGCTGCAGTTCTGCTATGACTGCGCAGTGTTCTTTCTGCTGCCATAGTAGGAGTATCTGGCTGGATTTGCCCATCCTAGTGACATCCAGTGAAGCACTCACTGTACCATTGTTTCATTCCCACTCAAAAACATTCTGGATTATGAGCTCCTACAGTGCATTGTAATACAAACCACTCTTCGTGTTTTTTAATGCCAAACTTGGTATGTCAGAACTACAAAGCAGTATGATGTTTGGACCATTGTACGACAAATTAAGGAAATTATCGGAGTTGATTGCCTCGCCTAGAAAACTGATCCTAGTGAGCAGTGTAGCCCATTATTACTTATGGAATTTTACTCAAAAGTGAAAACTAATCTTTTAAAAATCTTTCTCATAAAAATTACTACTGCAGAACACAGTTGCTGAATCATTGTCTCTAGTGAGTTTTACTGAGGTTGCTGTTGCTGTATACAACATTTAGCAGAGAAAGAGAGACTACCCCTCCCTTCCTGGGTCTTTTGCATACAAGTTCAAAGCTGGTTAACTTACTCTACAGCAGAGCATGTCCTGCATTATGACACTTCCTTCTCATCATTGTAGGCACTGATCGTACCAGTTTGTGCTTCCAAGGTCCAGCAGCATCTATGTAGTGAGATTTTTAATTTACTCCTACCATTAGAAAAAAAAAAAAAATGTGAAGACTGAAACTCTTCATACAAATGCAGGAGAGATCTGGTGAGTCATTCACTGAGGATTACCCTGGATACAGAATAGGATTTCTGGTTAAAAGAATTCAGTTCCTTGCTCTTCTCTCCTCTCTATATGCTTTATGCTGTTCTGATTTATATTTAATTTGAACAAGCAGTAGCCAGTGACATGTCTGCTTAGATGAAGAGTGAATCTTTTCCCACCTACCTTGCAAGTAATTAGTTGTAGGTAACGATCTGTTTTGAGGGGAGAAATTGAGAAAAGCCCACCCCAGCACAGCAAATACTTTAGTGAAGTCCATCTGAGAGGTGAGTGAAGCCTGATGTTTCATGACTGGAGTGCTGTGGTGCACAGATACTGGCTCTTGAAAAAGATAAAGCCAGGAAGGTGAGAAAGGGAGCTGTCTTCCGTTTAAGAGAACAGCTGGAATGCAAGGAGCTCTGCACAGGGAGAGGTGATGAGCAAGCTGAGAGCTTACCCACTGAGCTTAGTGGACAACCAGCATCAACGATGTTGCAGTACGGGTCTGCTACAGACATCCTGAACACAAAGAGGTGATAGATGAACAGATAAAGGGGAAGACTCACATTCGCAGGTCCTAGTCCTTACGGGAGATTTTAACCACAGTGATATGTGCCTGAAGGATACGAAAGCAAGGCACATGCAACCTAGGAGGTTTCTGGAGTGCTTTGCTGATAACTTCCTGACTTAGGTGATCAAGGCACCAACAAGGAGAGGCTCTCAGCTGGACCTGATGCTTAGCAAGCAAGAAAGACCTGTAGAGGAACTGAGCATTGCTGGCAGCCCTGACTGTAAAGACTATGAGATGGGTGGAGTTCAGGATCATGAAAGAAGGGAAAAGACAAATAGCTGAATCACGGCCCTAGACTCCCAGAGAACAGGCTTTGGCCTGTTGAGGGATTTGCTAGGAATGGGCTACAGCCTGGTGAGAGGAGGGGTCCAGGAGAGTAAGTTGATTTCCAAGGATCACCTCCTCCAAGCTCAAATACAGCGCATGCCCACAAAGGGGAAGTCAAGCAGATGTTGCAGAAGACCTGCCTGGATGAAGAAAGAACTGCTGATAAAGCTCAAATATGAAATGGAAGCATACAAGAGGTGAAGGCAGGAGCAAGTGACTCTGGTAACATATAGAGACACTGCCTGAGCATGCAGGAAAGGGATTAGGAAAACAAAGCAAATCTGCAGTTGAATCTGGTGAGGGCTGTGTAGGGCAACAAGAAGAACTTCTACAGGTACATGAGCAGTGAAAGGAAGACTAGTGAAAATACAACTCCGCTGCTGAATAAGTCAGGAGACCTGAGGACAGAGGACAGGGAAAACACCAACATACTTGAAGTACACACTGGGGTTACCATTTGGAAAGGAGCTGTGCAAAAAAGTACCGAGGCATCCTGGTGGACAACAAGCTCAACATGACTCAGCAGTGTGTCCTTGCAGCAAAAAAGGCTAAAAGCATGTTGGGTAGCATTAGGAAAAGCACGGCCAAGTTGTCAGAGAGAGTGATCCTTTTCCTCTTCTCAGACTTTGTGGAAGTCCATTTGCGGTGCTGTGTCATGTTTTGGGCTCTCCACTACAAGAAAAAATGGCCATTCTTGAATGAGTGCAGTGAAGAGTCAGTAAATTGATAAAGGAAATGGATCATGTGACATACAGGGGGAGACTAAGAGCTGAGACTGTTAGCCTGGAGAAGACTCAGGGGTGGTGTTATTAATGCCTCTTAGTGTGGTACAAACAATGGAACCAAGATCTTATCAGCTGGGCCCAGTGACATGACAAGAAGAAATGAGCATGTACTAAAGCACACGAAACGTTGCCCGAACACAACAAAACACCTTTTTTTTTTATTTTTACTGAACAGGTGGTCAGATGCTGGACCAAGTTGCCCAAAGAGGCTGTATAGTGTCCTTCTGTTAATATATCTAGAACCTGACTGGCCGGTGTCCTGGGCAACCTTCTATTTGAGCTTGCTTGAACAAAGAGTCTGAACTATATGATCTCCAGATATCCCTTCCAAGCTCAGTGGTGAGGTGATTCTCTGATGTGAACCTAAGAGAGCTTGATTCCTTTGCTTTCCAGGAGTTTGTGCTGCGTCCTGGACTATTTGACTATAAGGAGAAAGGTGGGAGACAACATGTATCTCAAACTCTGTTTCTTATGAAAATGTTGAAAGCACTTCATTTCCATATGGCATGGCATAGGAACATTTCTGAAGTTGAACAGTTTGACAGGGCAGAAAAACTTTCCTACTCAAGTCTGATGATATATGCTTTTCTTGAAAGAAATCGTACTTTTGCAATGCTATGTAAAATGTCAATATGATGTCCTTACTATGGAACCGGTTTTTACTGAGTTTTTAGCTTGAGTTGTAATTGAATTAACTCAAGCAATAATAGTCACATAGTAAAGCACGAACACAGAAATATGGCAGCCCTATCTGTCTTCTCTGTTAGATTACAATCCAATTTCTGTCCTTACTCTGGCAGTTCAACTGAACTGAGTTTTAATCATTATTCCACTCAAGTTGGACTGTTTTATATGTAGATAACAGTGACAGAATTAAAATGCATTTAAGCCGTACCTTGACTCCAATGATGACAAATAGTTTGGAGAAAATATGACTATAGAAATAAATTTATACTCTTGGGATTATTCACAGACACATGTATTTCTGTGGATATTTGGATTTCTATTCCACAGAGGGATTTGCTTTAGACTTTCATTCCTTCTCCTTTAATTTTTCATTTTTCCATCTTTTCTGTTTTGAGTATTTAGATATGACATCTCCTTTTTAATTATCAAATATGTCTCTAGCAGAACTCTTCATACACTTCTGCTGACACTCTAGGTTCTGTAGGACTTTTTGATCAGCTCCTAGGATTTGGTTAGTAATCCCTGGCTTGTGGTTGTTATTGGGTTTTCGTTTGTGTTGGTTTTGGTTTGGTTTTTTTTTGTAACACTTACAGGACAGCTGTCCTAAAATTCTGATTTCGTTGTCTTGTTTGCACTGTTTGTTTTACTTACCTTTGTCAAGGTACACTTTTACAATTATGTGCTCTTTATCACTTTATAGAATAAAAATATCTAATTTGAGCTGAATGGTCTCACTAGCTAGGGTTTCAGCAAATTGCCAACCTGTTTCTTCCTGTCAGATTGCTGGTAATTCTGTAGGAAATGAATTGCAGATTATTTCCCATTTTGTCTTTGTACGTCAGCATTATTCAAAGTCTTCCCTAAATACAGTTGTAGACACTCTCCCTATTGACCTGAGGATAAGAAAGAGAAGAACTTCCTGGCTTTGCAGTTTCTCTCTTTTAAGAAATTAGTCCAAACCTATAGGTGCAAACTAAGATTCTTTGTCGGGGACTGTTATACCTGTTTTCAAGTCTTAAGATATTTCAAAAGATTCTGTGCTTTACCTAGCAATATTGATAAGTACTGACAAATGCACATAGGAAAAATAAAATAATTATACTTTCGTAGTAAGAACTTTTTATTGATATATTTCAAGTAAGAATAGAGATTTTGGACATTATTGGGGATATTTCTCTGTAAAAATCAACTCAATAATCAGCAGTGGTCAAAAAGTCAAATAAAATTCTAGGGATTATCCAGAAAAGTGTAGATTACGGAGTAATTGCCAGGTATCTGTTTAAAATCAAAGGGAGTATTTTCTGGCAGAAAATATAACTAAATTGTAGGGCAAATAATTAGAAAATGTAAAAGGAAATTATATTGGTAGGTTTTAAAAGGTACATAATTTAATGAAAGTAACCATGAATTTCTATTGATGCCTACTAAATGCAACATTCCAAATGAAACCTTTACCTGAGGAAATCTTAAAGCTGTTGATTGAAAGAAAATAGAAGCTATCAAAGTGGAAGGTGGATTGCTTTTACTCTTGACCTTTTTCCAAGAGTTTCCCTGGATATCTCCTTCAAACTTTTATTGGACAGGATACTCAGCTGGGTGTAGCATTAATATGAACCTGTATGGCCATCTCTCCCTGGGTCAGACGAAATAAGAAAACTGTTGTGATATTGAATTTATTTTTTTATGTAGAACTTAAACTGGATATATAACAGCACTGTCAAATATTTATTTACTATGAATAGAGACTTTCTGGTGTGGATTGCTTAGTATTGCTGGGTAAACAGAACACCCTAATAAAATTGAAACTGTTGCTAGTAAACAAGTAATATCTCAAAGCCTTGTTCACGTGGTAGTTTAATCCTAGTGAAATAAAAGCATATGGCTTCTGTAGCTTGGGATGCAATTTCATAGGACATTATGAATAATTCAGAAGCTTCCTTAATGGACTTCTTGTTAATGTGAAATGAAGAAACATCTTTCTCTTGTAATTTTTCTTGATAAAGTGAACTGCAGAATAACGTAAAGGTACAGTCATGTCACGAAAATTGCATATAGTTCTGTTCAGTATTGTCCTACTTAGAAACAACTTGAAATGCAAGAGGTAAGTCCCAGCAAAGAGGATGAAGTGTTTTTCTCATTTAGAAAATGAACAGATTCCTTCAAGTCCCTAATCATAAAAATATTATAATAAAATTATGCCTTGGAAAACAGCACTTGAAAAATCCAGCTTTGATACATAGAAGCTTTTCTCTCAAGTTTCTTTACTTACAGTTTTATATCTTTCAGGAATACTTGTTAAAGTACAGATTGCATTATACAGTTGCATTATTGTAGGAAATTAATTTATTTTGTTTTGTGTTATTTTATTTAGTTGAGCTAGCTCTGGTAGCTTTGTCTCTAAGAAAAAAATTTCAAGGAAGTTAGCTCTAGATATCATCTGCTAAACTAAACTATGTTGCTTCTTGGTTTTTCTGCTAAAACATAAAATTCCAAAATTTTATAAAAGTAATTTTTAATTTGCAAGTTCCTAGAGCAGCATAATAACAAGGGCAGATGTAGCTGATCTGTATTATGTCTAGATCAAAAGGTATTGTGTCTTCCTATTCATGCGACCAGAGGACTTTATTAAAAGTGATAATTCATTCCATTATACAGTTTTTCAGTATTACTCTTTTCTATAACTTATCTTTTAACTGATAGGATATTTTATTTCATTTCACTCATATGTCTCTAAAATTTATTTTCCCTACAACTTAGGAGGTGTATTATGCTATTCAACTCCATTCATAGAGAGAGGATTATGAAACAGGTCAATCTAGAAACGAGCCTATGAAAAACCTGTAGCCTCACAACACCAAAAAAGAGCATTTTTGAAGTGTGATACTGCTTTCTACAGACTTTTGAAAAGTAGTGGTTTATATGTCATCTGTGCACAAAGAGAAGTAGCAGAATTATTTTTTTCAACTCAACAAAGTTCTGCTCAGTTAAATCACAAAACATATTCTCACCTCCAGAGAATAATCTACAGCTTTTGTACATTAAATGTTCCTTTTGTCCAGGGAGCTAATGTTCTAAGATTGTGTAGCATGAAATAAATAACCACAGAACTAGCTTCGTTTGTCATTTCTTGCTGGAGTGAAGGTTTTTTTTTACATTTTTTCTTCAGACAGACTTCCACAGAACGTGCTGGTTTCATGTCCTGGTGAGGAAAATCTGCAAATACTATTAGTTGTGGCAACAGACAAGTCGAGTCAACAGATAAAGCATCTTTGAGGAAATTTTGGTTCTTTCAGATGTGTGAATGTCCTGAAAAACTCAGTCATACCATTTTGTGTGGTAGCAAGGGTGGAAGAAATGAACAAAGGTAGTTTCTGTAGTCAAAAAAGACAAAACTTACTCCATTGACATTGAGGATAACATGTTCTACTTTGCTTTAGTGAGAACCTAGGAGTACATATACCAGAATTTGCTCTGTTTGATGAACAGTAATTTGTTGAATCATAGTAACAACATTGCACTGGGCCTGTCTTTCCTTCTTTCCTAACTGCCACTTTACCTGCCTTTTTATGTGTATGTCCTTATTGGCAAAACAGAAACAAAAATTCAAAAGTGTAATAATTTATAAAAAGTACTTAATGGAGAGAGGGTATTGCTAATTTTTTCCCGCTGTGTTCCCTTTGTGTCTATCTTCTTATCTACAGAAAGGTAAAAGAGTAGAAACATCTCACCAGCTTGATGTAAAATACTTCTTCAGCAGAGTCTCTGATGATCTGCAGAATTCAAAGATAAGGAATTAATTGGTTGAACATGCTCACTCATTTCTGTTTTTAATTATGTTTCAGTAGAAGACTGTTTAGTATTCTATAACTTTACTTCTAGTTAGTTCAAAAGTTTGATATTTCTGTCTATTATATACAGAAGCATTGGAGATAAAATACGAGGTATGTGTGACATATGCATGGAGTTATTTGTAGGGTCTAGTGTTTACTTTTAGTAATGATTGTTTGACTATTTTATATTTATTAATCTTGAACTGGAAATATCCTCTTCTGTACTTTTGCCTGGGTATTATTTCTGTAAAATATATTGCTAGCCAATGGATCTACCAGTTCTTCAATTTTAGAAAACATATTTGTTTATTTTTTTTCTTTCTTTCTTTTTTCCCCCAAACCCAAACATACATAGAGTTGTTGAAAAATGGACCATACCTGCTATTTGAAACAGTTGAACTTGGCATACTTTTTTTCTATGTGATAGCAATGTAATAGCTGGATGCTTGGAAGATATATTGATATTAAATATAGATATATTTAGATATATATCCAGATATATTGATATTAAAAATTATCTAAGTGTCCAAAACTTTTTTCTAAGACTGGTTGCATAAGAAAGGCAAAAACATTTATCTTCTCCAAGATGGAAAGGAAGACTCAGTCCTACAGTTTACCAGACTTGGTAAACTAACTCCTTAGAAGTGCATCAAAAATGTCTCTAAATGCTTAGAGAGTAAGCACTCTGTAAATAACTTTTTACAGTTACATATCTGTGAAGTTACAGAATCTGGAGTGGAAGACTGCCTTGAGTCCTGGAGCCTGAAGTTTACTAGAGATTTACCAGATTTTTTCTGCTATTAATCTTACTCAATGAGTAATATCTGATACCTGCTAAGTGTTCAACTGAAGTGGATTTGGTTTTGCAAACTCAGAAATATCAAAGCCTAAAAAATGTCAAAACATATACCAAAAAAAACCAGAGACCAAATCTGTATTAAAGTGTGTGTGCCTAAGTGATCATATGACCTGCTAAATAATTATGATTTTTGGAGTTAAAAAGTAGGAGGTAAAGACTTCTGGGAAAAGTTCTATACTTCTATACTAGATGTATCTGGACCAGCACTAAAAAAGATGAGTTACCCTTTTCAGATAAAAATTACATAGAAGGACCTTAGTTCACTCTTTTGCTATGGCCATGTAATACAATTATGCTCTACTATCAGAGTTCTCTGACATTTTGTAATAAGTTTGGAATGTCACATCCTTATTACAGGACATGTATTGGAAAAACATCACTAATGAGTAGCCTTATTTCCAAAAGCAGTACGAGATCAAGAAAAGGACTTTTCTCCAGGACTTTTAGTAATCAAGTTACTTGTTGAAATTCCTACACAGTGGTTCAGGAGCTGAAAGAAAAATGCTGACATGAATTTTTTGTCAGCTTCCTCTTGTACGTCCCTGTCAGAAAGGTAAATTCACAGCAGTAAGTAAAGCATCTATTTCAAACCTCTCATTTATGCTGAAAGATTTGGTGTCGGTGACACCACATAACTGCTTTCCTTATGAAAAGGGAAGGAAGAAGCATTTGTCCATTTTAGGATGTCTACTTTTCGCATATGTCCATCTCAGCTTCTTTCCCATGCAGAGGACAGTCTACTTAAGTATACTTAGCAAGAAAACACCAACAGTAAACAAACTTATATTTTTATAACAACAGATACCAAACAATTAGGGCTAGTATGGGTGAGCCTTTGTTTCTTGGTTTTTTTAACTGCCATTGAGAGGCTAAATTTTGTACTACTTTATTCACTTTTGTACTACTTTATTCACTTAAAGGGCAGTCAGGCGTTGGAACAGGCTGGTCAGGGAAATGGTGGAGTCACCATCCCTGGCGGTGTTTAAAAGACATGTAGATGAGGTTTTTAGGGCCATCGTTTAGTGGCGGACTTGGCAGTGTTAGGTTTACAGTTGGACTCAAGTATCTTAGAGGTCTTTTCCATTCCAAATGACTCTATGTTTCTATGATTCTATGAATAAAGCTCAGGACCACAAAGCGCTTACTGAGCTAGAGCTCAGTTCTCTGCTAAATTAAGAAGCCTAAAATCTCACGGAAATGTGGCTGGGAACCTGAAAGTCATGTAGCAAGTTGCCAGGGTATCTGCCTCAGAGATGTTCGTATTTGTATAGCATTATTTTTGCCATCATTTTAACGTCAGTGCCTTACAAAATGCTGTTGAATGTACCACCAAAATGCCAATGTTTTGTTTGAGAATGTCTGTTACCTATGAAGTCAGATTCACTGGATTATTCATACATCCTTATAGTAATATGATTTATTTATTTTTGTGATGTTGGTAGGCTTGCTCTTCTTTGCAATTTGGGTCACGTAACTTCTTCCTTAGAACAAATGTTCTTCCAGTCCTTTAGAACTTTTTTTTCATTTTCCAGAATTTGTTATTGGTAGAAGAACTAAAGGATTCTCTGCCAACATTTTTAGGGTTTTTCTGTGGAAATAATTTGATCTGCTGACTTAATTCTTTTTCTTAGAAAACTTTCCATACCTGGAAAGTGCTTCCTCTTCATTTGCTTTAAATAAAGAATTTTCATCCTTCTAAATAGAGAAAAGAAAGAAACATGGAGTATTTCTTGTGCCATTAACCATTATGCCATCTCCATCTTATTAACTATGCCATCACTAAGAATTGTTCATTTTCTTATACACCTTATTACTTCTTAACTTGTCTTGAGATACAAAATCACATTTAAAATGGTATAATTATTTTAAATCATCAGAAGAAAGATATAGCAAAAAAATAATTCTAAATACGTTTCAGAGGTGTTTTTCCACTAGAAATATTTGCATCACAGACCAAAAATAAATAAATAGATAAATAAATAAGTAAAAAGTAGCTTGACTGTATAGAAGTTCATTTTATTTAAATATGAGATTAGGATTACGAATCATCATTGTTTTATCTTTTTTTTCCATAGCGCAAATAATGAGCAGCAATGAAGCTAGTCACAGTGAAATACAGCAGTTATACGGTCTCTGAATAATATAGGCTCATTTACTTTTTCATAAAAATTAAAGAACCCGAGAACAAGAACATTTTACTGGTTTGATAGTTTCTTCGGGTTAAATTTTCAGAGTATTAAATTGGTTGTTGGTGAGGAAGAAGTGGAGAATATGTAGGAATGGAAATTAGAGAACTGCCTGAAAGAAGGGTAGTGTGTTTAATCTAGATCCAAAATAGCTATGTTAATAAACAGTGCTAGTGGATCTCATACACACTCATAGCTAGACGCAAATAATTATATCAGTTTTTCAGATATAGAAGCTAAGGCACGATGATGGCAAAAGAACTGCCAGTGTAACAACAAACTTCCATAGTAAAGAAGAAAGTCCGGATGTTAATACCCTCAAGTCAACATTTATTCTGTAAATGTATTAATGGCATTTAAAGCAGTCAGTACCCACCCAGTGTCTGTTTAGATTAACTGTTTGAAGACTTTAAGTTGTCAGAAATGCTACTATGTCAGCTTCTAGAAAAACATAAAATAATAATTACTTATTCTAAGTAAAAGTATAAAAATATTTGGGCAGTTTACTCAAAATATATTGGTGCAACTGAGAGAATTATTTTGTACAGAAGTAGGTAGAATTATTAGAGATTATTATTATTTTCTGACTCAAGCCAACCACTGAGCTGAGTCAAGAAGTTATTCTGTGGGTGGGCAGGAAACAACCTACCAGTTCATTAAGAGAAATTGTTGGCCTCATGTGTCAAACTTCCAACATGAATTTTCATTGTGGCCTCTGGCTCTTTGGCACTCAGTATGCCTCTGGGCTGCAAGTAAACAAACTGGGGTGATGATTTTTACCTATTTTCAGCTGCTTTCTAGTTTAATTCTAGTGTTGTGCGGGCACGATATTTTTACATGCTAGTGCAAGAACACGCATAAGTTAAGAATCTGTACCTTTTTTTCCCCAATTAATAGGGATTGTTTTGTTTTGTTTTGGTTGGTTTGTTTGTTGTTTGTTTGTTTGTTTGTTTGTTTTAAGCACTCTTCTGGCATGTCAAAGTTGTTAGAAGAATGACTGCAGTCTTGGGGTTTTTTAAGCATTTGGAAGTCTTATTTGTTCTTGGAAGAGAACTGATAAACTTTAGGATGTCAGTAGTCATTTGATCGACGTCACAACATTGAACAGCAGATGGAAAGGGTGGCAGGGTGTGTCAGGGTGAGCTGGTTATGGATGATTTAAAAACTGGCACTACGCAACTACTTTGTTAGAGATGGATGCTGTGATGCGTCTAAAAACTGATTTTCAAAGAAAAGATAAGGAAGGTGGGAAATAGCTAATCTTGTTAAGTCTGTCAAGAGGCCTGCGGACAAATGACAACAAAACCCAATGTGTATTTCCACGTCTGGACTCTTTGCAGTTTGAGATAACTCAGGCTGTTTTTATCAAGCAAGCTTGAGATATGTGGCTGACTTTTATTCCTTAGATTACAATAATTTATTGTTGCTCAAAAATCTATTCCTACTAATGAACAATTACTGGTAAGAACTAAGAAGTATACCTGCTAATTAGAAGGCTAGCAAATGATCTCATAAACATTGTTAGCCAGCAAATGATTCATCAAATTAGCAGAGAGACTTAAGGAAGAAATGAAATAAGGAGGCAGACACTTTAAATGACCCAGCCTGGAGTCTGCTCTATACAGAAAGATCTGAACTAAGTTAATTGGTATCTAAAAGGATGTCATGTTCTGGAATTCAATTATTGGTTATAGAACAGGGTTTAACAGACTCTTCCAGACCTCTAATGTAAAAAAGAGGGCCTAAAATGTTCTGTCTGAGTGATTTCATTAACACACACCTTACAGGAACTTCCTTTCTGCTGTGTAGATTCGGAGAGGTCAGAAATGTCAGGAACAGAACTGTCTCTTGGAGCAGCTTTGTTTTTTGTTAGCAATTACGACCTTGGATCACTCTATGTAGCAAGTCAGATACCTGCCATTTCAAATCTTGGTTGTCATTCTTGGTGGTTTTGTGGTAATGACTGTTGTTATTCTTGCCCAACAATTTCATGATGAAATACTTTTATAAATTACATATGATTGAGGAAAGCCTTAATTGCACCCTTGGATAACTTTATCTATATTGGTTGTATTTCTTAGGATAATTATTTTCACAACTCTAACTCAAGACACTTCAACTGTTAAGAGGCATTAGGCTTTATCACTAGTTGAAATTTGATGGCAAACTTTGTTTCAAATAGCTTAGCACTCTCACACTTTAGACCGCAGATGCATTTTTTTACCATTCTTGTGAAAATCTGCACAGGGACAGTCAGAATATAAAACTCTGAAAAACAAAACCAAACCACCCCCCGCAGACCCCCGCAAAGTATATTCCTCAATTCTGTTTTGTCCTGTAAAGCAGGGCTTTAGTGTGTGTCACACTTGCTGGGGAAGACAAGTGCTATAATCCCCAAACATCCTCAATCTTTCTTCTCTTTTCCCTGAGCTTTTATTGTTGTGCACAACATCGTATGACCTTTGGTCAGTTAGAGCCAGCTGGTTTGGTTGTTCCCCCTCTCAACTTCTTGTGCATCCTCAGCCTACTAGTGGGGTGTGCAGTATGAGAGCAGCGAAGGTCTGGATGTTGTATAAGCCCTGCTCAGCAATAGCTAAAATATTGGTGTGTTAGCAGCACTGTTTTGCTCACTGTGTGAACTAACGCAAGCGTGTCACAAGAAGAGCCAGAGGCCACAAATGCATTTGCGAAGAGCAAGTTTTATTTTAGTTTTATTTTACCTCTCTACCAGGGGATCTCCGAAGTAGCACCTAAGCTCCCATGCAGAGGTAACACAAGGAGGGATGCAGGTGTTGCAGCAATTCAGCCCTCATAGAAGATCAATGGGCTGCCTGTGCTTGCCTGTTTTTCAAGGCTTCAAGCAGGCATTCTTTCTCACAACAAAGCAGGAATCTCAGGCACGATGATAAGGTGCCTTAGAGTTTCTCACAGGCCTATGTTATCTAACAGAGAGGTTCTACTTGTCAAGCATATAAGGTCAGTAAAACAATTAGCATGATGTATGTGTTTTTTCTACACCATAGCTGCAGCCGCTTGAGCACACTTACAATTAACCAACCTCCTCGCCAATCTTCTACTATATTCCCATACACTCACAAATCCAAAACATGGCACTATATGGGCTGCTATGAAGGAAATTAACTCCATCCATCCAGACTCGCTACAGACACCAAAGCAAATTATAGAAATCAGTTGTGCAGATGTCTGCCTTCTTCCCCCACCATCACTGGGCTCTTGGAGGCCTTCTGCTGATGCTAAGAAAATACAAATAAAATAATTATCCATTTCAAGATATGGATAAGAGCAAAAGGCAGAGCAAGATAATAAAAATGAACAGGGAAGGGAATTTTGATACATTTTGAGGAAGCAGAGGAAAAACTGAGTTTAGGTTTGAAAAGTAATGTGTTTGTGTGGAATCGCGTGATACTAAAGCACACAGGAGCATGGACCTTCTTTATTCCTGCAGATGTGATAAGCAGCACTACTGCAGCAAGATGTCTCTGAGCCTCTCTGTAGGGAGCAGGGGAAAAAGGACACCATGAAGAAACTACATTTTGTGTATTCCCTGCAACCTTTAGAATGGGCATTTCTGCAATGTAAAGCTGTGATAGTCCCTTGCAAAACACATTGACCATGTACAGCAACATGTTGCAGGGTCTGGGGGAGAAGGAAGAGTCTTGGAGTCAGGGAGAAAGAATAACATGTGTTCCATAAAATATTTAGCCTGAAGAAGAATCCAGAACTCTGACGGAAAAGAAAACTAATAGTTTCTAAATCTCATGTTTTCCTAAATACTGAATATCTGGAGAATTAACTGGAAAAGTACTTATTTTGCATTCACTACAAGTCTAAATAGATTACTAGCTAACAACAACCTACTGCATCTATTTAAATATTTTTGTGTCATTGCTTTTTGTGGTCAATCTAAAGTTCCATCTTAGCTGAGGAACGAAATGTATGTCAATGTCACTTCCCATGATGGAAATGGGACTGTTTTCTGAAAGAAATCACACATTACTAGCCAAATTTGTCATACAAATCACTAAGGTAGAAAGTCAAGCACTCAAAGTCAGGCAGTGCCAGAATTACCTCTTTTTGTTTCCTTATGCTTACACTACAATATATCATAGAATGTCCTGAGTTGGAAGGGACTCACAAGGGTCATCAAGTCCAACTCCTGTCCCTGCATATGACAACCTCTAAATTCACAATGGCAGGATCACATACTGCCTTAGACATGACCTTGTGGGCTAATGCTGCTTGTAGGATCAGTAAAGACTGTGTAGCAACGGTTACTATAGTCTTCCCATTTCTTGCAGAACTTGAAAGATGTTTAGCAAATGGTTTGGAAGATTTGGAGTGAAACAACAGTGTGAAAGATAATAGACTCTTACCTCAGAGAAAACTTGCTTCTATAAAACCTGATGATAGAACATAGAAATAATATATAACACTAAATAAATTGCTTAAAGAGAGTCCAGTTTGTCCAGTTACTGTTTTCATTGTTTTCTGAATGCTCACTGTGAGCCAGCAGTGTCATTTGCAAACATGTTGGGCTGAACTCTTGCAAATTAAAGTCAGAGGAAAATATACTCAATAATTTTAAGGAAAACTAATATGAAGTATTCTGAAATGTGTATTTCTCAAATCGATCATGTTAAATTAGAGACCTTTTTTTCAGTTTATCACCATGTCTCTGACTTTAGGCTATAAAAATACCATCCTTGTATCTTCAGTAGTGTTTATGGAGTTAAATCAGAATCTGCGAAGCTCATAGCTATTGAGATGATAAGCACCTAAGAAAAAAACTAAAAGGAACGTTAGATGGAAACTAAGCACCACACAGCTGCTCTTGCTCACTCCAATCCTATGCCCTTGGGAGGGGGGATAGAATCAGAAGGATAGAAGTATAGAAAGAATCTCATGGGTTGAGATATAAACAGTATAATAATTTGAAGGAAGATTTTTAAAAAATGTAAAAAATGCACAACCAATCAAAACGCGAACCCTAAATAAACGAAGAGAGGAAAATAAACCCAAGAAAAACAAGCGATGCAAATGAAAACAATTACTCACCACCAACTGACTGATACCCAGCCAACCTCGCCCCCAGTTTTTAGCATGTCACATGGTATGAAATATCCCTTTGGTCAATTGGGATCTATAATGATATATACTGTGGGTCCAAAGAAAAACATCCTTTGTCCTTGGCATGCTGTTCCTCATCCTTGTATAAATGTATTTATATCTAGTCTCTTTTGGATCTCACTTTGAAGCCCTTTACATCAACAAATGTCTCTTACTCTGTGTCACTCTATCCTCTAATATCGTTTGAAGCTCCAAGAGCTCCAAAACTAATCTTATTTATTTACTTATATTCTGGATTTCTCAGTCATTCTGTCTGAGATTGCAATTTCATTTGATCTCTCTCCCTCCCCCAACCCTTTATTGGGGAAAATCTCTTTTAACAGACCACACTTTTAAAAACCACTGCTTTGAATTCCATTCAGGAAATGTGGCTAGATGAAGAGCCTGCTAGGTGGGCAGAAAACTAGTTGCACCGTCAGGGTGAAAGAGTAGATAACGGTGTCTCAGATTTTGGCTGGAAACTGGTAACGAGCACATCACCATGAGGAGTTGATACTAGAGTCCATGTTCAAGTGCAGCGTTCAGCACCCAGACAGGGAAGTCTGAAGCACCAGCACAGGCCAGAAAGTGACTGACTGGGTCACAACCCTGCTGGGAAGGACCTGGTGGCTTCAATGGACTTCAGGGTGGAGAGCAGCCAAACAGCGCACTCTTCCTTGTAAATAAAGCAAACTATGTGCCAAAGTAACTGTAGATGGTGATCAAGGGGAATGGTGGGTGCCCAGGAAAGGGCTGCCAGGGTGGTCGGGGCCTAGAGCACAGGATCAGTGATGAATGCTTGACAGGGCTGAGCTTACTTAGTCTGCTGTGGTGGAGGTGAACAGTGATCTGATGGCAGCCTGCAGCTGCTGGAAGTTTAGCTGCAAAAGACAACAAATCTAAGCTCCTCTCAGTGATGGTGTGCTACTTGTGGAGGGACAAGGCCTCCTGATTGGGAGGTTCAGAATGAACATCAGAAAAGTCTTCATTAGGAATGTGATGCAACATGGGAACAGGTTATCCATGGAGGCTGGGGAATTTCTGGTGGAGATTTTTAAGATTCAGAAAAGCTGTGGCTGATGTGATCTAGTGTTGTCTCATTTTCAGCATGAGGCTGGACTGGACAACCTCATGAGGGCCCTTCCAGATAGTAGTTCTATCATTGTGTAAGTAAGCATAATGCTTCTTACAACTATGTTTACAAAAGCAAAACTAGCAATGCAGGTTTTTCTTCTGTTTTGCCAAGACAAGTAAATTCGATATGATCAACATGTCCTGGTTTAGTTGCCTGAGTATTTGTACTTGAATTTGTTACCAGTTTTTCCACAAACTGATTTAACTTTCCACTGTCATCAAAATATACATTAGTTGCCTATTGTTTGATTTCTCCAAAGCTTGGCTTTAATATTTCAGTTGGAATTATTTTCACTCGTGGTTTTCTTTATAATGTAATCTGTTACCTTTCTAATTTTTGCATATGAGTTGAAGAAGAAGTTGCCTCGTGAGCTGACTTTCTCAGTTCAGCTTTCTCAGTCTGCTTGTCTATGGCTGCAATTCAAGGATTTTTATGATTTTCAGAGCTGCCTAAAAATCTGCTTACATAGTGCACTAAATGCCTCATGTCATATTATAGATTATTTTTAGCTCTGATATCAGCATTTTTCATTTCTTGTAGAGCTATAATTAATTTTATTACTATTTTTAATTTATTCAGTTGTATTGAATATCCACTATGCACACACTGAAAATACAAGCCTGAGGTTAAACTTGTCCCTGGATAACTATAACACATTAATTCCTGTAGTATTTTCATAGTGATTGATTTTGCTGTTGATTTGCTTCAGAGTATATGCCTTCATGCATACAATTTTATAATCTTTGTTTTCTTAAACCGCATTACAGCTAGATTAAGAAAAATAGCTAAATTATGAATTTAGATTTTATGATTAAAAATTTAATTAGAAATAATTTGCTTACAGCAACTGCTCAAGCTCCAAGTGTAAATGAAGCTTTTTAATACTACTCCTGAAAGGTGTTTCATTAATGGGTCTCCCTGTGCACACAGAATGAATACATTGCCATAAAAGTTTTTCTTGCAGGTGTACATCGGTCTTTGTGAGACACATCAAACTGTCTGTGTCTGTGGTCGCGTCTGTGCTGTAAATGGAGGTGTGATTGTAAATTGTGGCCATAGTCTAGCCTGCTTTATTTTGTATACCATGTATACTACACTGTACATGTGAACCCTAGTGGAGGCAAATATTTGGTATATCAGCCTCAAGTGTTGTAATAGGACTATTGAAGCTCTTGATACCTGACGTATGTGGAATAATAGACAGATAGATAACCTGTATTTCTAATTCCTAGTTTAGATGTAGATGATCTTTAGATTTGCTCAGAGCTTGGGTTTCTTCACAGGAAAATAATCAAGACAATAGCTGCAGACAATGATATCTGTGCTGGAGAATTAATCAAGTAATGATAAAAGATTTTTGTGTAATACATGGACAATTTCTCCTTCTTCAACAAGCTTCTCAGAATATCAGTGCTCTCAGAAAAGTAATTTTTGGAGAATTTTCTCTCACAATGGTGAGCTGTTTGTTAAAAGTTTCAAAAACTTTCTGAAGAAATTGTCTCCTCTTTAAATCAGTATCAGTTGGAGATATCTTTTCTGGATTGTCTGCCATTCTTCCATGACACAGAGAATATTACCAGCAGTTTATATGGTGAATTCAAAAATAATGTTTACTAATGCTTAGTCTTAAGATTTCTTTAGGCCTGATCTTCAGAGATTCTAATTATTCACTCTTTCTAAGATCTACAGTGGCGGTTTTAAGTACTCATTGCTTACTATTAGCATGAAATTTCTGTGAACAAGAGAGAAAGATTGGAGTTGGGACAGCCGAGTTTTAAAGTGATTTTTCTCCTATTTAGAGTTGGGAGGTATATCGTGGTGAATCTCTGACTATGGCTTTTATTTATTTTACTGTTGGTATTTGTACTCTCACTTCTTTTGAAAGGTAGATAGAACTTGTAGGAAAGCAAGCATATTGCGGAGCACTTTGTCCTCTATACAGATGTGAGTACATATTTTAGATAGCAAGTGTGTCAATCTCACCATAAAATAACTTTCTCTTTGCTTTTAAAACCCCAAATTATCTAAACCCAAGAAAATTTTTACTGCATTTTTTTCATTCTTTTTTGTTTTCTCAATAATGATAATAAAGTATGACTAATATTTATAATAATCTAGTTTATAGAAAGGAATTAAAAGAGTTATCAAATTAGTGTTGTGGGTATTTTCCTACATGATGGGTATCTTTTTGCCTTCATAGGTTTCAGAAGAAACTCTGCATCACAGTACTGAGGATGAAGAGTCTTACCAGGGAATGGAACCCTATCTTGTGCGGAGATTATCATCCCGTAACATTCAGCTTCCCCCCCTGGCTTTCAGGCAGCTAGAACAGGCAGACTGGGTTAACAAGAATGATACCGAGAATATCCCAAGACCGATGACTCTTCCTCTGAGGATTCCTCCTCTGATTGCCATTACATCTGCCGAGGCCAGCAGGTAAGGTCCAGCAATTTCTTCTTGATTCGGCGTTTTCAGTGGCAAGTGCAGGACAGAAGATGCTGCTTCTAGGATAGAAGTCTATTTCATTTCTAAATCCCCTAAATAAGTGAAAAAGAAAAATAAAATTTTAATGTTTAATTTTGTGGCTGATACTCGATAATACTGCTTGTAAAACTTTTGGTCATGTCCAAATACAAACACTAGAAAAAATTTCTCTGAACATTACTAATACTTTATATTCAGAAAGAAGACTTCTGAAGGCTTCAATAAACATTTTTTTTCTTACTATAATAAAGATAACAGCATGTTTATCCACAGAAAAATGTTTACATTATACAGTTCCAAAACAAGTTTCAAAGAAGCATGGAAGAATTTTGTGTGCTCCTGTATATCTACATGATTTGTAATGTAAATTGTTAAGCATATTTGGCTGTAGTGATTTATGTTATAGTTTCTTCATATTACATCTGTGATTTCATATTTCACGCATGTTTTCCTGAGTAACCTTTGCTATTCTTAAATGTTTCTGATAATATCCTCTTTTCCATATTTATTTTTCAAAACATGAATTATTTAGTATGAAATTGTTGCTTACAATGGTGAAAGCAGTGCAGCTGTTTGGTAACCTGAGGATCTATACGGAAAAGGAAAGATGAACACACTGAGAGCTGAAATGCAGGACTTAAGAACTTTCATACGTATCTTCAGAGAGAAAAATGTAGCTGTGAAAAGAATATAGGACTCTAGTACCTGAGAAAAAAACCTAAGTATTCGTTGGAGTGCTATGTCAAAAAACATCTAATACTAACTTTAATTTTAATATCACCTCCCAAGTCTTATTTCCACTGAGGGCGAGTGCTCCAGAGCTGACCTGGTCTGCAGCAAAGCAGCAGATCTTGGTGTAGAGAGGGTTTTCCTGAGGCAGGCGAACACTAGGGCAGTGGGGAGACATGCCAGGAGCTGCCAGCTTTTGCAAGAGTCGCTGATGAGACCAGGGCATTGCCAGGGAAATGGTGACCATGCCTATAAAAAGCAACCTAGGAAGCGCTAGTGACCAGGAGTTCTGCAAACAGAGTGGGACGTGGCAGTTTGCACAGCAGTTCATGCAGAAGGGCACACAGGGAGGGTGGAGAAGTTCTGCAAGCTCAAGAGATTAGCTCAGTTGGTGGTTATCACCCTCCCAGAAGGAGCCTTGCTATAGTATCCACCTGGTGCAAAGGTATGTCCTGGCACTTGCCAGGAAGGATGCAGCAACCCAGATGAAGCTCCCACAGAAAGATGCAGCCGTATAGACTTCAGGCTACAGGGAGTGTCAGAGCCTTTCACTGTTATGGGATGGCAGTACAGACAACATCTGTGTGAGATGTGACTATGTGGATGATCTGCTCAGACTAGTGATGAAGCTGAGAGAGAAAGTATTATAGAAAGCCTAGGAGTCTGAGAAGGAGATAGGTGGGATCATGCTCTGGCCTGCCTGAGACAGGAATGGCCACCAGTAAAAAAACAAGATCGAGGGAGTCCCATATCCTCCCCCTTCCAGACTTCAGACAGTAGCTCAAGGCAAAGGAGTGAATCGAGGTAAGTCCACACTCAGGGTGGCAGGTGAAACACCCCCTTGCCCACCTTAAACCTTCCAGGTGTCTCTGTACAACAGGTATGAGGCTCTGGATGTGGAAGGCCACAATGGATGTCAATGGATGAGGAAGATAAAAGTCTGTCTACACCGGAAGTGTTGACAGGATCAGAAGGGCCTATCCCCTGTATTACGACCACCTCCATGAGGAAGAAAAGACGGGTTGTAATTGTAGGTGACTCCCTTCTGAGGGGAGCAGAGTGCGCAATATGCCAGACAGATCCCCCTCTTAGGGAAGCCTGCTGCCTTCCTGGGGCCTGGGTTAAGGACATCACCAGGAAACTTTCCAGCCTGGTACAGCCTCTGGACTTCTACCCACTACTGGTCTTACATGTGGGTGGTGATGAAGTTGTGACCCATGGTCCGAGCACAATCAAAAGAGACTTCAGGGCCTTGGGATGGTTGACGAGGGAATCAGGAACATAGATTATTTTCTCCTCTCTCCTTCCGTTTGTGGACAGTGACATTAGAAGAAACAGATGGAGACAGTTGATTAATACATGGCTCCGTGGCTGGTGTCACCACCGCAATTTTGGGTATTTTTGATAAAGGGATTGCCTACACAGCACCAGGTTTGCTGGCATCAGAATGGGTTCAACTTTCTCAAAGGGATAAGAGGGTCTTTGCACATGAGCTAGTGGGGCTCATTGACAGAGTTGGAGCTGAACTTGGCAAGGAACACAAAGACTAACAAGAAGGGCTTCTACAGGTATGTCGGCCAGAAAAGGAAGATCAGATGAAGCGTAGACCCTTGATGAGTAAGACTGATGTAAAACTGGTGACAACAGACAATGAGAAGACTGAGGTACTTAACAACTTCTTTGTCTCAGTCTTCATGGGCAAACTCTCTTCCCACACTTGTTGAGTGAGTGAACTGCAAGAGGGGACTGGGGGAGCAAAGTCCCTCCCATGGTAAGTGAGGATCAGGTCTGTGACCATTTGAGGAGCCTGTACATACATAAATCTGTGGGATGTGGCGAGTTACAACCCAGAGTCTCGAGGGAATTGCCTGATGTAGTTGCCAAGC
>VWYH01006721.1:805853-945255 GCA_013399365.1 Pampusana beccarii | reverse complement strand
GATACTGTGTGATACTGTGATAAATGACCAGTCTGGAGGTAATTTTCAGTATCTGCAGTTTTTCTGAATTTGTCTACTAAATGTACAAATCATTTCCTATCATTACTCATCCCAGAGTAGCCTAATGTAAGATATTTTAAAGTTGTTTCACTCTCAGTAATAAGAACTTATTCCACTTATTAGTGTGGCTGGCAAAGAGTGGAAGTACTGCTCTCAATAACAGAGTTATGACTGTCAGAAAACATTGTAATCTAACCCCCAAGTAGTCTAATAATTCTAATAACACTGATTATTTTGAGAGGAGCATTCACTTTTTCTAAATGCTGTTGACTAATAAAGCTTGTGTTGAAGTACACTAGAAATTTGAATGTAAGTTTTGGATTATTTTTAAACAATTAACTTTTGAATTGTAATTATTTGTGATATTATTTTTAACAAAATTATTTACTTTCCATGTTCTTTCTAATAATCTTTAAGTAGTTATTCATAGTACAAAAAAATCAATAGAAAACCAAACACACTTTAGATTATGGTCTTCTGAGACACCTTGCATTAATTATGACAGCAAAGTATAGGTGGTATTGATCTTGAATTTTAACTGCCTTTCAGTAAAAGGCAAAACATTTCAAAGGGGCTGAGTTCCTTCAGCAGTTCTGGTGAGCCCAGATTGTTAGTGCCTGGAGTAAAAGATTTGAAATGTTTACTCTATGCTAAAGGTCAGTCAAAATAATTATTATAGAGAAACTATTGCTGCTGAAGCAAGGGGGGAAATATTTTTGTAGAAAAGGTATTATCAGTGTTATTTCAGGGTTTCCTGCCTTCCCAAGAATTCAGTTGTGATGAAATTTTCATGATGTTGCAGTTCTATAGGAAAATAATTAATTGTAAAACATAATGGTCCTTTAACTAAGTTGTTGAAACTTCATGTTTTCACTGAGAGGTCCGTTTCTGGAGGATTAAAATTCACAGTTTCACACATGAATAAATTTTAAGCATTCAAAGTAAATCCCAAAAGTCACCTTCTTATTTGGTTTTCAAATGTATTTGCATTTGTAGTACATCTGATAAGATCCCATTACTATAAGCTTTGAGGCAAATTCCTCTCTCTTTTTTTTTTTTTTTTGTTAATATGGTATTTCATAGTATTTTATCATGTTACTTTGATATATGCTGTGAGGACTGGATTTAAGTAGTGATTTCAGTAGCTTATGCCAAGTGTGTAAACACTCATGCCAGACATGGTTTGTGTAGCAAGATGCTAAATTTCTTTTATTTCCAATTAGTTGGGAGGTGGAGTAACTGAAAATGCTGTTATAATGGCAAGTACAGAGAAAGCTGAGATGTGCTGCTTCAAAGGTGTGGAAGAAGGAACATCAATGTTTGTGTCCTTTTGGGAGCTGACAGTGTCCAGTAGTGCTTGTATTGTTTATGCTTATATCAAGGAATAGTGTAAGCCTCATCCTAAAATGACAGGAATATGCTAATCAGTCATTTCATCTGTCTCTTCCTTATTCAAAGGACACTGACACAAAGAATCCAGGAAAAATACTGCTCAACCTGATAGAAATCTTTAAATGGCTGAAAAATTCCTTGACCGTCCTTGAAACAGATTTGCACTGAATTTATTCTGTCTGTGAAATAACACTACCCCAATATCTATTGCAGATTACTATTCAGAACCCTGGATCACCACCCCGTCTGTTCAAAGACTGGTTTTGTTCTTACTCCACTTTTGTATTTCTGTTTATTTTAACTTATTCAAGGGTAAAATGTTCATTGTTAACATTGGTAGCAGAAGGTCATTTTATCTAATAGGTCTGTATTCACTCCTTGAATTTTTTCTAGACTGTTTAAATTATTTCATAGCACAGTCTTTCATGTCTATAAATGTTTTAGCTATGGCAATTCAGAAAGCTTTGGATTTCTCTTCATTATTATTCTTTTTTTTTTTTTTCAAAGTGTAAGGAAAGTATTACATTGTTTTAACAAAAGAATAATTATCTTCCGCAGGTCACTTTAGGGCTATGTTACCTGTGAAATTAAAAATACATTATTTTGAATATTTTGAAACTTCTGTGGTTTTTTGCAAGTACGTGTTGCTAAATGCCTTGAACATGTATCACTTCGAATTACAGACTGCTAACCTGAAGTCATCCAACTCACTTTCTTAAAGTGAGATTGCTTTTTATTAACATTTATTTATGCAACACCTTCTATTAGACCTGATGACCTAATGGAAAAACAGCTATATTCATTATATCACCTACTTTAATGAAATATTTGATCTGTACTGCAAACTCGCATTTCTCCTATACTCTCAACCTGTCGCAGCTACATAATACTGATGTTAGTAATTCTCACGCAGACATCATTTTCCTAAAGCATTAGGTAGTCTTTTGTCATAAGTGGCATTAGATATCTAAATAACCTGTTGAGAAGAATTTACATGAAGAGAATGAAAAGATAGGAGACTACCATCGACAAAAGCTCCAAACATTTTCTTCCTTTTTCTCCCTTCTGGATTTTATCTTGTGTCTTTTGTGTCTCGTATCTTCAGACTTCTTCCTTAGCATAAAATAAATGGTAGTAATAAGTT
Source organism: Pampusana beccarii (assembly GCA_013399365.1). Lineage (NCBI taxonomy): Eukaryota > Metazoa > Chordata > Aves > Columbiformes > Columbidae > Pampusana > Pampusana beccarii. The sequence goes on along the minus strand of VWYH01006721.1, from coordinate 942,659 downwards.
GGTGAAACTTGCTTTCAGCTCCTCAGGAGTCCTCTCCTCATACATTAGAAACTAAACTGGATCTCTGCTCATTCCAAGTAGCATTAATAGTTCCTGACATTGTGTGTGTGTGCTACATGTTTTAAATTACCAATTCTTGTATAGACATACTGAAGGAGCTTCTCAGAATTGATTTCTCATGATGTTCAATCAATATCTGACTCAAGTGCCTATCACCCTGTTCTCTAATCACTCGCCTGAGCAGCAGGCTGTGAAATTCTTCCACTAACTTGAGTAAGAATATTTTTATGACATCTCTGAAAGCTGCTTGGTTTTGCCTATTTTCTTAGTCTTAGTACTGACTCTGCAAGCTTATAAAAAGCATTTTAACTGTAAACAATAAAGTTCCATTTACCTGAATGAGACTATCCAGGTTCTTAAAGCAAAGACTGAACATAAAAATCTCCAGCATTAAGTCTTTTTATGGTTGTCTCGAAATAGATGAGCCTCATTTGGTCTCCTGTGAGATCACACCACATTTTCTACGTATTGTGTTAATGGCAATTATTTAATAAAATCTGTCTTTCTTATGAACTAACATTTTATTCATCCCTGGTAAGTCAGTGTTAGGTGTAGTTGGAAAAAATTTGTAATGTTCTAGCACACAAATGAGCATGTAGATACTAATGTGAGGAGATCTGCAGTACAGAGTGCAAATATGGTGATGTGGTAGTGTAAAGGTTTAAATTAGCAAGAGAAAACCACCATACTTTCTTTGAATCCCAAGTTAATATGTTACTAAAGCTTCTAGTTCACACTATCACGTATTTCGTATCTGCCACATATGATATATACAAGATACTTCAGAAGTTTTTCAGACTTTGAAGGATATACATCTTTGGCATCTTGGCTCATAATGCAAGGGATTGATGCTAGGATAAATATAAAATTCCCTGAAGTGGTTAATATCTTTTACTATTATTATTGAGTGTGTAAAGATTTATGCTCATGATAAATGCCACTGTCATCATTATTGTCCTATATGTTCATCATTATCATAATTTTCCTATATCCAGTTAAAACATTATAGATCTCTTTCCTCTGGGGTCTAAATCTTCTGTTCCTAGATCCATATCATGACTGAAGTTGTCAACTCCACTTGTTCAGTGCACAATGTGGAAAGGGAAATATTTCTCTGTGAAACTGAATGTATTTGAAATAAAGGAGAAAGAAAAAAAGAAAGGAAAAAAAAAGAGTGGGTATGTTGCACTATTAAGCTGTAATAAGATCCAACGTGCTTCCCAAAAGAAAAGCCTTACATAGCAAAGAATGTTTTTGCACGATCAAATGTGAGATAAATCAGTGTTTGAGATCATGGCATGGATAAGAACATGTCATCAGTGCTTAAGTAACTACGGCATGATTGAATTTTTAATGGAAAAATGCTTCTATACAATTTATTCTTATTCTAGCCCTTCTTTGGGAAACTGTTTTTCTAATGTGTAAGGCATAATATGGTAATGAAGACTATGCTGGAAATCATTAAATAGACTCACAAGTTTTCTTCAATGCACATCAGTAATTTGGGGAACCAGTCTAAAATGGCGGATGGGGATCCAGATTCTAATTAAGGTTAAATCAGTTCAGACCTGGAATGCTAATTTATTTGTTTCATTGTTTTTCCCAGTAGAACAAAAAATGAAAAATGCTAATGCATATTGATATTGAGAGGCTTCGTAGTCCAAAGTTCAGCAAAAATAACCACTAGAATTTTTGTTCGTTAAAACTGGCTTTGTTTTCTAGAGTCGATATGATCTTAGGTTGAGCCTTCACAGGCAGCCAGGGTCAGTTCACCTCTGAGCAGACTGCAGAGTTCCAGGCATCCCTGGAACATGAGTGGCTTCATCCTGATTTTAGTACCTGGACGTGTATCTACCACTCCCTGGGCTCTGCTTTCCACTGGAAAGGGACCCACCCAGACAGGGGCCACAGAAAACTGGCTGAAAAAGGGGAAGGGGGAGTAGGGAGAACCAGAACTGTAGGCATCCTCTACACAATCTGACTTTCAACAGCCCGACAACCATCAGTGAGCCACAGGTGCTCGTATAGCATGGTCATTACTTAACAAAGGCTAAATTGGCCAAAAGAACTTACTTTTTTTGGCAAGTCTGATAATGCGTAATGACCAAAAGTGATTTTGCTACTTAAATTGCCTTGTACTACATTAGGTACATCAATAGGAATTTTGTCAGAGTTAAAGCTGTTGGATCATCGTGCAGATACTGAGAAAACTCTGCTTACAATACACTAACTTCTGGCTAAAGAATTTCTTCAATGTGTATATTTAAATTTAGTTTAACAATAGCATGTGCTAAAGCAGAGGTAAAATGTATAGTCCTATAATGTAAATATCAGAGGGTATAAAAAGAACCTTTCTGTGGCATATGAAATGTAGCTATGTACCATTTTGTCCATCTTTGTCTCCAAACTTTTTGAATAGTTTTGTTCATCACAACTTGTTTATGTCAAGTTAGAGAAAAAGGAAATATTTATGTTACTTTTCCACCTCTCTTTCCCCGTTTTATTACTGAATAAATACGAACAAAATACAGTCGAATGGTTGGTATCTTAACAATTTGTGAACAGTTCCAGAGAAACATTTCACAGTGTAAATCAGAATGATAATAGTCATAGTAACACATGCAGTTAGCTTGGAAGCTGATTATAAATTCTGAATGTTACAAGTCATGGAGTGGTGATTATCACTTCTAATGAAGAACATCTTCTAAGATCCAGTTTAGGATGTACAGATTAATATTTTACTTTTTGAGGAGGTTTGTCAAGATCATGGGTCAAGTCTCTTTCCATAATTTTTTGCCAGTGATGTACTACTTCCATAGTAGTATTACTGGATTACATTATGAAGTAACATTTGGAAACCTACTTGAAAAGTTACAAAGCCTTTTCTGAACATGCTAGAGAGTGTAATAGTGATATTTCCTCACTGTCCTCATCTGCCTGAAGCCATCTCTGCAAGCTTTATTTCTGCTTGTTATCTACTATTCTATCAGCCTGTGGTTGTCTGGTCTCCATGTCCTTGTCCATGTGTTGTCACCTGCACTAGTAAAAGTACTTTGTTTTTTGGTTTTGTGCTTTGTTTTTATTTTTTCTGACATGTAGGCCATTCAAAATAAGTTAAGCCTTGCTGTCTGCCAGTCCCACCAGCTTTGTGAGAGTATGTTCTAGCACATGTTTGTGCAGCTGTTCTCCAGCTTGTACTTCACACTTCAGTCTCCACGTTCCATTGCGATGCTCTGCTTCACTCAGCATCACTGCCCATGGCAAAGCAGTTAGTGTGTGGAAGGAACAAGAGGTTTTTAGTAACTACCAATGTTCAAAATATTTTGTTCACAAAGGAAGACAGTTGTAAAGCTTAGAGAATTTGTAATGTAGTAATCCAATCAGTTAAATTAATAGCAATACTCTGGTTTTGCTCACAACTCTCCTCATCTGAGTTATGGTGCTTGGATTAGTAACTGCTTGTGCACTGCTTTTAAGTCATTGTACAGTGATAAATATTGCTCACTACTTATATTCAGTTCCATTTTTCAGGTAGGTTTTACAAATGAGATTGCTGAGGAAAAATAGCAGAAAGTGAAGCAGAAAGTGAGGTCAGAATATTTTTACCTATTAAGCTTTTTCATTATTAAAGAGAGTTTTAGAAGTATTTAAGTACTTATCTCTCATTTTTATCAAGGACCACTCAGTGCTTGAAGACCTTTAGCATTCTGGCCATGACTTACCTATTAGCTTATCTGACATGGCGATTGCTTGTTAAAGGATTTTAGCTATATCATTTAATGAGAGCTTCCAAATGTAAGCAAGGAAACTTTTCTAAAAGCACCTGACTGACTACCATTAATTCCTCTCACTTCAGATAAAGAAGCAAAGTGATTTTCAGATATTAAATAAATAGCATCTCTTTTCCTAATGCTCTGCAACATATGGCTGAACTGTGAAATTTTAGATTATGTAGAAAAATCTTCCAGCCTGATGTGTGCAATTTGTAACTGTCTGAAGTTGTTAACGTGAGGAATTGTTGCTAAAGTGCATATTCATAAGTTGTCCTTGCAGGAATGAATTGTTCAAAGTAAAAATAACGGGAACCTGTCAGTGAGGTCTTTTTTTGAAAACAATCTTTGCGGTTTGGCCTCAGCAAGAACATTATAGGATCTAGATTACACTTGGGGAGAAATTTTCAGTTCCACAAGACAGTAATTTAATTGCTGCTGCAGGATGTATCGTTTCATACTTCCCATAAGTATTGATCTGTGATAACGGCAGTCGGCATTTTCAACTCCTCACTGTCCAGCGGGCGGTTCAGATTCGAGAGCTGTTGTTAATGTGGCAAATAAAGGGGAAAACAGAGCAACCAGGTAGAAGGCAAGTCATTTAGATGACATGAAAAAGGAGGAAATATAGACTACAGTGATTTAGGAAAAAAAAACATAAAATTCAGCAAAGATTGAATTTGTGTGTTTTTGATGGGTCAAATGCTGCATTGTTTGAAATTAAGATGTATAAGGAAGGAAGGAAGGAAGGAAATTCTTTACATAAGATTTTCAAGACTGATGGCAGGAAAATCTGAGTGAAATGATACTGTGGGTCAGGTGACTATATGCAGCTATTTCTGCATTCCTATTCAGCTGAAGTTTTCCAGAAGGAATTTAGTGCAAGGTAACTAGTTTTTTAAACACACCCTGGGTTTGTTTTCAGAAAATTTCAGAACATTCATAAAAGCTTATTGGGTTTTTTAAAGTGCATGTAAGATTACTATAAAATTTGGTCCTGTGGAGTCTTTTTAGTTTAGGCACTTTTGCAAGTTTTCACAACATGAAATACATGATGTGATTCCAGTGCTGAATAAGTAGGAATGTTTCACAAAGTTACCACTACGAACCATTCTCCATTTTTACTTAGGCAATTGCCTTTCTCACTCAGAAATATAACAATGGGATTAACTGGATCTTTTAATAATGAAAAATAATAAGTGATGTCTGTCTTTTTCCCTTCAAATTGTGCCCACAGTCTAGTTTTATTCTTTAATCTCATGTAACTGTAGCCGTGATGACAATAATGTAGAGCATGAGAAAATTGATTAACATGTACTTGACTGACTTTAAAAATCTGTCTCCATTTCATTTGCAACACATGCATTTGTGTCCAGGAAGAGATTATATGAAGATATGTAACATATGGAAAAGTATATAGGTATAGTTTTGAAGAAACAGACAAACAAACAGGATTTCATTGGGGGGAGGGAAAAAGTGTAACAGAAATACTTAGAAAAGGTCAGTTGTATTAAAATAACTCCTATTTTGCCAAGTCTTACTTGTATTAACATCTAACTTATTAATTAATGATGAATTATTTCCTCAATGAACATAACTTCTTTTTCAAAGGGTTTTACTGTTTTTATGTACCTTTTTCTCATTTAATACTATTTTCCAGGTTACTTTGTGAAGACATTTTGGTGCATGTGTAGTTTTTCCCTGTGGCAAATAGTTTTGGCTGAGCCACCTAGTTCATTTTGACAGGTGGATCCCCAGGTACCGGTTGCATTCAGAGACTCTAGGGATGCGACTTAGAATAAGGCCTCTCAAACGTATATTTGACTTTATTGGTTCCTGCCGATTACTTTGATTCAGAAAACATTTCATAAAATAAATAACGTTAAGTTTGGGTAGAATTACTTGTTCTCTGTTTTACCCACCTGACTGAGATAGTAATTCATTCCCTTTTGTGGTCTAACCAGTCACTGGAGTGAGACGGGAGCTTCACAGAGGGTGGATTTGCTATCCACTGTCCCCCGTCTGTGTGTAAGCATTACACAGGTGGAGTGTTTTGGATTATTTTTAGGGGGTGCTATCTTCTGCAGTCCTCAGACTACACTGAAACATTGGAATCAGAAATTTCCCTGCCTCCTCAACAGTTCTTAAGGCTCCTCTTGGTAGTGACGCTTGAGCCCTTCTTGCTTCCCAGAAATGAGGCCCAGAAAAAAATTAAATGAGACAAGAATTGAAGTGGGATCCCGCAGTACCTCAGTGGCTCCAGTGAACAGCAGCTCTTGGAGAGATTGTACCTGGCTGAGGTTTAGTGATGCTTGTGCTTGTCTGAGCCATCAAATAAGGAGATGGCATTATAAATTCTACCTCCAGTTCTTCTGTGTATGCTGTAGTTTTCCCTGTATAGTTCACAAATTATCTGTGTTATATGAAAGTCTTTTTCAGAAGATATTTGTTTAAAACAAAGTACATTTTCATAAACTTGCTAGATGTATAAAGCTATTGACTTGTGTGTGTAAAGCTGCCTCAGTCTTTTGGCAGATACTAAATCATTACACTAACAAGCCTAAAGTCCTATGGTAAACCGCTGTCTGATGAAACAGATAGCTCTGGTGTTCAGAGCCTGCAAAGGGTCTTAAAAGTAAAAACAATATTGACATTGAAGAATAGATTAAATACTGCCTTGCTGATTTTGTTGCTTTCAAAGTATTCTGCAGAGTTTTGCTAGAGTAGTTGCTGAAGAAAAACACACAGTAGGGTTATTGAAGCAAGAGATTACGAAAAGTCACTGAGACATGTTCAAAGGAAGCTGAAATGTTTTTTATTTTCTCAAAATTTTTTTCCAAAAGTGTAATATAAGTCTACTGGTGTATGTACAGTTTAGTCATAGAAAACCAAAGAATACAACTTTGTATCCAAGAGTTAGAATGTGTTGTTAATCTAATGTTTTAATTGCCTAATCAAAATACCACAATCAGTTAATTTAGTGTAATTTAAATTGTATTTAAACTTATGCAAATTCTCTGATTGTTCCTTGTTCTTATTAATAATGCAATTTAAATAGTTGTAAGCCAGCATCCTAGTATCTATCCTTATCTCTGGAGTTATGCTTACCCCCACACTGGGTTGCTGCAGTGAGTCAAATGTTGAGTTCTTTGCCAGCAGGAGTGTGAAGTTGGGGGTTTCTTCCTCTCAGGGTTAGTCACTTAAGTTTTTTAATCCTTTTTGGTAGAGACTGATTTTCTTTTAGAGGGAGAACCATGCAACTACATAAAACTAAGCAACGTGCAAAGAAAAACAAATACTGTAACTAAAGCTGAGAAACACAGGATAAGTGGCAGACAATTTACCACCATTGCCACCAATTCTGGTGTTACAGCTAGGGCAAGCTAGACAATAATCATCAGATCTTTAAGCAAGTTGCAGGTATGGCCTGTGTTTCTTATGCATTTTTACAGATTCAGCAATTCCAGACACAGCATAAGAAGTCTTATGTCTTGATGTGTTTAATTTTTTTTAATAAAAACTGAGGCCCATTACTAGCACTTGGCAATGCCAAACTGAATGGTCCACAGAGCTACAATATAGATGAGCACATCAATCCTTAATTCTCTTGAAAATGAAATTTACATTTGTGTAGAGCCCTCATTTTAAAGAGTTGGCTGGTAATCTTAATAAATGGAGCACATTACCTTTGTACCAATAGAAACTTCCTGTTAAGGGAGTCTCTTATCCTTGAAAGAATTTCCTCTGAGCAAAGTGAAGTGCGTATCAGTGAAAGAAACCAGGTAGCATGTTATTTCCTCCTTCTGAACATCTCCAGCTGTTTGTTTGTTTGTTTGAAAATCGGGTTCATTTGTACTTCATTCGTCTGTGAGTTTTAAGTGTTCTCCCTTTCACTGCAAGCTACAAAGTGAACCAAATTACCAGATGCATTGCTAAGATGTAGTCTGCCCTTTACAGCAGAACTAAAAGCCCAAGATTTTTTTCAGCGGAATTATAGCCTGGTGTGAATAGAAGTCATATTCATTTCAGAATATTGTAGTTACTTCTATTTTACCTTTTACTATAGCACTCTTAAATGTTTTGGTTTTTATCGTTTTCCTGTATTCACTTTTACCCATACTAGCTTTTATTTACTTTCCTGTCTTTTTTCTATTGCTCTTATTTCCTTTCAGCTGCTTCTGAGAAAATATGAACACAGAAATGTAACTCTAGAAAACAATTCAGAGCTCTTGCTATAAGGTAGCTTCAACATTAATCTAAACATGTTCTTGACCTGTAAGCGCCATCATGGTTTGCTTTCCAGAGCCTGCCAAGCCATCTAACTATTCCATCTGATGATAAAAAAACCTGGAAGTGCCTTTGTTAAACAGGAAACTGAGTCGAATTTAATTGTTTTGGATTTTTTTTTTCATTTCTGAAAGTAAATCCACCAAATTAGAACAGTTATAAAACTGGTATCTGGGTCACTGGTGGCATTGCTTCTCTGTTTGATTGTGCTTGCTTTTCCCTGTACCTGTTCTGTGTGATTTCTACCTGTTTTGCTTGGGCCTAAGTTATGTCCTTAAAGAAAGAGAGAGGAAAACAAACAAACAAACAAAACAAAATGAAACAGGAAAAAAAAAATAGGCATGGAGGGGGATAAGTTATTTTAAAAACACAACAAAAATGGAAAGAAATTATTACATCCTTTCCGTGGAAAAACTACCAACTTTGTAGGTGAAACTATACATAAAATGCAAAAATATTTTTCTGGGATTTTTTTCCAAGCAAACCATTGCTGGAACTGCCATGGATTTTAGTGAGTTGACTGTTGGAAGGGGCCCATGTGGTTCTGAGTAGTTGGAGAAGGTTATCTGTAATACAGTACATCCCTTGATACGTGACTCACACAATGAAAAGTTTTCCTGGGGACAATATTTTTTGCCTTTTTTTTGGCATTGCACTTACATGCTTACCACACTACATCTTTAAATTAAATGGCTGGTTTTCAGCTTAGAGTGTAGGGACAAATACTGTTTTCCTATTTTATGCATTGATTAAAAATATTAAATGTTTGCAGCAAATGGCAACAACTTTTCTCACTCTTTTTATTACACCTGTTTTTTAAAAGACTTTATCTGCTAAAGGTGGGAAACCTCACACCAGCACAAAACTGGGGGAAAGTGTAAGTGACACCCAATGTGTGAACCACGACATTTACAGTTCAGAGAAAATGTGGTGAGGGCAAGATGCATATAGTTCTGGTCAGGACCAGTGGGGTTTCTTGGATCAGCCAAGATATTGACAATCCTGAATACTTTAAGTAAAAAGTGTTTTAAAATGAAAATAAGGTATTTTTTATATTTTTCTGCTCATATATTTCTTAAATTCAGACATTTCTGTTGTAGGTTTAAATGCGATTTTTGACAAGGTTATTTTTCATATGTTAAGGAAATCCAAAATACAAAGGTTATTTGCTGTATTTAACCTATAATCTGTAGTTTTAACAGTAATGAAGGTATGAGAGTTGTGTTCAGAAATACAGCATTTTGTCTGTCTTTAAGGGTCACTAAGATGCTGTAAAGCAGATAAGACCAGTGTGGTTTTGAAATATCTTTAAACTTTCCTAGAACAATAAGACATGTTCATGGCAATGATTTATTTTTCACTTGATATCTGATAATCTGTTAATCCTTTACTTACAAAAGATTTGAAAAGATCCCTAGGAAGAGGTTGTGTTTATCCAAGTAAAGGCCGGAAGTGGCAAAATCTTGGTTTTGGATTTGGAGTCACATGGCTGCCCTGATGGAGATGGAATGAGCCTAAGGCTCATCTTTCCAAAGGGATTTAGGACAGTCCATTCCATCCTTATTCCTTGTATCCAGAGATGATTGTGTTAGTGTAAACTTTTGTGACATATAAAGTAAAAAATACTGGTTTGTATCCTATGTCACATCCTCTATATTTTGACATTGCAAGACAGCAGTTTGGGGGAGGGAAGGTGATGGAAGAGTGTGTGAAAAAAGCTGTATAGAAATATATGAGTGTAGTGTGAGCCTAATCCCATTGTCATCATGTGAAAGTTGCTAGGAGCAAAATGATATCTTCTGTTTAATAGCCGATATAATATTTATTTATTTATTTATTTAAACTTTGGATCTTAGCTGTTCATTTAATATTCAGTATTTCTGTTTCTTAAATTCACATCCTTAATGAGGGAACCTGCCAGACTAAAGAGAGGATGTGAAGAGCTTCAGAGATACTGCAGAAAGGTTGTGACAGCCAAGAGATAGGAAAAGACAGGTTGGTTCAATGTGTAAAACAAAGGGAGAAAAAAAGATAACAAAGGAAGGAAAGAACTTGATGTCTTCTCTTCCAAAACTTGATTTATGCAGCAGCTCATTTATTTGTTCTGTTTCTTTTTTCAAATAAAAAGTGAAAAGCCAGTCATCTATCCATGAAAAAAATATGGTGTTATTGTTTGATTAATAGCTCATACTGATGTTAGGAGATGCCTAATTATGCATCAATATTTGCTTCATTATGTAGAGGAACAGCATCATAGCAGATTAGTCGACGAACAGGGAATGGTTTCCTTTTTGATAATTAATTATCATGCTTCAAAATATGTAACCCAAACAGCAGTCTAGTTCTTTGACTATAATATTTTTGTACACCTAATTTTGGAAGCAAAATGTATGATGCAAATAATTAAAGGGAAAGAAAAAAGATGTCTGACCTAATCTCAAAAACATGGCTCAAAGAGATTGCTTTTCTTTCCAGTAGATGGTCAGAGAATTCCCATGGACTGCAGCTTTGTGAAAACCTCTTCAGCAATATTAAGTCCATCATCTTTCACTTCACTCCTTAACACAGCAGTGACTGCAAAGGTTATATCAAGAACATGGCTAACTTCTGCAAATAAAAAGTTTTTTTAAAAAAAGTGAAACAATTTTGAGAACTACAGTTTTAGCTTAGTAAAGACAGTTTTAGTATTGATGTTTCAGAAGAAGGGATGTATTTCCATTCTAGACAAAGTTGAAAAACAGAAAACTCTTGAAATAACAACTAAGAAAACTAAATATTTGGATGGTGGCATGCAGCAATCAAGAGAAGGAACTGGATACTTCCTTTAGCAAAAAGTAGTCATGAAGTTTATAAAGGCCTGCATTCCAGCTTTGTCTAGTAATGCCAGGTGCTGTGTTGTAGGAAATAAAATTCAGGAGATACAAAGCATATTTAAAAGTGCATGGCTACATACTTAGTTCTAGTATTTGTGCTACTGGGAGTTTAAGGCCTCTTTCAGTAGGTTAGAGAAACCACATTGAGTATCTTCATCTTTTATCCTGCTGCAGGATGTAGAGCTTGAGTAAATTAATCACTCCATAATAAACACTTGGTGTCTCAGAACTCAAATTCCTATGTCAGACAAGGCCTTTTTTAAAAAGCCAAATATTGATACAAAAGTTAGAAGACAGTAGTAGCTTCTTGATATAATATCAAACTTCAAGGAGAATAAGGTATTTCCCAAGCTCTCTTTTGTATTTTGAAATCTTTGTTTCAAAGCATGTTTCAAGGGCCTTTCTTATGTACAAGAATGAACCCATGCACTAGCAAAAAGCACCCACTGAATTCTTGAGGAAAAGGACTAATTGCAAGCTGTGTTTAGTACCTGATGTTTTACCTGGGATGGTTAACATGTAGAATGGACAAGAACTGCAGAAGTGTAACATCTTCAGTTAAGCAGAAAGTTATTCAAATATTCCACTAAGAGATGGTCATATTCCAGTATCTTTAGGTTAGTAGAGCCTAAGGTTTGCAACAAGTTATAATGTCAGTGGGATTGTCTGGGAAATAAAAGGGTTCAGTGCAGGCAGCTGTACCAGAATTTGATTCTACTTAAAAAGTAATTACATGAGGTGTATGACTTCCATTTTTCCCCTTCTCAAGGACTGCTGTTAAGCATTTGAGAGGTTAAAAAGAGCAATATGAGAGAAAACTCTTCCTTGAAGACAGCACCTACTGTAAAAGTCAGTAATCTGTTTTGCAGGAAGAACTAAAAATATGTGACATAGTTTCAGGCAAAACAGAGAAAAAGTCAATGTAAAGACAGGTCTCAAAATCTGCAAGACTGTTTGCAGTGTTAGAAATATATATTAAAAAAAAAGTCTTGCATGACAGGTCATCATTTACAATTTTTAACAAATAATATTGTCAGAATGCAAAAGTGTGACTCTTAAAACAATAGGGTGGTATCTGCAAGCAATGTGTTGATCTCAAGGAAAGTTAGGCTTTCAAAATTATCTTCTAATTGGTCTTGCAACCTGGAAGAAACCTCACAACCTTTCCTTGGGGATGAGTTACTATATAAATAGATGTGTAGAAAACAGACCTGTTAAAAAGAATCAAACTTTAATGCAGCAAAGTCACCAGTTTGACAGGCCTGTACTACGTAATTGCATCATAAAATGATCTGTGGAGGCATCTGTATGTTTCTCTGTTACCATATATTCATGATAGTTTCCCTGATAACTCATCCCATTGGCCAGACCCTTGTTTGAGCTGTAGCCACAGTTAGTGGTGTTAAGAAAGTGCCAAAGCAAGGGCCTCCATCCACGGTACAGTCTATGCTGTAAAAAAAAAGTCCATAAAACAAAGCTTTTGTAACCTGTTCTGCCTTACTTCTCATCACCCGAGTGGACGGTGTGTCTCTGAGAATGCTGGTGTGGGTCACATGAGGTTCAGGACTACAAGCACGGTACGGGGAAGAAATTCTTCCCAGTTTGGTTGAACTTTATTCAATGAGCCATGCTGCTGCAGCGGTAAAGCTGTGCCAGGGAGTGAAACTGCAAAGTGCCATTCAACGTGAATTGTGTGGTTTCTTTTCACCCTTCAGGTCAGGCACTTTTAGTGCTCTCAATCCTCACAGCTGGCAAGAGGACAAGCAGAGAGGAGCGTAGCTTTCGTTTCCTGTTCGTGTGCTAAGAATTCTCTCCCGTTTAATTTGCTGTATCATTAATTGGGTTCAGCTTCTTGATCACGTTCCAGTTCAGGAGATTATTATGTTTACCTTGCAGCAAAAATAATTTCCTGATAATTAAGTTTTACTTCCTGTTTAAGACTGCTTTGCTGTGTATTCTTAACCAACTTCTTCATTCAGCAATAAGGGGGTTGCATTTTATAATGTATCATTCCGTTGGTGAACAAAATTATTCCTAGGTATATTATAACTAGCAGACCATTTGGATACAGTCAGAGGAACAGAGCTATAAAAAAAAACGTATTTCTTCACTCCTTTTTCAAAGCTCTTTGCATAGGAAATACGATATTGGGGAAATAGTCAGAAATGGGTACAGGCACCTGTATGAAGAAGCAAGCCATAGCTGTTCTTCTGGCAGTTCCAAACCCCTTTTCTGAACGTGGACACTAAATGGGTGTGAGCAGCCTTAATATGTAAAAGATAATTGCTTTAAAATTAGACACACAAAAAATACAAAGAAATGGTAACTGTCTATATTTTAAATATTATAGCTAAAAAAATCTTTCACTTTTGTGAGGATATGTTTGATTGTAATAGCTGCAAAAGGGAGGCTAAAAAGCAAAGGTGGATACAAGGTTTTTTTAAATTTGTTTAAGTTTGTGTGTTAAGTATATAAGCTAAATTAATAAGGAGTAAATGCTTAAGTTCTTTTTGCCTTCGTTTTAAGGCATAAAATACGTTTAACATTGACTAATTCCTGGAAGGGTTTAACTGTGACACATAAAATACGATTTTGGTAATTTTGTTACTTTGGAAACTTTCAGAAGATAAATAATGATTAGATCGTTTAGTCTTTGGGTAAAAGGTAGCCCCACCTTTCTCCCATTTGCAGACCCCTTTCTCAGAGCTAGACTGATGCAAACATAGCAAATGAAGGATTCTGCTCTCAGCTGTCGAAAAGACATGAGTTATACCGAAACACCGGTAAGAGTATCAAAAACTATCTTGTACAACTGGCGGTTGGAATAAATTAATGAAAACAAAAAATGTTTTTCATTCTTTCCTTGTGAAAAGGGAATATTTGGATCCATGCCAGCACTACCAACAAACTAGCTAGCCAGCCCTAACTGCTCGTGGGGTGATCTAACTTACTACGCTGAATTACTGCAACCTGAAAATGAAGTGCTTTGCTCCCTTCTCTGTTCGCAAAACCTGGAATGGAAAAGTACCTCAAGAGTTTAATGATGCTTCTGTGGCATCTGTGTAAGAAGTCACCACACCTTCTATCTGAGTAACCTTCTGTGTGTTTTCAATTACCTGAACACTCATCTTGTTGACAGAGGTCCGAGGTGCTTCTGTGGTGGTGACAGAATGACTGTGATAACAGTCACAATTACATGGGCTCAGGGAAGTGGAACAAAGAGATACCAGGATCTCTGTGTGTCTCTATTGACTGAAGCTGTAGTCTGAGAAAGTCTCAGCAAATCTAGGTAGCCTCACACATTTTGCAGTTCCAACCAATCCTTTCATTACTTATATGAAAGCCCATACACCGCAAAGCATATTTGTTCGGAGAAATCTATAATGAATAAAATCAAGCTAAGCTGTGTATTGATCTGCTCTGTTCAGCCTCCTGCTCTCAGTAAAGCTGACTGTTTGAGGCTCTAGCGAAAGAATGTGCATTTACTGTTGAGTTCGGAGATTCTTTCAACTTTAACAGGCTGTAGTTGAAACTCAACATCAAAATGAGGGTGCTATCTGGAAGTTTATAGTCATCGATGTACAAGTGATGAACTGAACTATTGCGCATTCAGGATACTCTCCACAGCATTGTAGTGTATCATCCATTGACTTAAGCTGATTATTAATATCAGGAAAAGAGACTGTATTTTAGCTTGCCCTGAGCCAGCTAACCCAGTCATCACAGCTAGGAGAACAAGTTTCCAAGTGATTGGCACAAATGTCTCTCCAAGCAGTGCTACTCCCAGATGAGTGTCTACATACCTTTTCTCAGATGATCTTATTCTTCAGTGTGCAAAACTGTTTGGAAAGAATGGGTTATTTGGTGCTCAGATGAGATTCCTGTTAGGCAATTGCTGTATACCAGACAGTTATAAATTTTGCTCTTATTTATCAGTCTGCGTCAGACTTAACCACGTCCAACATTTTTCACAGTACCTGTCTACTTCTGGAACTTGTTTTAGTCTGGCATGGCTATGGATCAGATGCTCAAATCTCTCTAGCAGAAAACTTGCACATCCTTCCTCCAGGATTACTCAGAACTAATTAGGAGTAAAAGACTTTGGATCTGGATGTCTGAAGGGAGAATGCTATCACATTGTTCTAGGTGCAAAGTGAAGACATAATGGAAAATAATCAAAAGACTGGGCAACCATTGGAAATGGCAGTGGACTAGAATGGGTGACCAACTAGAAAAAGGTGCTACTTATATCTTTGAGGAGGAGAAAGAGGTGGATCCGGTAACTGCAGACCAACAAGCCTCAGCTCACTGCTTGGAAGCATGAAGCACATCTTGTTGGGTGGTGCCTTGTCATCTGCAGATATAATATAGGATGTTCATCACAGATTTACCAACTGCAAATCATGTTTAAACAGTCTGATTGCTTTTTATGATGATGGTGGTCAGGGGAAGGGTGATAGATGTAACTTGCCTTAAGTTTTAGAAGTTTTAGTCCCTGTAACATTCTCACTGGTAGACACAAGAAGCATGTGCTGCACAAAAAGACTGTTAGATGGGTTGGGTCAATGCACTCAAAGGGTATTTAATCAATAGCTTGATGTCTATTTGGCAGAATATCTTAGGTAAGTATTGAAGGCCATGCTAGTCAATATCTTCACCAATAACCTGAAGGATGAGATAGTGTACCTTAACAAATCTGTGTATGATACTAAAATGGAGAAAGTGGTTGACACATCAAATAGTATAGCATCAGTCCAGAGAACCTCTACAACTGGGCAAAATAAATCTCATTAAGTTCTACAAAGAGTGCTAAATTCTGCACCTAGGTGAATGTACCAGTAAAAATGTCAATTGGCTAGCTGGTGTGCCATGAAGGACCTGTGAAGGTCATAGTGGATACCACATGAACAGGAGAAAGTGGTGGTCTTTAATCACCAGAAAGACAGACGGGATTGGGCTATGCTAGGATAGAGTGAGCAGATAAAATGAAATAATTATGTTTTTTATGATGTCGGTGCTGCATATACCTGTAATTCTGCATCCAGTTTTGGCATCTGCAGTTCAAAAAGGACAATAAAAGCTGGAGTCAGTTTAGCAGACAACTAGCAAGACTGTTACAGGCCAAAAGTATGTGACCTTAGAGAAGAAGCTGAGGAACCTAAGCTTATTTAGTCTGGTAAAGCAGCAGCTAAGTGATCTATTAATAAGAGCTGCCCACAGCAGCTTGGATGGGAATTGCACAGATGGCAGAACTGAATTCCTCCTGGTACTGGCAGATGGTACAAGAGGAGGCAACAGCCCCAAGATGCTGCTTGGAAGATTCACTTTGGACTTTAGGAAAAGGTTATTCACAAGAAGGATAGTGCAGCAGTGGATTGGCTTACCCAGAGGTGTAACCAGGGGAATTGTCCTTCTTGGAGTCTTTGTCTTGGCTGGAAAAAGTGGCAGCTGACCTGGTACAGCCTTTGCAACATTTCTGTGTCCAGCCAGCATTTCCAGCCAACCTTCTGCAGATAAGAAACTTGCAGGGAAACTGGAAGAAAGAAACCAAACTCATGTGCTCACCATGTATTGTCTCTTCAGACCGATTTGGTTTTATGGTAGTATATATACAGGCAGTGAAAGTAAAAATAACTACTGCACTGGCAAAGGCTATTTTGTCAATCGCAGCAGAAAACAGTAACTGAATAATCATAGGTCAGTGAGTTTCCTTTATGTATTTGCTGCCAAGCTTAAGACTTAACCTAGGCAGAAGCGTTTCAGTCGTCAAAAGATTAAGCTGAGGTGTTCCAGAAACACGGATGCTTAAGGCCTCAGGAAAAGAATGGAGGGTGTCCTTGCTAATTTTACCTGGGAAGATGCTCCTGTCTTGCAGAAAAGGACATAAAGTGGTGGAGCTGCTTTTCACAATGAGAGCCATGGATGTTGCATAAATGTCCTTGCAGGTTTTTCTGTGCATATTGGGCACAAAGCTCTCTCCTGCTGAACAGAGAGAAAAAAGATGGAGAAAAATCTTCTTGAGTTGGCCTCATTATTGCTGCATGTCAAAACAGTCATTTGACTCCTTTGATTTTCACCAACAGGAATAGTTGCTTGCAGATTATTTTACTGACCTAAGATCACAGACTACTATGATTTTGTCTATGTTGCTTCCTCCCATATACCTGTGTGCTGGTTTGGCTGAAAACGAGTTAATTTTCTTCGTGCAGTTAGAAACCTTTCTTTTTCACAGCTAGCACGGTTGTTATTTGGACTTAGACTGAGAAAAAGCAGATAACACCCCAGCACAGAGTTAATGTTTGAGAGCCAAGGACATTCTGAGCGCTCTGCCCACGGGCATGAGGCATCAAGGAAGGGCGGCATGAATGGCGCGGAGCTTGACTGACATCCAGACTGATCAATAAGATTATTCCATCCCATTAGTGTCATGCTTCATATTTAAGGAGTCGGGGCTTTCCGGTTTCTCTCTCTCTTCCCTTTTGATTCTCTCCCCTATTGGGCGGGAGGCAGGGGAGGGAGGGAGTGAGTGGCTCTTGTGGCTGTGTTACTAGCTCAGGTTAAACCACAACAACCCGTGCTGAGGTAATAGGAGAGACCAGCATATGTTTTCTACTACTGTAAGGAGGTTTTTTTGAACTATTTTTATATGGTTCATGTTAGGAATGGCAGGACAGCTCAAATTACATACTTCTTATTCAATTAAAGTTAAAAAGAAGCAGATTTAGTTAAGATTGTTTACCAGGGCATTTAGCAGACTCTGTTGCTGTCGTAAATTATTTGATAATTTACAGGTCAGTGATACTCTAACAGAGGTTGTTGGTGTTTTGAGGTAGAAATTTGAGGTGCTACAGGGGTGCAGGGGGTAACCTGTTTTACAGGCATGGATTTAGAATGGACCTGCCTGGCCGTCCAGAAGAGATGCTTAACAAAATACTTCCTTTTCTTTGTCTTTTCCTTCCTATTTCATGGTCCACGCTGCAGTCAAACAACTCCTGAAGACCACCTCAAGCTTTCACATAATCTTTTAAGTCTCTGTTGACACCTTCTCAATAGCCTTGGAGGAAGATTGTTTGTCACATAGCACATGTTGCCATGAGGTAGCAGTGTGATAATGAAATATTCCGTGTATGCATCCCAACAGGAGAGAAGAGTAGCAGTTCTGCTTTTTACTGCTAGGATTATTTTATTTTTTTTCCTGACAAAGACAGAACCTTGATTTCAAATTTCTTTCTGGATGCCAAATTAAGTAACTGGGTACTCTGCTTGAGTAGATCTTTAATTACTATGACCAGGCAATTGTCTCTGCTATTCTTTCAGGAAGTCTTCTGCAGACTTTATACAAAGACAGAGAAGGCCCACACAAAACATTTACAATGGAGAATTTGTTTACGGACTGTTGCTAGAAGAGACATAATGCTTCCCTTTATCATCACTTGTCATAGCAGTGACAGCCTGTAAGCCTTCTGCCTCTACATTATTCTTTATTTGTCACTGCCTGTGCCAACTCTTGCCCTGTCAGGTGCCTGGCATGTATCAAACATATGATTCATGGGTTCATTTGATCAACACTGTGAAGAAAAGAATGATGTATTTTCTTTTAAATTACAAATTAGACATTTACTCCCCATATCTAGTGACAGGGGCTTTGGCTTCTTTATATCCAAAGTGTACCATTTATAGCTCACTGTAGAATTTAAATACTGGCTTCTCTCTCATGCCTATCTCTAAAAGTGAAATTTATGTAACAGTACAGCATATAAATGAAACCATTCTACATCCCTGGTTTAGTGTCATGGCAAGCTAGCTTGAGCTGTTTCCTTTGGTAATAAATGGGAAGAATGCATTGCCCCTGGACATTTAAAGGCCTTTTTATTACAGGTCGCTTTCTATTTCATTAATAAATACTATATTATAATTTCTTTCAGATAATTTCTTTAGTATTATAATATTACTCTGACATTGATTGATACATGTTTACTTGGGCACTTGAGTTTACTTGCTTCTAAATGTGTATGGGGTTTGTGTATGAGATTCTTCTTCTGGAGATAATGTTAGCAACACAGTAATTGGGAACTGTGACAAAATGCAATTGTACTCTAGGAAATAAAATATAAATTGGTTTTATCTTCTATGAAGGAAATTTATGAATTCTGTGAACTGCTCTGGGCAGTTTATTTTGATACTTTTGGGAAAAGATAATGTTGAAAAAAAATTTTTTTTAGTAATCATGAACACTGACATCATTTTTTAATCAAAATTATTCCTATACAGAGAATTCTAGAATCTCATCTAGTCTGTTTTAAGCAACGCTTCAGCTGTGAGATTCACAAGTATTGTCTTTGTCAGAGCATCTGTGTCTTCATGACCCCTGGCTCAAACATGGGCTCTTTTATTAAGTAACGAGCCTTTAGAGCCAACTTCTGACCACAGGTCCTGCAGAATTGCCAGTTTGCTTTCAAGAGTCTCACCTATGATAATACCAGTGTACTGAGGAATGAAGGAGTGGCTTTAATGAGTGGTTCAACATGAAAGATACATTTTTACTACTTCTATACACAGTAGAAAATACTACATTTTTCTTGAAAGCTGCTACTGTTCTACTGTCTCTGGCTGTTACTCTGTATTTGTTTATGCTTTTAAAGATTAGTAAGATTTGAAACAGATAGTGCCAGAAGACATTGCAGGGGGAAATACAAGACCCCTTCCATATTGATTTAGGTTAAAAAAATCGTTACTTATGGATTTAAAAGTTGTGGGTGGTTTGGTTTTTTTTCTCTCCACTTCAAGATGTTTTCCTTATCAGGACCATATTGGAGCTGGTCATTGAACTTAAATAGAAGTTTTTGTAGTTACTGAGACTTTTTCCCTAATAAATTCCCAGAATCTCATCTTGGCCAAATCTCAAAACTGAAGATGTGGTAGGTATTGTTACTGGCATCTGTTTGACTGTGTCATGACTTATTGTTAGGAACTTACTAACATGTAGCTGTTTTAACAAATCTAGATACCTTATGTATATGTAGTAATCCATATACTTTGATTTGCGTGTGTAACTAATCTTTCTGTGTCACTTGTCTATCTAAGCTCTATAGAATCAAAACTTATTCTGTTTTCTTCCCGATTACTTCCATATACATCTAAATGATGTTCTATTTAGATTTCTGTGTGAACAAAACAGCAAATTTTGTTTGTATACTTCTCTTTTTTTGCAAGTTGTTCTTTGAATGACAAGGAGAAAGTAGCAAAATGATTCAATTATAGGACTAATTGAATAGATGAAAACAATTTTGGGATATGTGATTCTGGTATCAAAAGATGTGCTCGATGTTTTAATGCAGTTCTTCACAAATCAGGTGACATGCTGTCTGAAATGTGTGAAAAGCTATCTGAGAGAGAGGGAGGAAGGTGGTATAGAGAACTCTTGTTTGTTCCATAGAATTTCAGATATTATTCTGTCCAAAATGACTAAAATATTTAAAATTTGATAGACCTCTTTTCATGAGTTTGCAAGGAACCTGAAACCATGAAAGAACAGTGCAAACTACCATTGATTTCGTGGAGTTCAAGCTCAGCTACAACTGATGACAATCAAATTATATTATTCAGCTCTTTTGTTATTTAGTAATTGCTATAAGAACAGAAGAGAATGTATCATAATATGACAGTTTACAGGATTTTTCCTTCAAGTATTTTCCTGAAGAGATAGGTACTCAGCTTTCAGAATTTGCTCATTGCAAGATGTGAAAGAAAAATGAAATTAAGTCCTTTGTATGAGACTGAATTTCACTGATTTTTTTTTTCTTTCCCCCCCCTACCCCCCGCCCCAAGACAAGTGATAACAATCAGAATGCATTGAAAGAGGGCATTTATATTAGATCATTCGAACATCAGTGGTGGCCATATTCAAACTGTCTATCGCAAGAGCCTTGCTTTACCAGTTGTGACACCCAACTAGTGAGGATCCAATTCAGGTGTGCCTTGGATTTTCTGTACAGGCAACAGAGAGCCTACCGACTCCATGTGCAGCTTAGGTTGTCTAAGGCTTCTGCTTCTCTCCATCAGAGAGATTAGGTGCTTCCTTGGTATCTGCCTTTACATACAAAGAGGGAAGCTGCCTAGAATCAGCTCACAGGGAATAGTAAAGCAGTATGTCTGACAGACAGCCAAATTCAGAGCTGCGTAGTAGGATCTTCTGATCAGCCAGAGTCTCATTAGTGAACCCACCTCCAAGAGGAGGCAGGTGAAGATGGAGGGTTTGCACTATAGCCAAGGTGTTAAGTGCTTGCTTGAATCTTCTTATCAGTTCGTCTGTACAGTGTGCAGCAATGTGGTCTTGCTCTTGGCGCTGGGTTCCTGTGCGCTATTCAGTGCAAACAAATTCAGGACTTGTGGGTGGATGAGATCAGAGGCCAAAGTGTTAGATGACCTTCCATGGTGTCTGAGGACTAACAGAAGCGGTACCTAGCAGGTGAGGTTTGATCTACTATGGAAATAGGTAATATCCTGTCACTTTGCTTTATTTTTCATGGCTATAAGATGATACAATTTACAACATAGAAAAAAATCCAGATTGACAGCCCTAACAGACTTTCTTATATTACCTGCAAGGTCTTTGTATCTTTGTTTTTAAGGTCTATTTCCCTTCTTCTATATTCCTGTGCTATGAGAATAGCCTTAATGGAGCTCATAAAAACAGGAAAACAGTTCAATAAATATATGCTTTAGACAGTCTTGCACGTGGGCACAAACTGATCTGAGGCTTGATTTAAGATCAGTTCAGTCATGATACTGAATTGTAGCTGGTACCTAAAATGAGCCAGTGGCACACAGCCCTTGTCCTGTGAATATGGTTGGTCACACAAAGATCATCATTCAAAGGCACAATATATCTTCTGTCCTCGTGAATGTTGGGGTATTGTGTTGGTTTTTATTGAGTTCGTAAATAGCAAAATGGGATGAAAAAGGGGTTGCTGCTTTTTTTCTTGTTTCATATAATCATTTAGTCTGGAGAAGACCTTTAAAATCTGAGTCCAACTGAAGGTTAACTGTGTTTTAGAATTTAAATCTGTGTATTCTACAATCAGTGACAGAGTAAAAGACAAAAATTGATGTTTATCTGTTTGTTTCTTTTTTTTTTTGGTCTCAGACTTGGCCTTTCTTACTTGATCTAATACTTCTCCTGAGTAGAACTATGAACACAAACCACGCTTTTGACTCAGCAGGTCTCCAAAGCGTTCGGTTTCTTCCTTTGAAACCCCCCAGTCTGTTCTGTAATCCTTGCAAGCTGATGTTCCCAAGTCTCAGACTGCTCTCTCTTCTGTGTCAATGTACATCAGAATTCTTCAGTGCAGAGAAGCATCCCATGCAATACTCTCCCACTAAATATCTATAACTACACAATAATGCTTCTACTCCTTCCTAATCTGAAGGTAGATTTGGAAAGTCTTGTGTGTTGATCAGCTAGGAAGGAAAGGAGCAGAGACAAGAAAGAACATGTGCAGGAAGCTCTATTTCAGCGGCGCTTGATTTTATTTTAACACAAGGTTCTGTATTCTGCACTGTGACTTGTTTGCTTATTGCCTTTAGTCTATGTGTCAGCCTTATACATTCCAGGGTACTGCTAGATGGTATTTCTTTTGGGTAGTCCACAGCAAACTTCTTGCAATCTCTCATGATGCAAAGTCTGGATCAAGGCCTGTACTGACCACACAGGCCCAAAGAATGATGATACAAGAAGCAAGCATAACCTGGCAAACCCATATAGGTGAGGCTGAGCTTGCAACCCCTGGCATCACTAAGTGTGGCTTATCACCAGTTTTAATTACTGGCGACTTAAGTTTTTCTCTCCCTCTTTCCCTGCCAAATGAAATTATCAGGTTTTTCCAAAGTAAGGAGTCTGACAAGCTGAGGTGTTATATTAAAGAGATCAGTATTTTTGTTATAGATGTATTTAGGAAGAGGCAAAACTGTAGGGTGTTTGTTGTTGTTGCGGTTTTTAAGATTCTTACTGTATGTTTCTAGTCAGGAAAAAAATTGTAAAGGTGCTGGTTTGGGATACAAATAGAGCCAGGTTATGCAGATAAGAGAATCTATAAACTGCTCTACTTTTGCAGCTTAATTTTATTAGGAAGTCAGCTGTCCATTTGCTTCACACTGGTATCCCACTATGAAGATCTTCTTTCATGTCTGTTTCCCTTCCCATTACAAAAACAATCTATTCATGCTAGTTTAACACTTTTTAAAAATTGCTTTCTATGCATAGTTCTTCATAATTAGTTGGTATAGGAAACCCACTTGGAAAGGACAATGTTTATAAAATGGCATGCCAGAATGTTTATCTGGCCTTGGGCTGCAGGAAACAGAGGATAGATGAGTATCCTGCAGTTGTTCTGGCCATGATTATATTGTGGATGGCAGGTTGCCAGTAGCAACTGCAGTAAAAGGTCCAGAGTATTAGTGTCTTCCTCTGTGTGATAAAACAGAGAACATTTGCACTTTCAGAACTGTCTCAGAGAGGATTTGTGGCAGATTTTGGACGACTTGAAAGTGACAAGAAATGGAAGTAGATAAGCTGCTGGCAGGTTGTATGCCAACCTGTCCTTCTGTTGGCTTCTCCAGGCCTGGCACCACTGACGCTTTTTTTGCCCTTCTTTCTAGAACATTTAAAAGAGAAGCTGGAGGAATACATGGTCCGTTTTGCCAAAGTGAGGATTGTACGTACCAAGAAACGAGAAGGGCTCATTCGGACCAGACTGCTAGGAGCTTCGCTGGCTAGAGGAGAAGTCTTGACATTTCTGGATTCCCATTGCGAAGTCAACGTGAATTGGCTGCCTCCCTTGCTTAGTAAGTGTGTGAGTGTTGACCAGCCATTAAAATTAGAGCTTAGAGCATAGCTTAAACAATCAAAGTCATGTCCCACAATAAGCAGGACATACACTGTATAGAAGTGTTTGGAGCTGCCATGTCTGAAGAGTCAGTGTGAGAGAGAACTGGGGAAAATGCAAGCAGCTCCGTTTTGTGGTTCTTGTGACTGAAGAACTGGTAGAATTTTGAAGTAGCACTTTGGCCTATTAGAGTTATGATTTATTTTATTATCACTACCACTAAGTACACCACTAAATCTAGTATTATGCTATGCCCGTACTATACACCTGAAAACTTTTCTTATGCAGGTATTCTACTCCTTCCTAGTCGTCCACATTCCATTAAAACAGCTTTTGCTGTAAATGTATCTAAGACCTCAGAGTTAAATCCAGTAACAACTACATTCACAATAGGAAGCTCAGAAAGAATGATTTGCTATTGACTTCTTTGCTGGATTCCAGCTGCAGCTGGCGAAGATCCATTAGTCAAAGGTATGGAAAGAATCAATTGTAGTCTAGGATTTCATTTCAGGAAACAACGTCCCCTTTTCTACAAATGTCTCCTTTTCTACCTGACTACATGCAAAGTGTATGTGCTTTGCAAAACGAGTGCTTTTTTGATAGCAAAACCAAAGAAAATTCTTAGTTTACTATTAAAGAAATTTGTTTAAATATAATAGCGTGTTGCAAGTACATGAAAGGATGGGGTTTCACCGATAAAAGCTTTCCACAGGCAGCCCTGACAAGTAGCCATTAAATACTCTGATGTATTCTACAGCCACCTTTCCTCTGCTTTCTGGTTTTGTCCCACCATGCATAGTACATTGCCACTACTGAAAAAGTCTCAAAGAGATTCTCACTCTTGTCCTCTGAAATCTTTTGCAAAGTTACTGCAGATGAGATGTAACCCTTCTGTTTTGCTAACTTAGACATAGGGAAATTGCAAGTTGCAAAGCCAGTTTCTTTTCTTGCTTTCTTGTCTGAAAATAAGATAGATCTATCTGGGTTTCATCTTATAAAAACTGAAAAATAGATAGAATGGCCGCAAAGGATGCATAATTGTAGTTAAGTTGAATTTGGGTATTGAACCCTCAGCCTCAAGCCAGAAACTGGAAAGGTGAGAAAAAGCTTCATCAGGGACCAAGTCCCAGCTTTCCTTAGTTCTCAAGTGAATCAGATCTTTCATGTTCCTCCTGTAGTAGAAATACTCTTAGCTAACTAGCCAGAGAACCTAGAGATTAACCTTAGGGAACACTGGAGCCCAGGATCAATAAGCTTTATTTTGAAAGAAAAAGTAGAAATACATGAAGAAGGACAAATACAGAGTGAATACACAGCTAATATATTTAAGGATGTCATGTGCCCTGTTTTCAAAAAGAGATAAGAGAACTTCTCATAAGCATTAGGTGGCACATACTTACTCTACTGAAATCAGATGACACCTAACTATTAATAATAGTTAAGTTAATGTATTTTTGCAAGTATTTATCTAAAAATCTGTCTTGTGATTCACTCGACATTGCATGTGACTGAAGGTCATTCAAGGAAACCAAACCAGATGATATATTGGGTATTTATTGCTTTGAAGCTGCCTTATTTTAGCTCTGATTGTATATGCCATGTGTAGTGAAAAGTCCTCAACAAGAGCTCAGTTCAGCCCTGCTCTGGAATGAAGACTGCCAGTCTTTGCTAAGAAGGGGCAGTGCTTTTTACTGTTTCAAACCAGTTGTTTTGTTTTGGTTTGTTTTCAAAATGAGACCTTGCAAACGGGGGGAGAACCAAGAGAAATTGCTTAAAGATGGTTCTCAAAGTTACGTAGGCATCTAACTTCAGTTTTCAGAAGTGACTGTCACTTTTTAGACCAAAGGAAGACTGACTTGTTTCAGTATTTGTTAGGTGTCTAAATAGCTTTATGGAGCTGAGCCATAGTTGGTTTTAGTTACAGTGCTTTGTTTTGTTCTCTTAAAAACAGGTGCAAAATTGTTTTTCTTTATTTTCTTTAAGCTTTATTTAGTTTATTTCTTTAGTTTAAATGGGTTTCTAGGCTGAGATAAGCCACTCTCAGATCTCAGAGAGTTTTGCCTGATGTTCATTGAGCAGGCAGCTGTAGTCATGTAAAAATATTGGCAAACACAGCTGTTTGTTATCATTCGTCAGTAGTATAAAGTCAGCAGAAGGAAAGACGTGACTTGGGTTCCAGCTGTGGTAGATGAGAGTCTGGTGTAGCATGAAATCGCAGTTGTTGCAGGTAAGAAACTGAGTGGCAAACCAGCTGAAAGGTGCAGGCACATCTTTCCTTCTGCTGATGTTGCTGTGGGAGCGGTAGGAGGGGAGATGGACAGTAGACCAGTAGTGCCATAGGCTACCAGAACTAGGTTTGTCAAAACAGATTTTTTTCCTGACCAAGACTTAAAACTATGTCATTAATAGATCATGCTTAGCAAGTTCTCAAGACAAATGATAGCTATAGCTGTCCATCTCCACAACATTTGTATGATGCATTATTTGCCAGGGCGGAGACTGAGAGTACAAGTACTTACGACAACTCAGTTAACAAGAGAAAACTTGCTGAGTGGCTCAAATGTTGTCACTATTTGCAATCACATGTTTAAGTAGGAGAATAAGAGTATTTGCAATGTAGCATTGTTACTTTAACCAGGCCAATTTGAAACAAGCACTTGAATTAAAGGAGTATATCTTTATGAGAAAGAGAAAACCTCCATTTTTGAGATAGTGACTTATATTTTAGACTTCTATTTATTGTCACGTGTGCACGCTATGCTTGATAGTAAAAGTGCCGAATTCAAATATGTATGGATATATTGCTTAAAATTGCTAAGGAGAAAGCTCTGAGCAATGTTCTCTCTTGATCCCTTGCTTTCCCTCAAATCTGCAAGATTTTTACATGTACAACAATACTTATCTGTCTGTTCTTCCTTTTATCTGCAGCATATGTGCATTGAAATAGCACATGGAACTTTTCAGACCATAGGAATTTGTGAGAGGATGATGAGTAAAGGCAATAGAAAAGAAACTGCAAAGCATTTCACCTGTGACTTTCAGACAGTTGTATTAAGAACAGGTGGGACAATGGGCAGCGGCTGGCAAAGGCAGCAGCATGTTCACATCTGTAAAACTACGATGCTAGCACTCTCATGAAATATAAGCTAGACTTTCAGCCCTTTTTTCCATTTCTTACATTTGTATTGGAGCTACATTTGAGCATAAGAAGTATGTATGCAAAATTCATTATTGTAGGCATACTGAAAGAAACACTGAGACTGCAAGTTTAATTACTTTGCCTTTTGGTTTGCACAACTACAAATACCCTGGTTTCTTCAAAAGTCAAGATCTTCCTGTCATTCCTCATCATCTCTGAAACATTTTTGAGGCTGAGAAGTGAGTTCTGCAGATACACAAGAACAGGCAAGTAAGCGTCATCTTATTTGCAAAAAATCTTGCAGAGTTGTAGGAAGGAAGACTGGGAATGAGTCTGAGCATTGCTCAAGTAATTTTCTCTCTGGCTGTCTCTGCATGTGACTTGGAGATTTCCAGTCCTTCAGTCTATGTAAAGGCAGTGGCTTTTAAAGATCAAGAGAAAGATACTAATGTATTATGAGTCTACCTTTGACCTGCTCCAGCCAGATCGATCCCATTTAGTTTCTCTTCTCCAGTCAATTTAGAAGGGGGAGATCAGAGATAGATTATTATAAGCTCTATAACTATTAGCAGGACCATCACAAGAAAAAGATTATGTAAAAATGACTTTACATAATGATTACAGATAACACTACACAGTACCAGTGAATGTAATTATATTTGGCAATAGCAACAGTAATGCAGCCATTATGTCTGAGATGAGTTTCCTAGAATTTTGTGGAGGCTGTGCTTTAAATTTATTTCACTATTAAAGGATAAGGATGTAAAAACCTGCTGAACTTCCAGGCACAATAGTTTCTTACTAGCAGTCAGCATTGTTCCCCCATTTTGACAGTCTCTAAGCAACAACTGAGAATAAGTATGAAAACTACAGATGTTTTGCTAACATAATCTTTTTTTCCTGATTTCAGTCCTTCAGAAGCAAGGAAGCAGAATGTGTATTATTAATCATTACACCAGTACTACCAGCTTTCCTATCTAAATGTTCATTCCACACTCGGCCCTCTCATTTTTTTTAGGGTATTATCAAGCACCAGTGAAATATAATCCTTAAAAACAGAAAACAACTTTTCCATATAGGCTCTACAATGTAATAAATTTTATAAAGAATCTAGACTACCATTTGGAGAAAAAGTGTAATTATACTTGGAATTTTGAGATTTTGTTTTGTTTTTCAAGGGTTCATAGATAGTTTTTCTGTCTTTTCATGCCAACACAGCTCATTTAAAACCATNAGCTCTATGGGATTAAGCAGTAGGATTCACCAAAAAAAGACTTGAGGACACCCTGCTTAAGTATTAGAGACAGGAACTTGATTTAGCGTCACAGTTCTAAATAAAAAACAAAACAAGAAAAAAAAAAAAACACACAAAAAATAACACCTTGTTTCTTTAGAAAAGAGGTGAGTAAGAATAGTACTGTGGGGCCTTTTTTATATCTCAAAGATTGGTACAAGAAAGCACACAAGACCTGTTTTGTTCCTCATGTCGGAGTTTGCTTGTAATTTGTAGCATTTGATCTCAAAGCTGATGCACACTAGAGCTGCAGGAGCAGGGGCTGAATGGTTGCAGGGGCTGAGATTCGCGTTTGGGAACACAAATCTCTCGCAGTAGCTTGCCATACGCACTCCCCACAGCTGAAGGAGTATTTTTACATTTTGCTTGCTGGCTTGTTCTGTAGCTGACAGATTGGGGACAGAGTAGCAAAGTGACAAAGACATAGATGACTGGACTCCTATGGGTCTCACAGGGATATGCCTCCCTTTAAAGAACTGTAAATGCTTCTAATCATTGCCCAACTGCATTAAGTCTACTTTCGATAAAGGTTTGATACAGATTTGAAAAATGATATTATTTGGGGGCCATAGGGAACAAGGCAAGCAGTCTTCAAACATCAGAAAACCTGGGGGATTCACTTTGCAGTAATATGATAGATGGCTTGACTAGACGTGCCGTTTCCTATTTTCTACTTTCATTTTTCAGACCAGATTGCACTAAACCACAAAACCATCGTGTGTCCTATGATCGATGTCATTGACCACAATCACTTTGGCTACGAGGCACAGGCAGGGGATGCCATGCGAGGAGCTTTTGACTGGGAAATGTACTACAAAAGAATACCGATTCCTCCAGAGCTCCAGAGAGCTGATCCCAGCGACCCCTTTGAGTAAGTAGCAATAAAGGGGGGAGAGTGGGAACATAAAGCAGAACAAACAAAGAAAGTAACTGTGGCAGAAGAATCCAAGCCCAGAAATTTCCATGTGGGCCACTTCATACTAATGAAAGGTAGTAAAATAAGCTTCTGTACAGGTTTATGAAACCTCCAAACTAGCAAAAACATCNAAAAGTGTAATTATACTTGGAATTTTGAGATTTTGTTTTGTTTTTCAAGGGTTCATAGATAGTTTTTCTGTCTTTTCATGCCAACACAGCTCATTTAAAACCATTATTCTTTTGCCTAATTCTTGCAGCTGGAGTATCTTCTTTACTTTTTTTTTTGTTATAACNACACAAAAAATAACACCTTGTTTCTTTAGAAAAGAGGTGAGTAAGAATAGTACTGTGGGGCCTTTTTTATATCTCAAAGATTGGTACAAGAAAGCACACAAGACCTGTTTTGTTCCTCATGTCGGAGTTTGCTTGTAATTTGTAGCATTTGATCTCAAAGCTGATGCACACTAGAGCTGCAGGAGCAGGGGCTGAATGGTTGCAGGGGCTGAGATTCGCGTTTGGGAACACAAATCTCTCGCAGTAGCTTGCCATACGCACTCCCCACAGCTGAAGGAGTATTTTTACATTTTGCTTGCTGGCTTGTTCTGTAGCTGACAGATTGGGGACAGAGTAGCAAAGTGACAAAGACATAGATGACTGGACTCCTATGGGTCTCACAGGGATATGCCTCCCTTTAAAGAACTGTAAATGCTTCTAATCATTGCCCAACTGCATTAAGTCTACTTTCGATAAAGGTTTGATACAGATTTGAAAAATGATATTATTTGGGGGCCATAGGGAACAAGGCAAGCAGTCTTCAAACATCAGAAAACCTGGGGGATTCACTTTGCAGTAATATGATAGATGGCTTGACTAGACGTGCCGTTTCCTATTTTCTACTTTCATTTTTCAGACCAGATTGCACTAAACCACAAAACCATCGTGTGTCCTATGATCGATGTCATTGACCACAATCACTTTGGCTACGAGGCACAGGCGGGGGATGCCATGCGAGGAGCTTTTGACTGGGAAATGTACTACAAAAGAATACCGATTCCTCCAGAGCTCCAGAGAGCTGATCCCAGCGACCCCTTTGAGTAAGTAGCAATAAAGGGGGGAGAGTGGGAACATAAAGCAGAACAAACAAAGAAAGTAACTGTGGCAGAAGAATCCAAGCCCAGAAATTTCCACGTGGGCCACTTCATGCTAATGAAAGGTAGTAAAATAAGCTTCTGTACAGGTTTATGAAACCTCCAAACTAGCAAAAACATCAGGGCAACAAGGTGCAGAATTCACAAGCTATGCCTGGAAAAACAAACCTGCCCTATCATTTCTGGCTCAGTGGTTGTGCATAAAGAAACAGACACATACTTGTAGTTAAGAGAAAGTATTGGCATTGGACAAGGACTGAATGTGACTGCAGTTATTCTGTTTGTTCCACTGAGCACTTCCTGGACAGACTTTAGTTTAATGTTTTTTTTTCCTGGAGATTGATTAAATACATGCATCAATAGCTGAGTCCACATTCTGCCAGCAGATGCTTTGTTTATGACTGGCAATATTGCTACTGTATATGTATTGCTGTAACTTAAACACAGGGCTGTCAAACCTGAACAGTGCCAAGCTGATTTGTAAATAATTTTCAGTAAACGAGCATCCTATCCCAGTTTTATATAGGCCAGCTCATTCACAGGAATGATCTACTCTTCAGAAAGTAAAATGCTTTTTTCCTTTGCTTTTAATTATTCTCATGTAAAGATCGGCTGGGATTAATCCTCATCAGCAGAGGGACGACAGGCAGGCAGACAGGGTTCAAGGTGGCAAAGTCTGCAGATCTCTCAGGCACTGTGCATCCCAGCAGGGCTGGCAGTGCAACTGATGCTTCAGGTAGCCCTGGCTGAAACGCCATGCTGCAGGTTTTGACAGTTTAAAAACTCAGCATTTTCACCTCCCCAAAACAAAACCTGGAAATAATAGCAACAGAAAACCTGTCTCTGGCCCAGACTCTGCACTACTTTGAAGTAACAGATCTGATTGATGCAGAAATTGACCCTGAAATCCAGGGAATGACCAGCTCTGTGCAGTCAAAAGTGGGTAATTGCAGCATTCATTTGGCTTATTTTCATTACTCTGATTGTTCCTTTTTTACTTATCTCCATCTAGGCCCATCAGTCTTTACCTTGCTTTGGTGTAGTCCTGATGAAGTACTTTCCATCAGCTGCCAGTGTGACCACTTCACAACATAGATGCAGCTAATGCAATCACAGCACTCTGGAGCTGCTAGAGCCTCCATTGCTCTTCCACAAGTCTTTCTGGTCCTCTGAGCAGATGTGATTTCTTGCCATTTACTGCAAGTCACCTAGCACATTGTATAACTTGGTTCAGCATTCAAAGTTTGTGTATAAGTAAAACGTATGTTGTGAGTGTAGCTCGGGGTTACTTATCAGCCATTGCACATGTTTGCAGTTTGTAGTTTGCATCTCAAGGACAAGAGAAGCCTGAAGAGCAGGTACATGTAGGAAACTTTCTAGAACAGATGAGACATTGTGCAGTAGAGAACAGATGTGGCAGTTTTGCATTAACTGTTATGATCAGCATGGCAGCAGCTGATACCCACCTTGCCCTGCCTGCATTCATAGGGCACACAGACAGATGGATTTGCAAGGAACAACATCTAGGACAACGCGACCTATAAATCTCTTGTAATTCGAGTTGTCTCTTCAGGAATGTGGAAAGGCTTCCCAGTTCTTACACAAATTGGTGAGAGTCTTCCTTTGTTTTCCCCATCACGGGATCCACATCAGAGCAATGCAGGTGGAAAAGCAGCATTGCCCATGGGACCGCCATGTCTGTGCCCACACACAGCAGCAGGATTGAAGGCTGGCTGAGCCAGGACAGTATATTTGCTCAAAAGTATCCTCTGCCTAGTATGAAGAGAGTATAGAAGTATTTTATATGATCAGTATGAATTAGCTTAGGTGAGGAGTTATTTTCTATTTCAAAGTCAGTACTGCTTTTCTCCTAGGGCCTTCTCTGTTGACACCTTGAGCTTGCAGTACCTTGCTTACATGGAGTATGGTAAATGTTACAAACCATTTTAGGTATCAGTAACTTAATGGACCAAGACAGCTTCTGTAGAATTAAAGAGACACAACAGTTTTCCTTTAGGTGCATATACACTAAAACTAGAAATTAGTTCAGCCAGTACCATAATTGTTATGTTATTATTTAGTAAGAAGTAAGGTTGGGTTGTTTTGGGGTTTTTTTTAGGTTAAATATTTTGCTATTGGTATCTTAATAGCTTTATTTCTTGCCAACAGCATCAGATCTGAGTTGATCTTAAATGAACTGGAAAATTGCCAGCGTTTTTAGCAAAACACCAGCAAATAATGGGTACGTGATCCAAAAATTGCACTGATGAGTTTTTTCCCCCTCACTTGAAATGCCAGCTCAGTATGTGTGTTAAGCAGAAAAGGTCACATCAGCTTAGGAAGTAATGTACAGAAAAACAGATCAAATGACAGAAAATCTAAGAGCAGTCATTGTATTATCCAAATGATACATTTACTTTCCATCTGCACATGATCAAAATACTGCTGCAGCAGACATCAGCAGAGTGTTTGTGTTGACACAACAAACTGAAGTGTTGTCAGGTAGGCTTTTGGTGTGACAGTAGCACGGAGCTTACTGATCTCCAGTGCCAGCTGAGCTAGTGGTTTTTTGAATCGATTTTCTCCCTTTTTTTTTTTTTTTTTGAACCATACTCTACGATGGTAAATGTTTGACAGGCACTCTTCTGTTGGACACCGTGTAGCTGGACGCAGTCTTTCAGTTCAAAAAACTGAACATTCTCATCAGTTTGTGCTGTGAGCGTGGGCATGGTTTACTGTTCACACAGCTGCAATGCTGCTCAGGCAGCATCTCCACCCTTTGCTGCGACTGAACTTGGAGCTTCACTCCATATCTCAGCTCTTCCTGATGTACACCCATACCCATCCTCAGGCCTTTTGCAGTTGTTCACAATGAGTAGCTTTATGCCAAGATTTGCCTTGAAGTTTAGGACTGAGCATATAACACTCTCAGTGTCACATTCAGGTATAGATGATATACAAGCACCAACCTGGGAGTCATATGACAAATTTATAACTGCTTTTGGATCAGGCTGCATTCATCTACAGAATTTATCATTTTCATTCACATGTAGTTTGTCACTCACCATGCCAAGTTTCCCATATGTTTCACTGAACTGAACTATAGCCATATAAAACGTATTTTCAATCAAAGTTCCTATGTGAATTATTGGATGTTGCTCTGTGCTCATTGTAGTGTGTAAGAAACTTTAACACCTATTCCATTAATGGATTTCAGGTAACCTTCAAGAATAGCTATTTTTCTGAAATATCTGTGTTGCTTTTTCTCAAGATACATTGAATCCTTAGAGGCATGGAAATTGGACTTCACCCCTAATAATGTTGCCTTCCCATCCAGAGACTAAATCTCTGAACTCTGTGTTGATTTCTGTTTTTCATGTGCCATGAAAGCAATAGAAATTTTATGTCGCATTCAGCTGATCTGTCACACTTGCAGCTTACCATAGTTGTCTGCAGTGATTTTACTCTTTTGATTCACGTACACTTACCCCAAAATATTTTGAGGAGAGACTTCATGCTATTTTTCTCTGATGCATTCAGAGTTGTGTAGATGACACGGAGCAGATTTGTGTTCTGATGTATTGTGGGACATTGTCAGACAATCATGAAATAATCATCATGTCATGATGATGCTCACTGCCTTGATCCCAGGGTCAATGATCATTCAGCAGAATTTGAGACAACTTTGGAAATTCTCTTCTAGTGTATAAGCAAGGAGGATGAGAGATGTTTACCTGCTTTGTGGCAAGGATCACCTCGGGTGCCTTATCTCTCACTGGTTTGTTTCTCTGTCGTGGCAGAGGTTTGAGAGCATGCCCTGATGGGACATGTGGGTTTGGGACATAAAGAACATGCTGTTGTGTGGCTGTTTCTTTCTGTGGTACAAGTACTCTACTCTCTGGAGGAGTTTGCCTAACCCAAGCAATTGCCACTTAAACTAATAGGGTAACCTTGTTACTATAATGGACTGTGATATACAGTGTGTCAGTTTATATGATTTAATAACCTGTCTGGGCTAAGAGCTCTGTGGAACTTTAAAGCAGAGGTTTGATATGCTCAAGCCTGCTAAGAATGACTATTCTTTATTTCCTGGCAGCGCTTACATTACATCAATTCATGTTATCACATGCCTGATCTGAAAACAGGCATCAGCATCCATTCATGCCAGCAGCAACATATTTTTAACCAGACAAGAAAACATCAACAATTCAACTCAAAAAAAAACTGTTTGGAAAAGCCACAAACTAATTGAGAAGGTTAATATAGCACAGATCAATTAGGGTAGGAAAGGGCTGCACAGCTCCTCAGAGGGGTTTTGTGGTGGTGTAACTTTATGGTACAGGAAGGAGGGAAAGGTGTGTCTGAAACCTGACAGCATTGCTATTGGGTTGCAACTCAAGATGGAAATCCTAAGCGATGAGACAAGTCTTGTGCCTCTTACTGGATGCCACAACTTCTAGCACCTATCTGAGAAAGTTAGTAGTTTTTTGGTGTACGACCACTCCTTACTCTCCAAGACTTCCTTTGTATTCTATAGCAGACCTGTCATCTCCAGACATCCCTGAAGGGAGATGAAGCTGAAGAATCGCGTAATTCCAGCGAATTCCAGGCAAATACTGTGCTAGACAAGGAAGTAGAAGCAACTTTGTAACATCTGATGAGGCATTTTAGTTCTTGTACTCAGCTTCCTGTTTGTAAAATAGGAATAGAATCACTCCACCATCACAAGGCTACTTTGTGTGTGAGTCTGGCAAAGGTTAGGATTATATTAAGATTGAGGTCTCACAGTAAGACAGGCCACTTATGGCTTATGAATGTACTTTTTGGTAGATTTTTGGACATGCTCAAGGGATTAAATTATGTGATCAATACATTTTTTTCTTCCCTTGCATCACAGAATCTCAAAATTGAATGTAATATATGACCTTGACAGTTGTGTGCTAGATTGGAAGATTACCTGGCACTTTCTGTTGATTTGCGTATCTAAAATCATATTATTATTATTATGCAAACTGTTATTAGCATGCTCTTATTTGAATCTGACATACTCTCAGAAATACTCGCTTTTTCTGCAGCTCCTTACTTTCAGTATTTATACAGCCTTTTTACAACATGTTGGTGCAAAGAAAGTCTTTGCTAAGACTGCATTTCAAATCTGACAAGTACTTTTACAGTTTTATGATCATTTTCTGAAGTTTAGAAAGTGCTTTGGACAATGACTTCTGTTCTATAGCTGCCAGTGCTTTATAGTCTGTGTCTTTTATGGCTCATTTCTGCCTATAAACATATTCATAAAACCTCTCACAACCAGAAACAATCGTCTATTTTTTTTGAAGCCTGACTATAATCTACTGTTTTGAACCATGCTACAGGAATGTTTGATGCAAAGGCATTATTCTACAGAGAAGCGCTCTCCAGCCAGTGTGAGTTTGTGTAATTTAAGGTCTTGATGTATTGTTTTGACAAGCTATGGTCTGTAGAAGACTGTGAGTGGAGATAACAATACTGGAGATTACAATAGCTTTTACAAACTGCCATCCACCCATGACCCCACAAAAATTTCAGATTTTTTTTTCAATGAAAAATGCTGACACTGATGTTTCTAGAGCTGTTAGTCTGCTGCTTCGCACAAGTATGCACTTTGAGCTTGACAGTCCATATGCCCGTATGCTGGGGTAGATTCATAGAGTGGGTTACCCAAACTATCGGTAATTAGAAAACTAAGTAGTTTCTGAACATTAATATTTCTTCACATGAAAAAAAAAAAAATGAAATGGTGGCCGAGAAGAAGGCAGAGATACGTTGTTCATTGCATACAAGTGGGCTATTTAACGCTATCAACATGGGATTGATACAGATGACTTGGCTTTCAAAATTACAAAATCAAATCTGAACAATTTTCCATGAAGAAAACAAAATCACCCTTTAAAAATAATTATTTCTATTTTTAATTCTATATCTTTAAGCCATTTTCTCTAGAACTTTCATGCAGAATTTGGTGACACCTATTGGTACTGAGAAACAGAAAACCTTCTCTTACATTTCATAGTGTTTACCAGCATAAAGTTGGGAATGACCTGTGCATCTTCTTTCATTTCTGTTTGTTGTTGTGTTTTGTTTTTTTTTTTAAGTATGACCTGTGGCTATCTAGAGCCTTTATCTATGCTACAGTTGCTTCCAACAAAAGAGACAACAAAGGCTAAAACCAGTGACTAATTTCGTCAGACTCCTCAGTGTGCCAAACAGCTTCCAAATCTGTACGTTGATACAAGTTCTGTAAGTGCCCATTGGCTCAAGTGTACTAGTACTCTTCAGCATCTGTTCAGTATGTGCAGTTGGGGTTGGGGGACGTGTGTGTGCCATGTCCAACGTACTCTGCAAGGTCTGCCAGATACTCCAGAGTATCACGATGCTTCTCTTCCTTTCCCCTGCGATGCCTGTGGTACGTTTTTTGGAAGCAGCGGTCAGCTACACATAGCACAGAAGCATCTTTACCTGCCGATACATACCACCTGATTTATTTGTCTATATTCTGACTATCCAGCTATCTTGGCATTGGACCCCTTTTGCCAAGAGGTGAGGAGATTTTTCTGACTTCCACTCTGAAAAAATTAAGCTGCCAATGCAGTATGAGCTCAAAGCATGAAAATAAGGGGCTGGGAAGAAACTTATATATAGCCAGTGTTTTGGGACTATC
The DNA here is from genome assembly GCA_013399365.1 of Pampusana beccarii. NCBI lineage: Eukaryota > Metazoa > Chordata > Aves > Columbiformes > Columbidae > Pampusana > Pampusana beccarii. Next base: position 905,589 of record VWYH01006721.1, on the reverse strand, counting down.
CTTATTTGTAATATCTGACCAGAAACTTTCTTGCCACACCTTTATATTTTTTCATGGACACTGTGCACTTAAAGGAGACCTTTTAAGTACCTGGGGACTTATGTCAGAACAGTTAACTGCTTTTTTAAAAAGTTATTTTTTTTCCATCTCTCTTAGTAAGTCATGTTTTCTAGATCTCTGATTATTATCTTTGCTCTCTTCTGGATTTTTCCACACTGAGAGCAGACACTGGACCACCCAAAGCGTTTTCATTGCCTAGTAGAAGCAGGTGACTTTGCCTGTCTCGGAGTCTATGTTCCTGTTTATATTTCCTTGACATTGTTGATTCATGCCAGGCTTGTGCTCTGGTGTAACCTTCATACAATTTTCCACAGAACTGGTGTCTAGCCAAGTGTTCATGATCCTCATCTTGTAATTCATATTTTACCTTTTTGAAGGCAAGGCTTTTATCTTCATATCTATTTAAAGTGCCATGTCCAAAGAGGTGATGCATCTTCATTATCCATAGTTCAGTGTGATACTTCATACTTTAATATTTTGAATTTCATCTTTTTTGCCTTTGTTCACTTCTCAAATTTTCCAAGATTTTTAATTCTGATTTACTCTCCAATTATTTTACAGCCTACTGCAATCTTATTTGGGCTCTATTTGACATTCATGCAAATGGCACACTGTCTTCTAAATCCTGATTGTAAGAATGTCTGTTCGACTCGTGCCAGAAATCAAAATATGCGATGTCTCTGGCTTTCCAGCACTACATCCAGTGGTTCCTCCATTTTCCCAGCCCAAAATGCAGCATGTACCACTTCTCTGGCCCTGGAAAATGTGTTTGATTTGCAAGCCGTGCTTCCTGCCAAGCAAGCCTTTATACAATGGTCTTCCTCCTCATGCTTTGGATGGCACCAGATTTACAGCACAATGGCCGCTGCCTCTTCAGGTGCCTTTCCAGATCTGAGACCAATATCTAGGACCTCATGGGCACGTGTTCCAAACTGATACGGTTATGCACAAAGCCCTATTTAAAGCTCCATGAAGTAGGGTTGCTGAATTGCACCATGCAGGTTTTTAATGCAACACTGAACTGATTCAGATGCCAGACAATGTTTGCAGATACTTTCTCAGTACAATTACCATTTTGATGCTGGGTTATAGGTGATTGCTTTTTAGTAATGGCTATCAGAATTTTTGCATCTCTCTGATAATCATTGTGTCTCATCCACATTTCTGTACTTGTCAGCGCTGGCAGTTATCTGTGAATCAGAGCTTTTATCAGAGACTCAAGTGAGAAAAAACAGTTAATACATATTTTGTTTAAAATACTAGGAGAGTTCAGTATACGTATTGGTATGATGAGGACCTTGGAAATAAACAAGATCACATTTGAGTTACCCACAGACACACTAGTGTCTGTTTTCTTTTTATGTAAGTAACCAAAATATGGTTATTCTAGCTGGAAGATTAAGTTTTTCATGAAGCAAAGGCACGTACCTCCAGCCTGTGAGGTGAAAATTATGATAAACACTCCAAATTTTGCTATGTTAGTTTATTTATAAAACACTGTCCGTATCTTTTGAGAGACCAGGAACAAATGAGACTCAAAAGAGTTGGCATTTGTTGTTCCATAAACTGCCAAGCCAGTGTCCTGCGTTAGGAAACAGGATTTGTAAATTAGCTTTCTAAAGATGCATATTTCCTTTGTGAGAAAACAGCATATATCTGGAAAATCAACCCCTCTGATGTCTTCTGTTGTTAAGCTGGTGTGTCAGGGTTATTTCAGTGCTGGAGAGGCACTGCAGGCATTAAATTACACGAGTCCATTTGCCCCCTATGGAGAATGAGGTGCCTGCAAGGAGAGAGGAGACTCACTCCACGTGCTCCCCTGGTTCTCCAGCAGAAGGTTTAGCTGATTCTGCAGAACTTCCCTGGCTTTTTTGTGCTAGAGTAAATAACCACCCTGTTTTCCCATGAGTACAAATGACCTGTGGACGTGCAGCGCATTAGAGGTGGAAGAGATGGTGCTAAGCCAGGAGCACAGTGAGAGAACGGTAACAACATTTTTCCCTTTCGAAGCATTGCGAATGTGCAAAGGACCTCTTGGAGTATCTGAGGAAAAGGTAAACAGCAGGGAAGGCAGTAGTTTCGAGCAGTGTTTTCAGACCACCGTCTGAGGACCTCAGGATAGTGGTTTTGAAGAGACTCCAAGAAGGCACCAAAAGAAAATCAAACCCCCAAAGTTCTCAGCCCACTGGGAGTGTTTCATGTCCCCAGTTGGCTGCTTTGCAGTAGGTTTTAATGCCTAGCCCATTTGGTGCTGATCTTTTTTGACAGAATGACAGTTTAAACAGCAAAACTGTTCAAAGCACAGTCTTTGTTTGTTCCTGACTTCTTCAAAGGGCATTCAGGGAAGAATAGTCTTTTGTTATGGGTTGCCTGTCTCCACAGTTGTAGTTACAATATATATAATTAGCTGCTATTGCTAAACCGTATGGGTCTTATTATTTCAGCGGTGTTCTCATTTGACCTTAAATCAAGCAGCACAAAAGAAAGAAGTTACTCTAAATGTCCAAATGTATTTCCTTATTTTTTACACTTTATTTTATACTACTGTATTTGTTTGCATTTCCATTTCTGCTAAATAGTGATATAATTATTATTCTATAAGAGACATGTTAAGAGACATGATTGCATTTTTTGTAAATTGCAAGATATTATCACTATTGCAACCAATTTCCAGTATGAGTTCCTATAATGATAATTTAATAGAATCATAAATTTTTAACAGCAAAACAGAGTGTTGTGACTGTCTCAATGGAATTGGTAATAATTTAAGAACATTCATATATCTACTGGAAGGTCATAACATGCTGATAATTTATGTAGGCATGAAAGGACTCAAAACTTTTCAAATTGTGGGTATTGGGATGACTGAGACTACATTTTTATACATCCTTTTTTTTAAGTGGTATAACAAAATAATGATCAAGCCTTTTAAAAATAGTTGATAAAACATGGTCAGGTATTAGAAAATTATGTCTTTTGATCACCTGTTTAACCTTCTGCCTTTTTAATTAATAGTTTTTTGGATATAAAAGTTTCCTAAGCTCCATGGGCACAGCTGACCACAGGCTTTAAGAATGTATGCAGCAAGGAAGGCTGATAGATGGGCCTTAACTGCAGACAGATTTCATCTGTCTCATCTAATGCTTATTAAGAAATCTAACCTCGGTTAAATTGTATTATACAAACCTTCAATTGTACCAGGGACTGCCAAATAGCTGTTTTCTGCAGTAATTACTAGACTTATATCTCCACCTACTGGCTGATGAGCAAAGTCCCATTCAAATGCTAGTTTAAATGAAATCCAAGTGGTTTGCTTGTAAAAGCTTTTCTGATGATAGTAAAAATCATTTACAGCCATGATTTTCGGGGTATGTTTGTTCAAATTTTTTTTTGCCGTGTGTATAATGAAGCCACTGACACCAAACTCGTTGACCTATGCATAGCAGTTTAGATCTTAATAAAGAAAATAAGACAAGATTTTTAAATCAGAAAAAAAGATGTATTTAAAGCCCCCTATAGATCCTTTCAGTGGGAATGCATAAGCACATCCAAGAGCCAAGTACACAGTAGACCTGTAGAAGATTATTCGTATGTAACTCAATAAGGCTTAATGGCATAACGAGAATGATGTCACTAGAGAAATTATTTCCTTAGAAAGAAACAGAAAAATCTGTTGTAGCAAAGAACTTGGACAGCTGACCATAGGTGATTATCAATGCTGCCAGGAGAAAAACAAAACGAAACAAACCACACAACACAAAAAACAACAACAAAAACCAGTTTTTATTTTGCTGTAGCCATTGACCCTTCATGGTTATGGACTATTTCAGAATCTCAGCTGTCCCCTACTCCTTTTCCTTACAAGTCAGGATATAATCTCTTCTCAGCCTCAGATGGAATCTGTCATGCTTCTGTTGTCTTTTACAACCTTTTCCTCATTTCCCGAGAGAGAAGGGGAAAACACAGAATAAATAGACACGAAATTACAGCACTGGGTGCTCTTTTATACTTGAATTTTGTCCAAAGATTTTGCTTTCTCATTGTTTATGATGGATCATTCATCTGTTGGAGTGGATGTCACATCCTCTCTACCTGTACCTTAAAATCTTTTGACTGGCATTTCTACTGAATTTACTTCATTTCTGCTTAATTAGCCAGTTTCTGGCTTCAGGATGCTTCCTACTCAAGATAACATTGATAAACTCTTAAGTATTGTGAGGAATATTAAGTACACAATCTCCCTAGTAATCATAGAAAGAATAAGTACAGTACAGTGCATGGTGATACTAGAAATGCTTGGGCACTTCTCCTGATGCTTGGGCTGAATAATAGTAAATCTTACACACACAGTTAGTTTTACAAAGACTCAGTTTAGATCACATACCCCATTAGGTGCATCTACAAAAAAGTCATTCAGGACACTTAGAACTAAGTGTCATTTTCTACAGAAGCCCCTGTTAAACATTGCTGGAATTCAGATGCTAAATGAAGTTTCTTCTATTTTTTTTTTTTCTCTGAGCAATTTCTTCAAATAGTTACAGAAATAACACAAAATAGGAGCATGCCCTGAATGGAAAAACAGCTATTACCCAGCTGGAAAATAAGTTTTCCAGAGACATGGAAGATAACTGAAAGAAGCTTGAAAGGCACTTTGCTCTGTATCTGTAAACAATAGGCACCAGCAGAAACATTAATTACCTAGTGAGACAATAGCTGTAGTTGTCCAGAGAGCTGATATTTGAATGGTTTCATTTAACTCAGATGGAGAAAGTTAATTATGAAACTTTATTAAATGAAATTGTAAATTTCTGTGTATTGTGACATTTTGGACGTAAGAGAGAATCCAAAATACCCCAAGTGCAGAACTGAAGCAGAAGGATGTGGAGTTCAACCCATAGAGCTGCAACACCAGCAGAACTAGACGGCTTCCTGCAGCTTGGCAGCAGCAGAGATGATGCCTCAGATCTCTTGAAAATGCTGGTCTTTCTGGAAATGAATTGAACACACCTAACCAGCCAGGCAGTTTAAAAATATTTGATCTGTCAGATACCTTCTGGTCTGTTGCTGAAGAAAAATCACATCCTGTTTCAGTCTTCACTTCAATGGCCTACTTCAGCCTCTTCTCATAAAATACCAGATCCGTAATTCCTCTGATTGTTCTGGCACCAGCTCTAATGTTTAGTTTCATTTCTCCTTTTTTTTTAAAATAGCAGGCCACATTTGTATGCAGCATCATACTGCATGCAATCCTCAGCAGTACTATTGATCTATATCTGCTGGAAAGAGCTCGACTAATGGATCTTAAAGTTGCATTTGCCCTTTCCAAAGCTTATCTGATACTTGTTTCATCCATTCCTGAACTATCAGACCTTGCATATCTCAGATATTTGGAACAGCTATTCTTGCAAAAGTTCAAATGACCCAGTCTTGGTTGTGATGAGGGAATAGGCACAAGATGTGCAGGAGAGCAGCAAGGTGAGATGTATTTGAAAGATTCTCTGACAACTTTGATGTTGATTTTTCAATACTCAAGTCCATTTTTGTTCAATAAGGGTTGATGTTTTTTCACTTCCATTTCTAATGAAGCCTGAAATTAACACAGCTTTTTTGTTTACTTTCTTGTTTGCAACAACATCGTTGATAATAATAGCTTGGCACTGGGAATAGGTCTCAGAAAGCTGGAGGCAGAAGTGAAAAGTATTTTGAATACATCCTGTATGTTGGGAGGAGGAGCGTTGTGAGTTATTTGATCCTTCCTGATATAAGTAGTATCTAATATCTCTATGTTTGAATTACTATTTGTTTCTACGGGGAGACAATCTATGTGAATCTAAGTTAAAAGCAATTTTGACTCTAAATTCTTTGGTAGCATCACTTTACCTAAACACAGATGTTGTTTTATTAAAAATCTCAAGTAAACACATTTATTTTCTTATTGTGATTTAATTTTCTTATTGTGATTTGTATGTGTAATAGCATGGAAAAAACAGCACATTTTTAAGGGAAAAAATACAGCAGTTAATTATTCTGAAATTTCTGAAAACAATAGATGAATATACATTACCGGTGAGCAGGAGTTTAGAAAGTAAATTTGGGCAGCTGGAAGTGTGACAGGAATGATTAGCATTTTGATATTCAGAATACACCTTGAAACTTCTGGTGTCTTGTATATTTGCTATCTGTTTGAATAAACTTGGTGTTAGCTGGTGGGTCAGAGTCTGTTAATATTTGCTTTGGAAAAATCTGCCTTTCTGAGCCATTTTTTTGTCTCTCTCGTTTCTGTCCCTGTAAGAGTAATATTAACGGTATACACGTCCTTCCAGAGATATGTTAGTAATGGAAAAAGTAAACTTTGGTGTCTTTAATCTCTTTATCAAACTTTAGGTATTTCAGTCTGAAGCATGTACTGTTTTGGAGATTCTCTTGTTGGGACTCAAAAAATCTGTATTTGACAGGAATAGCTGGAGCACTAGTAGCTCACTGCAGTGCCAGAGGCAGGGCTGGGGACTGATGTGCTGTCAAATTTGTTGCCTAAAACAGACGCCTGGGGATTTTCATGACAGCTTTACTTTCTGCACATTTGATATTCCTTATCTCTGAATTATTCTGCATTGCTGCTGCTGAGTCACATAGTGTCTCTGGAGCATCATTAGCTAAGCAACGGTTAAAAACAGGAAAAATGAAATGTCCTAATTATAATATGTTCATTGCTTTGTGAATACTTGAGCAGCAGTTTGAAATACCAACTGTAGTTCACAGGAACCTGTAAGGCAGGGCTGGGAAACTCTGGAAAATATAATCCTGATCTCAGTCAAGTTAATAACAAGACTCCTATTATATAAAACAGGGCAAAAGTTAAACCTCTCAAGATATGTAAAAACAGGTAGACTTAAACTAATGCTGAAATGTGATCTATCCTATCTCTGTCTCACTGTTAAGAGAAATAGAAGGACAGCCCCCTTCCCCGTGTGTTAAATGCTTTGCTTGTTCTTCTTCTATGCCTCACCTCTTTTGAAAATTGAAATTAATTTAGTTCTCACCAAGATAACAATGAGAATATTTAGCTAGTGTTTGATCTACTACTTTTATTGCTTGAGCTATGTTTTGCTAAAAAAAAGCAATGACATTTCAGGATTGGGAGCCTGGTAAGCTTTTGATAAGGTATCCAAGTGCTTTAGTATTTCTCTCATGATAAGTCGGAGTATTCCCAGTTGGTTTTCTTTCAATATGAATAGGCTGGTTTAGCTTAAGAAGTATTGTTCTTCTTAGCAATGCATCTCTAATCTATGGCAAAATGTACTATCCGGTATACAGAATATGTAACCTCTGTCTTTGCTGTGACTGATGTATATGGGAGAAGTAGGCTTTGCTGCTGGTGCCTTGGTCAGTGCCAAGTTGAACCTACTTGGGTTTTCCTTTGAAGACTAGATATTTGTGTCAGATGGTCACTGGCATTTCCTAAAGTATTTTTGGACACTTAGCTGTCATATGTATAAATTTAAGCAAATAACACAGTAATAAATTCCACCAATATTTAGTGTCAGCTACACCCCTTTCATTTTGTTCTGCTGTTGGTGCGTACATAGCTTTATTATCTCAAAGCTGCATGGAAATTATATTTCAGCTCGCTGTGTACAGGCCTTCCTGGAAAGCAAATGGGCAGCTGTATATTTACAGAGAAGCAAGGAGAAAGCAGTATCGTACCAGGTGACTTGGTTGACTGGTCACCACAAATACAGCTCAGAAAACGGGACATCTGATCCGTGAAGATAAATTTCAAAATATTATTTATGGAACAATTTTGAGTGACAAAGATACTCAGAGAAAAGTGTGCTGCAAGTATTTTGAAAATGTTTTGAATCTGAGATTTCCGAATGCAAATGTCAGTGTTATGGAAAATAAATGAGAAAAACCAGAAATGCTGGTGTAAAACCAAATGTTTTGTTAGAATTGCTATGTTTTTGTCATTATCAGAAGTAAGCTTGATTACTCAGTAGAACATCTTGGAGGACAGGCTTAAAGCCAAATTAGCCACCTGTCCTTACGTGCAGGAGTGGTGTCAGAGTTGGCTGCAGGGACACTCCAGCTGGTGTTCTCCAAGGGAAATGTTGGATGTCATCAGTGTGAGAGCACCTTGTGGACACACATTCCTGTCCCAAAGGTTGGGTCAATGCACTCTGATAATAGCAACAAGAAGGAGAAGAGATGAGCCAGGGAATAGTTGTTTGAGATGGAGGTTGTGCTGGCCGTGGCTTCTCCAGGTTCTTCCAAAACTGGAGTGATTCTGCAATTCTGATTTCAAGCACCCAGAAATCTGCAGATTTGGGGCATCATTACAGGTACAAATGCTGCGTGCAACGTAGCTGGGAAGGGTGGACATACTGTTCTGGGTCTCAGAGGCAGCTTAAAGTTCAGAATGCTCCCAGAAGTGCGCTCTCAGGTACTGCAGACACAGGGATTTCCCCAGCAATTTGCAAATCTGATCTAGAGAGTGGTGAGGAGGAAGATATGTGTTGTATACAATATTATGTATACTTGCTATTGAATTTGGGGACAGGCAAGAGGCAGGTTTGTTGAATGACTATGGATGAGGGGAAAAGGGAAAAAAGGATGATGGTAGACTTTACAGAATACTTAGGCTGTGTTTGGAGGCTCTTATAAACCACCTATTCAGAAAGAAGTGAATAAGGCTCTCTTTGAACATGGGTCAGACATTAGAAAAAATAATCCACTTGGCATTATCTGAAAGATGATATAATTATTAATATGGGCTTGTCAGGAACTAACCGTCTCACAGAACTTTAGTTTCCCTCTTTGATAGAGGATGTGGTGCCATGAGACAGAGGGAGAACATGACTGGTTTTGTGCCACCAGGCTGGGGAAAGGGTGCTCCTGCTGCAGGGCAGTCCATCACAATGCTGGCTCTGTGCTGCCTCCTGTGCTTTACAGGACCCATCTCCATCTGCCATGTAAACTCACTGAAATGGCAAAAAAACCCCACACCACAACACACATTCAGGGAAAAAAAATGTCTTGTTTTCTAGCATTTGAGTGAATTAAACAATATGAAGGGGACAAAGCTGTTCCATGGGGAGGAGACCACATACCTGCAAGCTACAGCGGGGAGGACTAAAGGAGTGAGCAGGGAATTAATTCCCCTTTGGTAGCAGCAAGTCCTTAGATGTGTTAGGCAATATTAGGAACTTGGCTATTTAGAAGAATAGTGAGGCAGTAAATGTGGTCTTCCTTGGAAGGCTTTTGGTGTTGCCAACATTGCTTTCTTATAAACCTGACAGAATGTGGGTACATCTTTACTTTTCGTCAGCTGATGACACAACAAGTTGAGAAGAAAATGCTGTCAAAGAATGTGAATGGTTTCATGTTAAACAGCAAAGTTCAAGTTTCATTGTGCAATGTGTCAACGTCGTAGGAAACTGCAAGTAACTATGTGCTGTGTCCAGATTTGGTCACCATACCTGGCAACCACGGAGTGGTCATTTGGAGACTCCAGTTGAACTTCAGTTGTTTAATCTAGAACTGGGAGGACTGAGAGGGAGGACAGCAGGATGACCATGAGCCAGCACTGTGCCATTGTGGCCAAGAAGGCAAATGGCATCCTGGGGTGTATTAGAAGGGGTGGTTAGTAGGTCAAGAGAAGTTCTCCTTCTCCTCTACTCTGCCCTGGTGAGACCTCATCTGGAATGTTGTGTCCAGTTCTGGGCCCCTCAGTTCAAGAAGGACAGGGAACTGCTGGAGAGAGTCCAGTGCAGGGCAACAAAGATGATTAAGGGAATGGAGCATCTCCCTTATGAGGAAANTTCCTGTGTAACCTCATCTAGGTGTTCCTGCTCCGGCAGGGGGATTGGACTAGATGATCTTTTGAGATCCCTTCCAGTTCCTAACATTCTGTGATTCTGTGACATAATATCTGATTTCTGGTATGCGAAATATCATTTAAAAGGGGATAGTGATTGTTTCCATGGAGGCTGGAGCAATATTCTCAAAAAGTTGTAGCTTTGTCTTCTCCTGTGTCTATTTACTAAAGTTTGCTTCTGGCAAAGGCAGTGTGTTAAGTGATCAAGGAGAACACAATCAGGTTTATCAGCGCTTCAGTGGTGGTGGTTTACTTGTGCACAACTATTTGTTTTGCTATGAAAACTGTATTTCCAGTGACAAAGTACAGTGCTTAGTGATTTGTTGAACTCTTCAGCTCCATCAAGGTGTTTAATTTAGTAACTGAGATGGAGGAAGAAGCATTTTTAATCCACTGAATTACTTCATTTATGTGTTTGTCTCCTAAGAGGGAAATATAACATAGTACTTAAATTTTTTGTGATAAAATCAGTTTGTGAGGCTAACAATAAGAAGAACTGTTTAACTTTTAAAAGTTTTATTTTACAGGTTAAGATGTATAGTACTGAAAAGGAATTCAAGCAAAAATTCAAATAACATATTCAAAGTTAACATTAGGGGCATGTGTGAAATCTTATTTCAAAGGATTTTTTAAATGTAGCTTCCTGCACAGTAGCCTCGAGAACATTTTATTTGGTATTCTAGGTCAGTATTTTCAGTCTTAAAATCAAAAATAATGTTTCTTAAAATAAGGTCTTTTCAGCAGCTAACTAGGCTGACATGAATGCAGGATGTCTAATTGCACTGAGGCTGTAGGAAACAGGCACAGCTAGAACAGTTTGGTGACCGAGGAAAGCCCTCCTCGTGTATCAGTTTCTAAACAAACACCCTTTTGCAAGAATTGATATTTCAAAGGATTATTTACTTCAGCAGACAAGCCATGCACTTCCTAAAAAAGGATTAGTTTTCTGGTTTGCTACTTACTGCAATAGATTGCATGCTGACTTCTTATTAGAAAATATATTTAAAAGATCTTACATTAATCTCCACCTAGAGTACAAATTAGCTGTGTTTCATCAATAAAATTCTTTAGCTGGAAAACTAAACTCAAAATCTTTCAACCAAGGAGAAAAATGCTCTAGTCTATATTCCTTTCCCTGAAACAGGAGCTTTTTATTACTTACACTGTTTGTCAAGAACATTATACATGTTTCTTGCTGAATACTTGGCTGTTGGCTTTTGTCTTGATAATGGAATACATATACACATGCTCTGAACCTATCTTGACAGTGGAGTGAACTTCATTATTCCACAGAGACGTGAAAATCTATTGTAGGAACATTGGCTCGGTTGAGTAGTGTTTATCATGTGGGCGCCATTGCTTATGGCAACAGGAGTTTGTGGAGGCTGATATTATTAATTTGGAGTTTTGCCTGAAACCCATCTTTATTATTAGTGCACAGCAAATAGTGCGTTGATCTTGAATAACTACCAGGAGTGCATACATGGATCTTTTTCTGGCATCTACTGTGTACTTTCAGAGTTCTTCAAGTTCTAGAAGCAAAAGCAGGAAGACTTTCTTCACTGTTCTTTAATATTTTCTTCTTAGTCATTACTTCAGATGTTGCCTGTATAGTTGGTAATGAGAGTCTGTGTCCTAGAGCAGTCGTCTTTAAAAACAGAACCCCAAACAGACGGTGCACCACTTGCTTCATTGCTCTCTGATTTAATAAATCCTGCAGGAAGTGAAATGAAGTCTCAAGGTGAATTCCTCCCCTGTGATGCAGGGATGGGAAGGTTGGTTTTTATGTGGAGCTGGACTGTGCTGAGTTTTCTCCTTGGGAAATACAGGTGTATGAACCACTCCCAGATTAATGGGAAAGTATCTAAAGGGTATTGGTACAGACAGGGTGATGTATGAGAGAAGAAAACCACTAATGCAGAGCACACTGTGTCAGATTTGCTTGAAGCTGCTGTTCCTGCTCTGGAAAGAGAAGAAACAAAGACAAAATGCTGACCTCTGTGAAGCTCATTCTTCTTCTAAGAAAATGTACTCAGTCTTTCTTTCTTGCTATTACTCTTTGTCAAGAAATTGTATTTCCAGCTACAGCAGGTTTTGGCCTCCAGGAATAGTTGCATCTGCAAGTGATTGAAAGATATTGTCAGGAATCCACTTCACCTGACCCCAAAACACAGCTTAGTTGTGACTGTATTGCTTTTCTGCCTCCATTGAGAGATTAAGCCTCATCACTAAACAGCAAACTCAATTATGAATGGGATTCTTGTAGCAATACTTGGGAACAGATTTTTTCCCTTTGGCTTGTTTGCTTTCCCACTCGCTCCTAATATTAGTTGTTAATGGAATAGCATCTTCTGTAATTACAGTGGAGGCATGGTTCTGCTTTTAAAGTATAGCTCTGAGGGGAAAATATTTGCAGTGTTCTGTTTCGTTTTATCTTTATTTATAAGCATAGCATTTAGAAGAATAGCATCCTGTGTATAGCTCCAGAAGGAAAGCTATAAAAGTGATTCTGTCAGTGCTAATAATTCCAATCTTTGACCTGAAATTCTGTGTTTTATGATGTACTTATTTGTGTTTTGCAATTTGTATTTAATTGCGTGTCTGAGAAGGCTTGTGCATAACATTCTTCCTTTAAATCTTTCATTAGTTTTATTTTCCTGCCAGCAGAATGTGGCTGAATGCTACAGCAGCTGCTTTGCAACTATAACTCTTCTCTCTTATTACTGATAATGACAGCCAACAATTTACTGTATTTATTAAGTTTGGTTATGTGTTGTTGTATAACTGAAGTTTTCAGGAAAATATTTTCACAGACGTAGGACAACAAATGTCAGATTGACCTAATTACGGTTTCTCTGGGCTCTCTTCTGCTAGCTGGAGATGAGTGGTTTGAAAATGTCTTTGTTAGCAAGGTATTCAGATTTATTATCCTGCTGTTTATGGCATCGTAATTCCCGTTTCTGTTTAGCCTGGTAGTGAGGAAATATTTTTGCTTACGAACATAAAGGAAGGACTGCCCTAAGTGGAGGGAGTGAGACCTGCTGGTAGAGCCATGGTGCCCAGCTTGCGCCAGCACAGCGAGAAGCATCCTCTGGGAGCTGCCCCCTTTCAGGGGAGCTGGCAGAGCTTCCTGGGGGGAGTTGTGGAATGAGCCAGGATGGGGTCAGAGCAGGTAATCAGGGGACTCGGGTCAAGAAATCAAAAAGAAGGGAGGTTATGGTGACAGCGTAGCTACAAGCGGTCCTCTCGTCAGAGAACTTCCATCCTTCAGAAGCGTACAGCTTCTGCGCGGTTAGCAGAATCCGTGCTGACCCATTGCCACTAAATACCAGGCAATAATCTGAAAGACTAAGGGTAGATTACTGAGCAGTACAAACAGAGGTGATTTAAGTGCCTGCGGGGCTAAAGTGATATCCCATGGTGAGAAATTTCCGGGCAGATGGAGCAGTTTGACTCCTTGGGGAAAACAGATGATTTGAGGTGTGAAGCCAGTCTGTATGCTAACAGTGAGCGTGGGTCACAGCAGCTCCTCTATCTCTTACCAAGATTTGGGTCACACTTCCAAAGGCAGCGTCTGCATTTGAGGCCAAGAAGCTGGGGAAGGGTGGAAATACCTCAAAGTGTGTGGACTCAGGGCCTTAAAGAAGCCACTGACAATCCTCTTTGAATCTGCATTTGAAGTATTTCCATGAGGAGCTAAGAAACCTGTTCAATCAGAAGCACTGAGCACTCTTTGTGTAGCCTGTAAAATGATAACGGTATTACCAATTCCCTCCTATGAATACCATCTACTTAATGAGACTGTCAGTAACCCTCTAGACAAATAAAAAGCCCATTTATTCACAGTGGTGAATGTGGCCATGATGGAGATCAGATGAAATGACAGTTTCATTGGGGCTGGTAGCTGCCATTTCTAATGGAGATTATTTGTGAATAATTTTCTTTTTCTGTTTATCTTTTTTTTTTTTTTTTTTTTTTTTTTTTTTTTTTTTTTTTTTTTTTTTTTTTTTTTTTTTTTTNTGTGTGTGTGTGTTTGGTAAACTCTTGACAATAAAAGTTTTACAGGTCAGTTGCAAGAGTTCTCGTTACCATCCAGATGACCTTCCTGCCAGTTCAGGATTTGATATGCCTTTGGTGTGCTTTCTAACTTAATTCTGAAGTTGGTAGAGTTTTCACTAGCAAATTTTTGGAAATGAGTCAGGGATGACTGATTGCCCCAAATTTCTCAAGCTCTTCTGATCTTTCTTACAATAACCATATCATTTATTTTTTCCATCTAAGTCTAGACGAATGGGAAATAATAGTATTTCCTGGAAGCAAGTATAGACATGAGTCTTGGGATTTGAGTTAATACAGTTGTGATGCTTAGATGTTACCGTTTTCAGTTCTCCATTTTTTTCTTGCAGTGTTTTCATTATAGACATGTGTAGGTTGGGCTGACCCCTCTTGACCCGTGCGCTGTGTTGTTGTAGGCGGAGGGAGGATGCTGGCACGAGGGTGTCTGGGCAGTGTGAGGGGGCAGCCTGCAAGGCAGCTGTGGTCTCTTATGGACGAGTCACCCAGAAGCCAGCCGGGTACCCAGCACAGCACTGTCCCACAGAGGGTGCCTTACTTCTGGGAAACGCCATTATCCTGCCTTTGAATTACTCCCAGAGGTCCACTGTGGCTTGCTGTTATCAGAAATATATGTTGTACCCTCCAGCTGTATGAAAATTTTAGTGTGCAGCTCTCCGGGTCAGGGTGGTTGGCTGTCTCGCTGGGTGGAGGTACTCCTCTGTACACTACACAGGGATCCTTATTTGCAGCTCTAAGATCAATGTGGTTTGCTCAAAATAGTTTGTACTATAGCCTCTACAAATTAGCAGAACTCTATAGCAAATTCATTACCCTTATTTGCCTTCAAGGTCAGATCCAGAGTTCACATACAACAGTGCAATTTCGCTGGCAATGTATTCTTCATGCACTTAAACCATCTAAAGACCCAGCTGCAGGTTTACAAGACATATTGGTTGGAAACAGAATCATGTATTCAGCCATACAGATTTCTAGTGCTTCACCTCTAGATATGACTGTTTATCAGTAAATAGCATAATAAGTGTACTTGTGACACTTATGTAAATATGCACTTATATTTAGAATAAAAGAAAAATGTGATATTTCAACTGGGATAGGACATTTTCCTCTCAGCTGCATATCAAAATATCCACATAGCTAAAACAATTTCTAACAGAAGTGAGTATTCGTAACAGTAGTCAGCAACTCTTGCCATCAGAGCATTTTACTAACAGTCAATGAAAACTATCTATACTCTATTTTTGAAAACAACCAGTTCATATCCAAACTCTGGAAGTAAAATGCTAGATATAACTCTTTTTTGAGGAAATAAAATAAGCAATTGGGCATTTTCTGCAATTCCTGACAGCCTTGCTGTTAAAAACCTCAAAAATATTAATCTCCCATAGATCACACTGTAGATATTCTCTCTCTAGCTCATTATTGCTAAGGCACATTTCCATGCACTTTTAGTACAGAGTGAATGAGCTTATGCAAATGTGAGAGCTGTCCCTAGACCAGAATTTCATTTTATTTTTATTATGAAGTGGAGATCTTTTTTTTTTAATGTGATTTACTATGATGATAAAACAGGAAGGTTCATTTTCCTGGGTTGCCACAGCCCTGCCTGCCCATCTTTACAACGTCAAATTAAAAGCAGATGCTGTCATGGGACAATGAAGTGCTCAACCTCATCAGTTTTCAGCTCCTTCATCCTTCATTGTGAAGTGCTTTCCAGTGTTTTTCTGTCAGTTCCATTTTGAAAAACTGATTTCACTGTTTCACAGTTTTTACAAGAAAATATTGTTGTGCCTCTGGTGCAGACAGGGAGAAATCTAATTTCTTCGTAGTTAAGTGCCTGCCTCTCCATTAGCCTCCATAATAGGGTTACACACCAAATTACAGAGCTTTAATAAATACCAGTGATGCATCTAGGAGCACATTTCCAGGATCCCAGAATACCTTTGGCTGCATATTTGCCTCTTTAGGCATCATTTCTTTGCCTTCTTAAAACTTAATGTTCTTGAAAGCTTTGACCACTGGCAAATGGATGACCTGCTTTTTGTAGCAATGGCACGACTACAGAGGCTCCAGTCTCCCTCCCTGTCAGCATGTAATCATGTCAGGCTTCCACATTAACCCCCAGAGAGACATAAGTGAAATATTAAAATTACCTTTTGCCCCCATTTCGTGCCTGCGTTTGAAGCAGAATGTGCACGTAAGGGCGGAGTGGGGACAGTTGCTGGTGGTGCTGCTGACGGTCTGGTTGAAGGAATGATCTGCATCCACATCCTCAGCTGCATGGCAGATCACAAGCCGTATCGTTAACTGTGTGTCTCATTCATTTAGCCCAGTGTGAGGGCTCTGTCTGCTTGAATCAGAGTTGCTTGGGGCAGTTTGTGGGACCCTGAAGAAAAGCCGATTTCATCAGCGTTGCTGGGCAGTAGTATTTTAAAAGATTTTGCTAAAGAAATCAGGAGCAGGTTGTTGTAACTGTATTTCCATTTACTTAAAGTCTTTGCAACTTAGTAATGTTCTGGGAATGGCCTTCTTTAACTATTAAGTCTGATGTGACATGTGAAAGGTGGGGTGAACAAAAAAGAAAGCCCACTGAAGCTCCTGTTGCCATTTCCTTGCAGTACTTCAATACTAATTCTTCACATTTGCCCACCTTGTGCAAATAAAGCTTCAGTCTGAAATACTGCAGGAGAGCCAGAGGGGGAAAAGCAGCCTTCTGTTTTTTTGTGGAGTTTATGGTGGTGATTGTAATTCCACTGCCTTTTTTTCTTTTTTTCAGTTTCCTAACTGTTGCTAATATGCACATGGTGGTACACAGCAATGTGTTGCAGTTATTTGACCTCTTTTCTTCACCTGGCATCCACAAAAAGACCCAGACAGCCCCACTGGTCCCTGCTGGTGAGCAGCAGGCTGAGTCTGCTGCTGAAGTGCTGCTGGAAGGTGTGAGCTGTGCAAAAAATTGCTGTTCCTGGGGCAGTTTGTAATCCCTTTTACATGTTAAGTATAAAGCATTTTTTCTGGGCTGTGGTGCCTTTAAATCTAGTTTAATCTGGGATAAGTACGTAATGTTTTAGAGTTACAGAAATCAGAGTCATAGAGTAATCCTAATAACTTAATCAGAATCACCTGTAACTTTTAATAGTAGACTGCTAACTGGTTGGATTTGTTATCATTAGTTATCTTGGAAATCTCTCTTGAGAGGACAAGGTCTGAGTTAAAGCACTATTTTGGAAATAAGAACCTATGTTCATGGCAGTTGCTGTCTTTTAAGAGGAATCCTTTGTTGTCTTAAACGAAATGTAAAAATTTCTCCTTGAGTTTAAACTTCGCTTATGATGCTATTCTGGGCTTAAGTAAACCAATAAAGCAAAAGTAAGCACTGGAAAAGGAAGATACTTCTCTGGTTTATACCTCTACATCTAAAGAGGGGAAGATAGCATTGTAATTGGATAGCAATTCTGTTCAGCTACTTCTCCCATATATTCTAAGAGAACGTCCTTGAAGGTAGGGATGGGATTTAATGAGCCCTTGTTATTCTCTAGTGCGTGGGATGTGATGATGGAGTTACTGTGCAACCAGGATGGATAATCTAAAGATATGCTGCTGGCCTTGTTCCTTAGTTGAAAATAGAAGTTTAATCTAAAATGATATGTCAGTTTACCCAAGTCCTACTTTCCATAGACGCAGATTTCATTGTTAGCTTGAACAGATTTTTCCTGTTTAAAAAAAGGCACGCTCAAGTTAGAGTATTGGCATTGCCTTAAATTCCAACCTCATGTTTCCTAATAACTCAGAGGGAAAAGATGATAGTAAGAGGTTCATTGTGCTCTCATAATCAAAATAATTGGACATTCACAAAACCAGGAACAGGGTGACATCCTCCGCTTCTGAAATTCTTAGGCTGTTTGGAACACTGCTTATCTCTTTGAATTCTGACCTTGGGTTAGTTTTAAATGCAGAATCTAGTATAGTTGAGAATCTAGACAAGGTGAGAAAGAGTATGTCCTTTCAAAAAAGAAAAATTGATCTTTTTTGTGTTTAACTTTAGATATGCTTCTAACTGAACCTTACCAAAAGCCAACAAGCCTAAAGTCAGCTCCTGTTTTAGGGACAGTAGGTAATATTTTGCCTCCGATTGATCTTGATTTTTACATTTACTTTTCAAAGATTATGTTTTTGAGGGACAACCCTGAATACAAACAATACTCTTCAATACGGGAAGGTATAGTAAATTTAGAGAGTGGTGTCAAATCCTGCTTAGATGCCTTTTGTTTTGTTTTCCCCAGCAGTTCTTACTTCCTGGTAGTAGGCTGAAGGTTTTCTTGCCGCAGTTGAGCTCTGCATGTCCAAGATCTGTGCCTGCTCTTGACGTGAATGTAACTCAGCCAAAGTGCAGCTCTCAGCTCCTCTTTCTTGCTTTTAGAGCACTCAGGTCTCAATCTTACAAGACTGCTCGTGTATTGGAGCCATTTCTGTAGCATGACTTGTAGCATAATATTTCAGCTATTCTTTCACTCCTCAGTTTTATCCTTCTGAACACCTCTGCCTGTAGGACATTTCCTGAAGATTTCATTTACTTTTTGCTTCAGGATGCTCATTTCTGATGACCCACCTCCTTAGTTCAAGTCATGTAGGTCTTCTCTAGCAATAATTCAGAGAGATTTCCCTTGGATTATAACAGGTAATTATGAGAAGGGGAAGGCTTCTCTTCAGAGTCTTCCATCTCTACCCAACTGACTCTCCTTTTCTACAGATTAATTAATTTTCTAAATATGGGAGGGAAAACTAAATAGGCCTCAGCATCATTACCCGTGTTAAGGGCTCATCACTCTTTCACGATATGATTTTTTCAATGAAGTTTAGCGATGTGTTAAGAAAAATATGCAAAATATGCGAAGAAGCCATGTGGAGAAGTTGTAGTGCAAATTTTTATAAACAGAACCTCAAATGTATGTAGAGCTTTCTTTGTAGCTGACTCTCTGGTTGACTGTTTGAGAAGAATGGGGTTTATCTTAATATTTGCCCCCCAAAAAAGTCTAACTAAAAATGAAATGTTAATTTTATAGGGACTTGTGAGTTAATTTTAAGTAATACAACTTGGCTGCTACGTGTTTCTGCAGAATGATTTATTTTACTATTATTTGAACTGCTGGATTATGTAAAAACTAAAGCTGATGCCTTTTTCTTTTTCATACTTGTAAAAATATTTGCATAAATACCATAAAAAATTATAGTTTTAAAGAAAGATAGGTATAAGGCCGTTTACACAAGTTTTATGTAGTGAAACTAACTGATGATTGTGTAGCACTTCCATAATCTCCAACAACAGTCACTACATAAGAATCCAATTTTTTATGAAAGCTTTTTGAACTCTGCTGCTCATGAGAAACTTGCCACATTTGACATTGAAATGAGGCCTCACTCCAATTTTAGTAGGGAAACTGTTGATTATGTGGAGATGCAGGTTACAGAAGTATGAACCAAAGCAAATTGGCCCTGGTCACCATCGTGCATGACAGTGCCCTCTGCACTAGGAAGTAGCAGAATTAGGAAAAGCTTGTGTGACTTTGTCCCAGGCAGCTACTGTCCCTAGTGGGTACTGTTGGGTACCTACCCACTCTCCTGCCACGTTAGCGTTTTGCAGGTTTGAGTTGTCCAGGAAATATGTTATTTTAAGTTAAAACATACTGGAACTCTGCTAAATCCGAATGCAACTCTGCTTTGGAAAAGGGAATGATTTTGTTGTCAATGTTGACTAGAATATGAATGGAGCTGCTTAAAAATCAAGATATTTATCATTGCAAAGTCAGTCATTTTGTTCTGGCCTATGTGTGAGTGCTCTCATAGACTAAATATTTTAAAGACTGTTTTGTGAAAAAAAAAATCAGGAGAGCATTTAGCACAGGAATAAACATGGGTGAAATTTTAGTGCTATGCCTCTTAAAGGACAGGTATCTCACAATTTAATTATCACTTGTAAAATAGTTGGCTGGATGCCAGTGAGTAGAAATGTATGAAACATGCATGTGTATATGCAGGTATTTATTGTAGGTAAAGTGGAGACAGTATGCATATGTATTAAATCTATCAATATATTATTTTGCAAACAACTTGTTAGAAAGAGATAGTGAAGGAAAATTAACATAACATCCCAACTGCCTAGGAGTGACGATAAAATTATACGGCAGTTTAATAAGAGAATAAAGATTTCTGAAACCGACTGGAATATACAGAAAGAGACTGCACAGTGGGATACAGCTCTACAAAGTAAAATTTGTGTGAGAGTAGCTTCAGTTTGTTTTGTGAAATTACAGTGTACTGTGGTGACAGGTTTGAACGTACAGTGAATGAAGTGCCAGGGTGGAGGCAGTTTTTATGGGGAACAAATCGGCTTTAAGACAGACCTTACCTTAGTTGATCTGCTGTGTATTTTAAGACACTGTTTCTAAACTCTCTAAGGAAATAATGGTGTGGACATCAGGAATACGGTGTTTTGCAAAACCTGTGTGATCATTTGGTACAGGCGGGCAAGGGCGCAAATTCGTCAAATGAGGGGAAAAGTTACTCAGAAGGCTGGACATTTGTTCTTGGGAAGAGAAGACAGCGTAAATCCCATAGGTTAATGTCACAGATACAGGTTTTACTTTTTAAATTTTGCTGATTTTATAAACAGCGAGATTGCCCGTGTTGTTAGAGTGGGTGTTAAAAAGATAAAATGAAACAGTGTCTTGCAGATATATCCAATGTAAAAAAAGTCAGTACCTTTAAAAGTATTTTTAATATATTTAGTTGAAGTATTAAGGATATAAAAGACTCCTCTTTTTGTTTTACTTCTTGAAAAATTCATTGTGATGTCATAGTCTGATCCACATTCATCCTGATTACATTAACATCTTTTTCTATGCACAGTATAGAAATTGTCCCTCAATTTATCTTTAGCTAAAGCAACCTCTAAGTTCATATCTTTGCCATTTATTTTATTAATCCATATCTCTACCTAGTCATTTGATCAACTCATCATCTTCATTTCAGTTTCTTTTATTTCTTTATTCAGTTCGTTTCATGTGAGTGGCCAAGTCTGTCTCTTACATTACACATACGTAGATTTTAATTTTTATTTTTACTAGAACCTTTTATTGTGTAGGATTAGTATCAGCTTCTGCTGTTTGCTTTAAGAAGCTTTGGTGCAGTTTCAGGAATAGCTGCAGAGAGCACCAGCAGCAATAATCACTGAAACAAGGCATTTGAAATTATTCACTTTTTTGAGGTGCCTTCCTGTGTTATCACTAGGGCGCAAGGGCACACTCCTTGATCAACAAGGCACTGAAATTCACTATAGAAAGTGCACAAGCCCAGCTCAGTAGGTCAGCAGTCATTTCTGGGACTGTCACTGTGCCAACAGCAACGCGGCCGCTTCCCACCCCCTGTCACATCCCTGACTCCGCAAGGTCAGCAGGGCCCAGCGCTGACTCCTGATGCAGGCTGACAGCTACCCCAGCTTTTGTGCTGCATGCCAGCTCGTTGACGCTGAAGATCAGTATGTCTAACATATCCTGCACGAGATGAATGCCTCTTTCCAGCATTTATCCATTTCTGTTCAGTAGTTCGGTACAGCACCTTTGATCAGTCTGGATTATACAAAGAGATGAATGGTGCAATATGCCATTCACTGGATATGATTATAATGGCCGAATTTCAGCTGTTTCAGGCGGGTGATTCCTATCAGTCCTTTCCAGAGTGTCCCAGTATGCAGCAGCATCTCAGTTCAGCAATGATCAATGCACAGTGTCATGTTTTCTCTGTATTGAATAATAGATCACACAAACCTACATTTACCATGTTATCTGATACTAAATAGATGTGTCATACATTGGGCATCTTTAGTCTCAACATCAGCATACTGCACATATCATCTAGCACAGGTGCTTTCCCATTTTCATTGCCTGTCTTCATGCTGCCAAAACTCCTCTTTCCTTTCACAAATGGTTTAATTCCACTGTATATATCACTCTTGCAATGTAATAATTCCAAACTCTGCTATGCACTTCATTTGTTTGCAATATACCACATTTGTTTCTAGTGCAAGTAACTTCATGCTCCTTTTAAGTCTGTGTCATTCTTTCTCTTACCTTGAAAATTCATAGCTGAGATTCTCTCTTTTCTTCCTTTGCATGTAAATTATGACAAGTTAGAAAATTCTTCACTGACTATAGTTAAGCTACTGCTACACTTCTTTTAGTGCACTTCTTAAATTTTTTTGTGAGCCATCTTTTCACATTAAACATTTGCCTGCCTTTTTCTCAGTCTATCTTTTTTGAAAAAAAAAAAAATTGTGTTGGGTTGGGGTTTTTTCCAGTTGTGTCGAATCAAACTCCTTTTCTGTCTCAGCACAGGAATCTGTGACCTCTTGGGCAATTTTTGGATCAGCTGGCTTTTACTTGCAATATTGTTCTTGTGGGTATAGCCAGTGAGTCTGTGCAGTATTTCTCATGTGGAAGGTTCTTATTTTTGAAGTTTAGCAACCTTGGCCTTCCAGCTTTTCTGATGTTTTGGAAGTCTCTGTCCTTTTAAGTTTTTGACTATAAGTATTTTACAGCTTCCCACTGTAATTACTCACATAATGTTTTGCTACAGTGGATCAAGTCTGATTGTTTAAGTCTGAGTAGCACAGTTCATGAAAAATGACTTCAACAAACACAGCTTTGTACTTGACATTTCTATACAGAAGACATTAAACAAGAGATTAATTCTTCTCCTTTGGACTCAGTGCACTTCTTATCTGTGTGAGTGATCCTACTGACTACAAAAGGACTTTTCATATTAGACATGATTGTAGGACTGGACTCTTGTGTTCATATTTTGGAAATAATTTAAGGCTTGTTCAGCAGCAGCTGGTTGTGGGACGGAGTGGAACACGTATCCTCTGCTAAGTGGTTGGGTTCACACAGCTCATTGCTCATCCCACTGCAGTGAAAACCAAAAAGCTGACCTGTTTGCCCTCTCCATTGCTCTTCCCACACAAAAAATGTCAGAGCATGCTGTGGAATAAGAATGAATGGAGGAACTTTACATGCAGTTTCTTTTCTTCTTCCTTTTTTTTTTTTTAACTAAGTGCAAGAGCTACAAGTTTGCTGCTATTCCAGTCATCGTTTGGTAATTTTGCTAATTGTAATAAATGTTCTGAACTTTCGCATCCAAGTAACAAGGGGTTTCTTTATTCAGTATTGTCAATGGAAAATCTACAGATGAGTTATAAAGTATCATTTTTAAGTATCTGCCAGCTATTTTGGAATTTGAAGTCTCTGATTTTTTCATCTTCCATCTGATTCACCTGCAGGGATTGCCTTTTTCATTGGCAATTCACTGTTTAAAGAGAGATACTCATGAAAGATGTTGTACCTAAGAGAATTAGAGAAGTACTGCATTTCCCCAGTGTTTTCTGGGACTTCATTGCTTCTGCCAGTAAAAATTTAGGTTATAAGCATTTTCCATGCAAGTCCATCCTCATAAAAAGACATTGTGTTTTGATTATTTAGAACCTGAAGTCACTAAGGGCATGTTGTAATCAGATTTACTTCAGTAGGAATTGAAAGTGTATTGTAGTAGTCAGGATCCCCAGGGTAAGATTTCTAATAAAATCTCTATTAAATTTATTCATATGTGGAAAGAACAGTCAATATTTGAGGTATGAAATGTCAATAAAAGTAAAAAAGTATTAGCATTCAGTGTATATTACGGTGCATGGCCTTGCCAGTTAGAATGTTGCAGCTTTGTTTCACAAAGCTTCTGTGTGCTTTTAAAAATAGAATTTCTAAAGGAAAACAGAATTAGTCTGTTAAAAACAGAGCTCCCTAGTTGCAAAAATGGGTAGTTTAATGTAAGATATAATCTAAAAAATATATATATATATTTTAAAACTACCTTCTGGAAATGAAAGGTAAAATATCCGTAATGTTTTCATTTCCGTGAGCGCAAATGAGAGCATCATTTTCTGACATTCATGCATGTGGGGATTCTCTGGTATCCTAACAGTGGCAGAGGCCACTCGGCTGTCTGCTTGCTATTTTATCTTCTCCTCTGGCTTGGATAAAAGACAGCAATATAAAAAGTGTTAAAACAGAGAAAACATGGAAGAATGTTGTTACATTAACTTGATGTCCTCTTTAATAAGCTTCTAACTTAGGCATGGATTTCTGTGATACCCATCAGTCCTGATTTCACTGCTAAGTCCTAAATCAGTGGCAAAGGAGGAAGTTTTTATTTTCCAGTCAATTCTTCATGGGAGATTCCATCTACTTCCATAGCCCCAAACGAACCATCGGTAGTAATTCAGAACTAAAATACCCCTAGAGGGGATAATTTTCCCTCAGGGGCGTTACAAGGCATTGGATCCAGTTTTGTGATCATTCTCCGATAAGGACACAGCCTAGAAGCCACCCAGGTCTCTCTTGCATTGTGTGTCTTTTCTCTTGCTGACCAGCCATCAACAGGAATGTGTTCCTTCTGGCCGCTTGCTCTAAAACTCATAAGGCAAGTGTTGACCTGCATTGATTGAATTGAACAGTTGGGCTGGACATTCTTCAGCCTGTTCTCTCCTTCCTGTTCAGTGCAAATCCCTTTGTGTCCCACTTCCACCACAGCTTCAAGGGATCAGTGAGCAACATTTAAATCCTGAGAGCTGTGTATATATTTACTGCATTAGAAATATGGTCTTCTTGGTAGTGGGGAAAAAACAAAAGGGGGGGGAAACAAAACACAAACCAAAACCAAACTAACAAACAAACCAAAACAACAAACAAACCACACACACACACAGAAAACCCTTAGTCTCCAGTACAGCTTTTCTGCTTAAAAATTTAAAATACACTTTCCAAGAATATTCTGTCACACTAACTTTAAATACCCCATTTATTTTCTATATTATATATGGAAAACGCTGAGTTAATTTGAATAAATTCCACGTGTTTATTCAGGGAATAAATGCAAACGTGGGAAATATAGCAAATTATTTGCCTGTGAGTTAAATTACCACTGTGAGACAAAGTTTAGGAGTTTTAAATGCTGCTGTAGAAAAGCAGATGTTTAACTCCCAACAGCTGCTCTGTAGCCATCCACTCTCAGCTTTCTGTCTTTCTCTAGCCGGCACCTACGAGACTAAAATCAATTGAAAAATGTTGCAAACTTTCAGATGTGGGTTACTTCACAGGGAGTACTAGGATTACATTAAACACTTTGGCAGGTTTCCAGAGTCCCTTTCTTTTTCTGTTATATAGGTTTATTTAGTAATGTACAGAATTTGTTGTTTTTTAGAAAAAAGGAGTTTGTACATGACTGTTTACAGTGCTCTATATCTACCTACATGTCTATCATGTTGCCTGGTTTTCATCTAGAGAGCATTTTTGGATGACTGAAGGTAAATCTTGTTTGTTTGCAGTAACCTTTGTCTACGCCTTCCACAGCTTTGCAGTAGTGGAAGCCAGACCACCTACATTCGCGCACACACACGTAGTCCAAACATCTTCTTTATGGTTTGTATTGCTTTATTCTTCCTTCAGGTCTCCTGTGATGGCTGGAGGTCTATTTGCTGTTAACCGGCAATGGTTTTGGGAGCTGGGAGGCTATGACCCAGGATTAGAAATATGGGGAGGAGAGCAGTATGAAATCTCCTTTAAGGTAAGTCAAGTCACCTTATATGATGCTTCCTTACTTGTTTGGTGCAAGACTTGTGTGATCATGATGCCTTCACTCATACTGGCTTTTAACTAAAATTAATTTAGTAAAATATTACTTTTTTTGTTTAGGAATTCCCACTAATTTCACAGAGAGTTATGCCATAAACAGATGCTCTAGAAGCCATACAAAAATCACAGTGGGTGCAGTTCCCTCTGAAAAGGTAGTAGCTTACCACCATCAGAGAATGAAGTTCTACATTGTTCCTTTTCTCAAGTCTTCCACTCACCTTCTCTCAGACACTGCGTTTAGTTCGTGCTCAAGTGTTGAGCTCAGCTCAATAAGACAACAGAGAATTAATCCAGAAAAAAAAAAAAAAAGGCATGTTTTTCTGTCCAAATCAACAAGTTTAATTATCTCTAGGAGTCAGCTTCCCTGGAGGCAGCTCAGGGAAATGGGTAGAAATGGAAAGAGAAAGTTACAGGAAGGACCCTTTCAGTAGCAGTGAATAACTAGATCAGCTCAGCTGCTGTGAGCTGTTATCTAAAGGGTAGGTTTCAAAATGACGTAATTTTTTGCATTTGAATAATTGTAATGACAAAATATATGTAGAGTTTTCAAGTGCTCAGGTTGGGTACAACCAACCAGCTATGGTAAATCGTCATGTCCTCTACATGGAGATATGTGTTCAAATCAGTTACTTGGCTTTTACGTTTCGAGTTGGAAATCTTGTTACTTTCCAAATGTAAACTAGGTATTTGCGTTAGCTTGATGAGGACTAACATGTCTAATTTTGAAAATTGAGTTTATTATGTTTCAGTATACCCAAAAACATAAGAACTTTACCTCATAGCCTTTACACACAAAGATTTTGAATGGCTTGATAGAATTTCATGACGTAGATTAATTAAGTCAAGCGTTTTGGATAAAGCTTGGAACTGAAATTAGAATTCACATTTAGCTTTAGGGTATTTCCAACCTACTTCCAAACTCTGACAGTGTCAAGCTCAGTAAATAAATGTAGTATGTTAGCCATGACTAATATCATATATCTTGCTGAATCTGAGTTTCAACAGCAATTAAAACAACAGAGCTGAGGCCATTCTGTTGAAAGAAATACACAGCATGACCTGACGTTGCACTGCTAAGCTGTCTTTACAGGAGTTATCAAGAACAGCAAAATGGTTTGTATTAGCTGTGCCACTCTGGTGTTTCTCCAAATCATTTTTATACCCTAGCAAAATAAAACAGGAAAGCAGGGGAAACCCAGTGGCTAGACAATGTATTTAGAATATATTGATTTAGCTTCTGTCCATCTAGTTTTTTTCAGAGGCAAATGTAAGTAGTCACTAGTAGCTGTCAGAACAGTCTCCAACAGGTCACCCAAGATTTTATTATCCAATTCAAATATTCTTTGTATTCATCATCACAAATAATACATTTGTGATGCTCTCCAGTCTTTGTAGAGAAACCATGGTAACAGCACTGGAAATTGAGATACTAGATTGTCCCAGTGTATTTTGCTCAAGTGATAGATTTTTTTTTTTTTGGAGGCAGCTGTTTCACGCTGGGTCTCATTTCAATCGTATCTCCTGACTCATTAGTATATACTGACCTTAGTGTCGCTGTCCCTTCTTATTAGTGTTAAAAGAATAAAAAAAATACTCTTTAGAAATTATTGCCAAATAGGAACAACTTTCTATTGGGAGAATTTAACAAGATATAAGTTTTAAAAAGAAGACTGCTGTTTGGTTTGGAATGACAAAAAAATGTGAGAGAAGTCATGGAGGTAGAAGTGAGAAACAGAAGGGAGTGGTTTTTATTGTAGCAGAATCACTAATATCAGCTTGGGAAAGGTTTCTGCTTCAAAAATTTCTACTGTAGCTATAGATTCAATCATCTTGAAACTTATTTAAATAAGGACAAGTTAGCCAGACAGTTTAATCTACCAGCTTTATTCACAAAAATTTGGAAGGTGGTGGACTTGTCGTCTCGCTGTTATTCAGAAATTCAGTGAAAAAGCCAGATGACCAGCCTGGTTCAGTTTCCTTGGATGCTTGAGTGGCTTCTGAAACTATATCTTACTTCTTCTTAGAGTGTCCAAATCTATGGCCTGTGGAAGTGTCATAGGGTGGGTGCCCTGTGTTGATGCCATGTCTTACATTAATGCTGTTTTTCTTGTTAAATAATTATTTGGAGTATCCTGCCTCAAGAACATCTCTAACTACTGGGTAGTTAGCTTTTCTCACACATTTCTGGTTTGATTCAACTAATTCTTAGTATTTTGTAAAAATATGACTGGTTTTCATTAAGAAGTTCCAAATATAAGCCAATTTGAAATGTCCCGTATGTGTGGGAAGTTTGTATTTAGGTGACTGTTTCAGGCTACTCCAACATAGCCTCTACACACAAATTTTTTCAATGGCTTGATACGGTTTCATAACATAGATGAATTAATGGCTGATCTTCAACCTCAGGGACAGACACAGTGTTCCTTTTATGTCCTTCATACATCTTGGTTTTAACTTTGAGATTCGTTTGTACAAAAGCTGCGATATAAGGGTAAATAAGTGAAAAATCTATCTACTATAAATGGAGACCATGCTGATGACACAACCTTCCCAGTGTCAGAGACTGGGGATTCTTGTGGTTAGTTGAAATACAATGATGTAGTTATAGAGGGGTTCATGCCAGAGAAAGGGCGGTCATGCGCTCCCTGAAGTGAGGTAGTGTCTGGTTCACCTTGAACTGCTTGCTTGGGTCTGTGAGCTGGAGTGAGGAGTGTTGGCAGATCATTTCTGGTCCTCAGTGATGCGTTTTAAAGTCTAAGGATTGACAGACTACTGTAACCCTTCTGCTTAACATTTTAGCAGTAGGTCCAGGTACTATAGAATCCAAGTAAGCTGCGGCATGTCTTTAATTAACACCACTAATGTTTTGATGCAAAAGAAAGCTTACAGGTACGTTCAGGAAGATTTTTCACAAATTTGTGTGTCAAATGTCATGTTTATATGTCCAAATTCACAAGTGGCAAACGTGGAATAACATTTAAAAACATTATTATATTGGGTACTCTCTGGCCTAATTTTATTCAGAGAAGAATTTCCTGGATGCTGGAATGAAACTTCACAGATATATTCACACATTATGCAGGGAAAAGATCACTTAATAATCAAGATCCTATTAAGGAAAAGCATCTTCTCAACCAGAAGCCTCTGCATTACTGTACCAGAGACATCCACAGTCATCCCCAGAACTCAGGTTACAGGAGTGTTTGCTACAAAGCGAGTGGAAACCCATCAGTGCAAAGTGTAGGCTTAGAAACTCAGAGACATTGGATTTTTCAGAAAAGTATAATGACTAAATCCGTGCTAGTCAAGACTCAATAAAATAGTTTGTCTGAAGTCCTCTGACTTAGGGAATTATCAGCTTCCTTATCTTGAACTTGATATCAACTATTCTGCTCTGCTCACCGTAATCTGCTGCTGTACTTGCAAACCCCAGACAATGCAATGAATTAAAGTCTGGTGCTGGATTAAGGACCATCATGCAAGCTCAAAGAAATCACTAATAATAGCAAAGCCATATTGCTTTATGAGTCCAAAATGCTAAGACAGAGTTCAAGAACTGATTAAAATTTAGATGAGCAGGACAAGTGGTTGTTGCCTGGGGAGTCAGGCAGCAGTTCCTGACAAGAAGGGGTTGAACCAGATTTGGGAAAGGTGCTCAGGCTGGGAAGCTTGGAGAGAAAGTATCGATGTTTCTTTCTGGCTGTTTCACTAAATGTGGCCTGGGGTGACAAACACCAGGCTTCAGTGCAGAGCAGAGTCCTAAACAAAAGTATTTTTCTGGTGGGGGGGAGATTGTATTGTCTCATTTTACAGGGACAGAAGGTGGAGGTGTGGGAAAAAAATATACGTTTGTCTGTTGCAGGGGAGGAAGAGCGTTCAATGGGAAAAGAAGGATACTACAGAGAGTGAGTCTGCAGTGAATCTAAATTTACTGCAGCGTAATTTAATAAGTTTTTCCAAAGTACAGAATGCTTTATGATGTTTCTGTGACATTTGGAATTGTGCCATAGCAGGAAAGGAAACTTCCTCAAACTTCAGGCATGACTGTTCCGGGCGCTGAGTTGTCAGGAACAGAGAGAGACTGGTTTAAAAAAAAAAAAAAGCTGCTGCTTAAAAATTTGCTTGACCTTTATTTCCTCAGCTACAAAAACAAACATATTTCTCTTCTGTTATTTTCCTGCTTGCTAACATTGCTGCAGAGGGCAGCAGCAAGCGTAGCGCTGGATGCTGTGCTGATTAACTGCTGTTTCCAAATCGGAGCACATGCATGCACATGCAATGGATGGCAGACAACCCCTGTCTCAAAATATGACCTCTTCATTAAATAGTTTCATAGATTAATTTTTACATAAGAAATAAAGTGCAGCATTTTAATTTTTTGGCAGCATAACCTCGGGATCAATTTTTTAATTGAAAAGATGTATGATATCTTGCTGACAATACTGTTCAGTGTGTGCTAGACTTGTCAAAGCAGGCAAAGTGCTGGAATTGACCTGATTAATAGAGTCTCTTCTCAATAACCAGGGAAACCACTATTTAGGAAATCTTAAATCTGTCAGAAAGGCACAGTTTCTGTAGTAATCTCCAAAATATAGAGTAGTGAAAGATGTTAATTTCCTGTGTTTGCTGAACAGCCTTTGCACGGCTATTCCTTAGGCATCGTAAATCATACTTTAACAAAAATGCTAATGGTGATACGCTAGCCTCTTTGAAGCCAGTCACCTATATCTAGAGTTATTTTATCCTTATCCATGCCAACACATGTTCCATATTCTCTTCATCCTGTTTTTCCAACACACACCTCCAAGCTCATTAATCCCTTTCTTTATCATCATTATCATCATCATTATTAATTCCCTCCACTGCTTACAATCTTGGCAGGAGATGGAGGGCAGGGAAGCATTATCACTTGTCAATGCAGTTGTAATCTATACGAAGAACTGACTAATGTGGAATATTGCTGCTTTTCTCATCATTTTGGAGGTGCCAGTGAGTATTGTTGAAATACCCACAGTCACCAGTTCCCAGTTTACACAGTACGGATTTCATATCCCTGACAGGAAATCCGGCTGCACCACAAGTAAGTGGTTTTGCTGTTTGCGAACCCACTGACTGCAGTCAGTGGGTTCGCAAACAGCAAAACCATTTACCAGATTTGCAGTCAGTGATCCTGGGTTTTCTTGTGTTTAACTGAACATTCTCACTACATGGAAAAGTTCACATGAAGGTATTCTTTCTCCTTTCCTATAGCTGCTAAATCTGTTGGTTTGGCTTATATTTCAGGAAAAGTGGCTGGAAAATGCTGTAAAGCTTTTATATTCTTATTTTCTATGACCTTTTCAGCCCCATTGTGGTAATACATTTCTCTGGTTTGTAGCCTGTACTTCTCGCACAATGCTCAGAGCACCAAGCTGACAGCTTTGCTTGTCATAGTTTATATTCTTCTTCCACCAGTTTACTGTTTGTTTGGTTTTTTTCCATCCATTTCAGTGTCTCTCGCTGTTGTCTGTCTTTTTACTGGCTCTCAGCAGCAGTATATTTCTCAATTAGTTTTGAAGCCTGATCCAAAATCCATTCAATCTCTCCTCAGTCTTTTACATAATTTGCTGTATGTGTATGTTCCTGTTCTGCAGCAACACATCTTCCACTGTTCAAAAATCATGAGTCTCTTACTGCAGTAATTATGATTACAGTGTAGCATATGGATTGGAGTCTCATTCTCCCGTGCACGGTA
This sequence comes from Pampusana beccarii, assembly GCA_013399365.1. NCBI lineage: Eukaryota > Metazoa > Chordata > Aves > Columbiformes > Columbidae > Pampusana > Pampusana beccarii. The sequence continues at coordinate 874,109 of VWYH01006721.1, read as the reverse complement.
TTTACATTTTCCAGATAGTCCCCAAGCTCGATCACTCATAAACTAGATAGATAAGAGAGGGATAAAAAACCACAAGAGCAAGCAGAATTCAATTTTAAAGACAAAGAAGTGAAGTGAAAAGAGGGCAATTCACCCAAAATCCCGTAAGAGCTGTAGAACAGAGCCAAAAAATGCATCTGTGACATCTAAGCTCCAATCAGGAACAAAGCCATATAACCACAGCTTAATCTCTTTTAAAGCTTGTGTTACCGCTTGCCATTAGCTTTCAAACATCCCTATAAAGTGTTTTGCAACATTTTGTTGGAAGGAGCTATATAAATATGAATTGTGATGTACTATACAGTTTACACATAAACTGCTCTTCTTTTGATCTTTCCAAGCCAAAATTGCGTTGTTTTCATTTTGTCTTTGTTTTTTGTACCTCAGCTGCAGACCAGATTCGTTGCTTTTGTAAGAAGGAGTCATTAGTGATCCTGAGTTTCATTGCTCACTCCTTATATAAACAAAGAGGCATCAGTGCTATGGTATCATTTTGCCAAATGTCCCACACCACCTGAATTCCTTTAAAGATACACTGGAAGTCTGTAATATTTAACGCAGAAGTCATTTCTCCAATTTCTTGCATTTAGCACAGGTGACATAAAAATGTACGTTTTAAAGACAAAGTTGCCAGAATGGATCTTCCCAGACAGCATAAAAAAAGCTTTTAAAATCATTCTGAAGCTAAAACATAAACAGGAACAGCTGCTAAATGTCCTTCAAGGCAGACCAAGATTCATTTCAATTACCCTGCACAGCGCAGCTCAGGTGCAGCACAGCATTCTCAAGTTTTATATCTATCAGATATAAGCCTAACACAAAGTGTTGTTTCCTCCCACTTGTTATTGCCTCAGCATATCTGGCAGGGTTTTTTTTAATTCCTTTTCTCCTTTTCTTATTTTATTTTACTGATATCCTGCTGCTTTAGAGGAAGTGCAATATCTGTGTACTTCAGCCCGCATTGTCTCAGTTAAAGTAATACTGGCCTATATGTATATATTTCTGCTTTCTTCTGTTATAAATTTGTTCTACAGCTGACCTTCATCTGAGTCAAACTGCTATGCTGCCCACTCTTCAAAGGATAAGAAACCTTGATTAATCACTCTAATACCTTGTCTAGTCGTTGAAATAACACCTTAATTTAAAATTTTAAATAAATAAATAAATAAACCCCAGTAAATATAGGTCTGCACTTGCATTGGTGCACTGGGTCGTTTGAAGACAGCCACAGAGAGGGGATTCCTGCTGAAAAAGGTACAGGTGATATAACATATAAGTCAAGTATTGGTAGAAAGGTGAATAATATTTTTTTAAACAACAGCATTACCCAACTTATTTTAACACTGTAATTTTTATGAATTTTTATTATGTTTGTGAATATGTTTTCCAGTGAATTAGGTGATATAGGATTAAACAGGTGAGGATATCAAGGTTTTCCTTAAGAAGCAAATTTTACAAGACGCTTTTGAAAAGAAAATAATGATCATGTCTACATGGCATTGCAAGACTGCTCTGGGCAGTAATGAGCCAATTTTACTTAGAGGCAAAGCATTCATTTGGGTGTCCATTTCCAACTCACCAGCAAATTTCGTCCGTGAGAAGGGCCGTGCTCACTAGAAGACTAGTTGAGATATCCTCACCACAGAAATAGATACTGAGATACTCTTGATTCCGTCAACGTACGTGCTTCCATTTGGCAGAGCGATGACCAGGACAGCTGCCTTTATTACCCTGTGCTACTAAGCTACAAAATTTATCTCTTCTTCTGAGGTGCTACTGTGCACCAGAAGCACCTACCCAGAGCTCCTGTACCTCAGGTAGCTCTGTGATGGGAGGTGGGAAGTAGCAGCTTCCTAAGCAGCTCTCAGCTGTACCTGAATGCGCAAGGGTGTCCGAGGAATTTAAAGACAAATTCAAGCATGCATTCTTGCCCCATTTTCAGTGGTTTCAAACCTTCCTTAAACACACCAGCATATTTAGGCTTGTTCTGCAGTGAGGTGTAGATCCTCAAACATTTCATTACCAGGTCTCAGCTGGATGCCGTGGCTGACAGCTGAGGGACAGTAAGGGCTGATACACAAAAAGACCCATAAGAAGCAGCTTCCTAAATCACTTTGCAGCTCAATTCTTCACTCTAACCCCTGTTTCTCCATTTGTGGTATGAATTCCACAGTCAGTCTCAGGGGCTGAATTCCAGCGAGCTACCCTCAGCAAGTGCTTTAAGTCACACTCAGTTATCCCATATTGCATGGTTTAGCATAGGCATGTTCGGATTACTAAAATTTAGTCCCAAGCTCACAGCCACACTGCCAGGACCAGGCAGATATACCCACTGTAACACAATCAGGCAAGTAGAACAAAAAAGGCCAAACTCTTGCCCATTTTCACTATTGTTTCAAATGAATGGAATTAATCGGTTTGTTTTCCTGTGATTTCAAAAAGCCAGTAGTTACAGCCAGCTGGTGAGCAGGACAAAAGAGATGGAATGAGAAAGGCATGGTAAAAAAGCATAGAGATGTGCATTGTTTTTTGCAGACTCTGTACAGAATGTCAAGTGAATATGTTCACATCGTATTTTCCAATACCTCCTTTTTTTAAGGGTCTAGTTACTCTTGTTCTAATTCAAAGCACATCAGCTTTTGGATTAATTGCTTTCTGTGTGGCAATTGTTGGTGAAACTTTCAGTTGTCTACGTTCTTCTCTGTTTTAGCCTCAGTCGCAAACTTATTTCACATCATTTTGTTCCAGAGTGTATCAACTACAAATAAAATTGTTTTGTATATGTGATACATGGACCTAAATTCTTATCCAGATGCATAGAGGTGTTTCATGAAACATCTTCATGTATATGCACATAAAGAGACATGGAAAGGACAAGCCCTCTCTCTTTCTCAGCTTTGGTATGGTTTTCTTTCAAACTGGGTGGGAGCGGGTTGGGTATTTTTTGTTTTGTTTTCAGTCTAAAGGCTGAAGTCTGAGACCACAAGTGTCTCTTACGTGGAATAACAGCCACTATGTTCCAAATTTGTGGGGAACAGAATATTGTTTTGCCAGGATTAGGAAATAATTTTATAATACTGATGTTTTCAGTCTAAATTAATTTCAAACTCTTGCTGTGTGGTTTGTGTTAGGAAACTTAAGGAGTTCTACTTGGAGGTTTGGAGGGGTGGGGTGGATTCGTTTTTGTTTTCCATTTTCCTGATTTGCAGAGTCAAATTGCTTTTTTTGAAACCAGAAGGTTATGAATGTTGTCACTATGCAATGTAAGTCGTCTAATAGCCATGTTGGAGCTCAGTGGCTCTGCATTGGCAGAGCGTAGAAAATAATGCCCATAGGTGGGCATGATTGCCATAGTTCCTCTGATATGGCACACAACCTTGCTCTCACGTACACTTGGTAAAACTCAGTCATGCTAGGTGAAGAATTGTGAAGAATTCCTTGTTTGCTGCCCATCAGGATACAGCTTGATTTTTTAGAGCCATGAAGTACTTGCAGCTCCCGTCAGTTTTGACTGAATTTTGGTTGCTGAGACCTGAAGCATCAAACGCGTGTACTCCAGGTTGTTTCGTCTGCTTCAGTATTAAAATATTAATGATGTAATGTAGCAGCATGGTCTTCCTTCTCTGCCCACATAAATTTAACTAGAAGGAAATTGATTTTTGTTACTTTTTCTTTACAAAATGAAGAGCATCTTAGAATCTGAGCTCTCTATTCACTGTTCACTGTTCAAAAAAATATATAAGCCAGGTGTTTTGGAAAAAAAATATTTTTTTACTTCTAATTGGTGGCTTACTTGACTCACTGAACCTTTCTTTGAAACTTTGGTTCCATATGTTTTAAACAACAGACACAATAATATCTTGATTGTGTTGCAGGATGATCATTGGTAGTTATTCTAAATACGTTTTATTATTTTATTTTGAATATGCTCTCCTTTTGCATGGTGAAATTTTGGGTAGGAGAGTCTGCCATATTACCTGTGTCATTTTCACATGCCCATTACTTAAAATGCCATCTTTGCCCCCTTTGTTCCCAGGAATAATTCTTTCATTTGCTTTGTGTCCTCTTTCCAGGTGTGGATGTGTGGAGGGGGCATGTTTGATGTTCCATGCTCTCGAGTTGGGCATATCTATAGGAAGTATGTCCCATATAAAGTTCCATCTGGGACCAGCCTAGCACGGGTGAGTAATTGGGTCTTCCTGTTTTTCGTTTTTGTTCATCACCAGTCTCTTGATTCCCTGTGAACTGGTTTTCAGTAAACCATTAAAACGGAAAATGAATGTTTCTTTATTTTTCTGAAATGAGATGTGCAATTGCTGCAGTTATGCTGCCTTCCAGAGATAAGATTGACAAGAATAAAATGAAAGTTTATGAATACAGAGTTGTACATTTCAGCACAGAAGCGCGTTTCATGATGATTCAAAAGAACCTAGGAATAACCTAAGGCTTACGGTTCTTGAATTGCACAGGGCTGTCAGTCATAGTTTTTACAAGCAGGACCAATTTGAATACACGTTTCCTTATCAGTCAGCAGTACAGGCAGAATCTCACGAAAGGAACGTTTTCTGAGGCAAAGGACTGAGCAACAATGGTTTGAGCGACTGTCTAATTATTGTGTAAAACCTAGTTGTGGAATACAGCCAGCCCGGAGCCATGTGAGTGAGAAATTACAAGACCTCTAGATATTTCTTGAAGGCTACTGAACACATCCATATCCGTGAGGGGCTTTTTGCTCAAGACAAAATGTTCTGTATCTTTTCTGGAGGTGTTCATGTGATGTCAAAAGATGGGAGATAAAGGGCACAGATGTAGCTTCCAGGCAAATACTAGTGTTTATTCATGCTTGAGTTTAATCTTTTCTGTTTCAGAGGACTTTTTTTTTTAATAAAATGGTATTAATATTAAAGTCTGCTTGTTGCCATAGGGTAGTATTTTAGGAATCATATTTTTTCTTAATAACAAAAATGTGGTGTGAATAAAAGAATAAATTTCTTGCTCTAAGGGAGAGATATTCTTGGTTTCAGCACCACAGGACAAGGCTTGCTGTAGTAAATGCAGCAAAGAGGCCGCCTGTGCTGTCTGCCTGACAGCTGGCTAGACAGAAAGAAAGATTCGCCTTAAAAAAATCATCTGTGCAGACAGTGAGACACGCAATACAGCAGCGGGGTTAGTGGTGGTGACAAGAAGTGTATTGACTAAATTGTGAGATTAAAATCATCCCCCAGTATGTAGTCTTATAGTTTCCCATCCAGGTTTTTGCACTGGCTGAAACAAACTGCTTCGTTTTTAAATCGCTCGTGAAATACTGCCAAAAAACATTCCCAGTTATAAAAATAAACTCTGTGCCTGTGCACAGGCTGAGTGCCCTGTATCTTGTTGGAAAAGACCTAGTGTGCTGATAGGGTGGCTCTCATCCTTCCTATTCAAATGATGGATCATTTCTTCTGTGTTGTGGGGGGTCCAAAACAGGTAAATTTCTGGCATATATTTATCACTGAAAGAAAATTTGAATTCTCGGGTTCCTAGCTTCTTTCCAGTAAAATATTCTAAATCCAAACATTAATGTTGGGATACGTTGCATCAAGGCTGCAAAGAGCACAAGGTCTTCTGTACACTTTAGTGTTCAGAGCTATCTCAATAGCTAGCCAAGGAAGAGAGTTTGGTCCCTGAACTGTCAAATTGTGTGTAATTTTAAGCCTAAAAATATTCTCTTTCATCCAAGCCAGAAAAGGAAAAGCAAGGAGATATTAATCTTCAGTGTGTATCTTCTTTGATACAGACCACTTGTAGTTCCAAATAAACTGCCCCAAATGTAGCTGTTAGCCAAGATAATACTGGGGGAGTATGCACAGAAGTGGCCTGGATATTTCAGCTATTTTTGCATTATCATCCAAATAATATACTGTATCTTGCAAATATTATAGCATTTTATCCAAAACTTCTCTCTAGTTCAATAATATAATGAATAACACACTCAAGAATATCTGTAAGTATTGTGACCCCTGCGCCAAAAGCAATACTTTTCACTACTAAGTAGTTTCCACTAAGGTTTTTACTAAAACCTTTTCCATCTTCTGCTGTGTAAAGGAGGTTGCTGAAGATGCAGTTCACAAACGAATAAGCCGTAGGAAGCCCAACTGGGATTGTGTAAGTGATTGCAAAAGCCCCTTCATTAATCAAGGGAGAATTTCCCCTTGTGCATTTCAAGAATGACAGATTTTCCCATGCTAGCCCACAGCAGCAGCACAAGGGTTATGGAGATCTGAGTTAGGAAGAGGATAGAACTTCTAGACAAACTCAGGTGTAGCCCTGTCATGCCATTGGTTTCCTTTTGAGCTCATTCAGCTTATGTTTGCCCTGAAAAAATAATGCTTAAACTGATTTCACTTCTCTCTTTCAGCTGCAAGTTTCCACAGACAGTGTCAGCAATGTAATGCCTGGCTAGTCTGGAAATCTTTTTAAAGAGCTGTGACCTGGCATGAGGATCACATATGCTTTATTAAATGAGAGACTTGTCAAAAACTCTAAAATGCAGCCCCATCACTAAATAACTATTAGTGTACCACACACAATAGTATGCGTCATTACATAAATTTTCTTTGCCCTTCTTATATTTCTTACCTTCTTATTTGTCACTCAAGACCTGCAAAGTCTGTGCATATTTTTGCTGACACTTACCCCATAAATTGAAAAGCATCCACATGTTAAATGCTCTGTCAGTAAAACTGTTTGGTGGTACAGAACGAAAGTAAAGCAAGCTGTAAACATGCATAGTAGATTCATAAAACAGACTTTGATGAACAAATGCAGCTAAGAAAGCTGAATATTTTTATCTGGAGATGTCTTAAGATGTTGCTGCTTGCCAGATGCTTTCAGTGTCCAATTTACAGGTAACTGCACATAAAGCAAGATTAATGGGCATGCAGATGTCAACACTGATTCTACATTATAATGTGGAAGCACCACATAATTACTTATTCATTCAAAACCTGTCAATCTCTGTGCAAAACTGCAGTGACTAATCACTAATTTTACCTGTTTGTTATAGGTAAAGCATAGAGAGCGAATCCCCAAATCTGAAAGTCCTGTGCAAGATGTTTCCATATTAAAAACTTCTGAATTGTTTTACTGGATTTTTTTAGTTGCTTTATGGTATTCTTGGCTATGGTATAATTTTTAACAGTTCTAGCTAGACCTTTTTTTTAGCCAGTTGCCTTTGAAATAAGATTTTTAAATATTTTTAGCAATTTCTTATAGTTGTATCCCGGTTTATTTAGCTTCCTATTAGAGGGATATTTTTTCTGTTCATGATTCTGTAAAAGACATAAGAAATACATCAATAAAAGGTCAGTGTTCCATAGGATATGCAGAGATGAACTCAGAATTTCAAAGCATATCTACAGAAATTTTTTTCATTTACAGGTATTTTACCCAGCTTTTTAGCACTAACTGCAGAACATTAGCGCATTAGGCCTTCTGAAGGGAAGGGAAATCCCACTGAAGTTCCAGTTTGGATGCTAACCCAGCAGTGTGGTGAACCCTACCCCTAAGTTGAGTTCCTGCCTGCACGCCAGGACATGGGATCCCAGAGCACAGTGATCCTCTGAGCCGGCAGGCACGAGCATGGTGACATTTGCCTCATTACACAGTGTTGCTGAATTGGAACTTGCACGAGTTTGGGGTCAGGAGTTCAGCTGATAAAGGTGGGTTCAGATTCCCACCTGAACCATTTGTTCAGCCTTTTTGTGTGGCTTTGAAAAGGAATCTTTAAAGATTTCTGTAGCAATACCTATGGTATTGCATTTTTGACAGAGCTTCCTTTAATATTATGACCTTTTTTTTTNCTTTTTTTTTTTTTTTTTTTTTGCCCAGCTGCAAATAATGTTTGGGGCTTTCTTAAAGCAGCCCATTAACATTTTCAGGTTCCAGGCAAGTTAAATAACCAAGAAGAATCATAAGAGGTAATGGTTTTAAACAAGGAGGAATGGCTTTAAAGTAAAAGAAGGGAGATTCAGGCTAGACATGAGGAAGAAATTTTTTACAATGAGGGTGGTGAAACACTGGCACAGGTTGCCCAGAGAGGTGGTAGATGCCCCATCCCTGGAGACATTCAAGGCCAGGCTGGACGAGGCCCTGAGCAACCTGATCTAGTTGCAGATGTCCCTGCTCATTGCAGGGGGCTTGGACTAGGTGACCTTTGAAGGTCCCTACCAACCCAAACTGCTCTATGATTCTATCAGTTAGGTAATGCTGTGTTTTCTCATGACTGGAGTGCAAACTGATAGACGTGGCATGCTACCAAGGGAGCACTGCTGGCACTTGTGCAATCACCTCTGTAGCACAAGACAACAGCACAAAGTCAGTCATGATTCAATAGACACAGTAAGCAGCTGAAACATCAGCTTAGAACAAGCAAATTATTAGGAATCATGCAAGAAGAATCACCTTCTTGCAACAGCACAGCTATAATGTATGATAATGGTGATGATTATACAATACAGCTTTTAAGTTTCCTTTCTAACTTTTTTGCATTTGACAGATTTATAAATTCATCATTAAAATTAATTAAACCTAGGTCTCAAACAAAGCCCTTACCAAATAAAAGCTTTAATATCTTCTAATCCTTGAATACAAGAAAGAGTAAATTTTTTTAAATGCTAATTTTTTTAATTTTCTCCAATCTGAATAAACATTTTGCTTTTAAGTTAATAAATGCAGCAGGACAGGCAGCTTAACTATCTGAAAGGAATACAAATAAGATGTAGAGCTAGATGTTTCTGGAAAATAACAGCATCAAAGTGGTGGTAGCTACTTTCCAGGATTTTTTCAGTAGACTAGCACCAGAACCCAAGTTACATGGCTAAAGAAATGTATTTGGAATCAAACCTCTGAACCCTCTCCCAGACTTGGCTGCGGGGATGGGCTGTGGTGTGTGTGGGTCTGTCAGGTGAGCACGGTGGCAGTCAGCGTACCTGCAGAAATGTTTTTCTGCTGTCACTCAGCTTTCGGCAGCTCCCACCAGCCGCCCTGCAGGGACCTGCAGCCTCAGACCTGGGGCAGGCAGCATCCTCAGAGGGGCCCAGCCCTGCCCCAGGAGAGCCACTGAGCAGAGATGCAGCCTTTACTCAGTGGGATGGATTTTTGGTGCTTTTTTTCACATTTTTCCAATGTGTAGATCTTAATTTTTTTATTTTTTTTTTTGCAATGGAGATGCAAACCCTTATAGAGAGAATGAAATCCTGGCTGTTCTCAGTTGACATCTGTGGAGTTTCAGTTCTAGGTATTTGCAGGCTGCAGGCGGAGAATAAATAGTCTCTTGCTTGTCTGCCAGCTGTGCTAACTCTCATGAGAGTTATTTATATACAGCACCAGCTCTGTCACGTAGTTAGCATACTGTCTTCCGCGGAGAACCATTTCTTTTATGCCTGCAGACATCTCTTTATTTGGCAGGGTTTTTTACACAAATGCAAACCATCGCTGGAGCGAAGCACAGTTAAGTTTTAAACACAGTTAAACGACCAAATAAAGATACCCAAGAGGGGGAAAGATTGACAAACACTAGCACTGCCTAAGTTAAAAGGAGGTAGGCAAGAAGTGGAAAGGGGTGAAACCCCTCACTTTGACTTAACTGATGTGGGCAGGTTAGATATTGAGATCTGAACATCACAAAGCTGAAATTAATGTCCAGGAAATGGTTTACCATGCTTTCACTGTAGAAATACACAGAAATGAGAAATGATTGTGTTCCAACACTCATGGAAGGACCTTTGCATGAAGCTGAGGGTGCCATTTTTCTCCTTGTGAGTGCTTTGGAGGATTGTACCTTGCTGGCTCTGTCATATTAATCTGTACTTGTTGGATGGGCTCCTCCAGTCACACTTTGTTCTCTTCTGTGATGATTTATTGTGTCATTATGCTACCCATATTCCAGAGGAACATAAAGTTTAGTCCTGGCTGTATGGATCCCAGCGCATTTTTTAAATGCATTTTATGTAAACCAAACTGTATGTTATATTATTTCCAGCCAGATGAAATACAGCTGCTTCCAGAAGTAAACAGGGCACCCCTTCTGAAGTAGCAACAACAGTGTGCTTCGCAAAACAAATAATATAAAACATTTAAATTGGGAAGATGATGTAGGTGGAGTGAAAATAACCCCACTGGAATTTTACTAGGAGGGAAAAGAGATTAATATGTCAGTTGTTGCAGTGACTATTCTGTTATTTTTAGCAAATAAACAGTCATATTCTCTCTTACATTTCACAACTGAAATACAGTCAGGCCTCAGATGTGCTGTGGTGATTCATATTTCATTGGTGTAATTGAAAGTGATTTTTGATTACTATCATGACAAATAAAACTACATTAGCTGGTGACATCCAGCTCCTTAAAATGTTCAGATTAGATGCAGGACAACAAGAACTCATTACAGAATCCAAATGTTCCAAAAGTAGTTTAATACTGACAAAAGTAAAGTCTGTGGATTGTGGCCAGGGCTGGTTTCATGCCAACAGTGAGACAGGCACAAAAGAAAGGGGTGGGGGGGGCAAGGTTATGCAGGTGAAATGAAACAAATAATAAAACCATTGTCTTGCTTTAGTGCTACCAGATAACAAAAATCCACTTTAGAACATCTGAAGGAACTGAAAACAGAAGTTACATTTTTATATGAGATGCAACCAGAGGATGGAGTTGTGCAGGTTTGCGGTGCGGAACATCTACAGCGAGGCTGCCCTCTGATCAGTGCTGGCCTTGCAAGCCAACACACCAGCCACACGCATGAAATGTGGAACTACACATCTCCTATTAGGGACAAATCTAGTTAAACCTTGCTTAGAGGGCATATTTATGAATCTGTCCTTTGACATATCCCTGCTTTACTCCACTTTTCCGTTCTCACGGCCAGCGTCTCCGTTCTTCTCACTGCATTTCTTTGAGTAATACCACGTCTCTTGAAAAAGACAGATGATCTTACACACTTCAAAAGAAGGAACAGTCATTTGATTAGGAAGATATATCTTACCCACTCACTGCCAAAAGTGAAAGGGACAAAATGGTCGATGAAAAATTTCTTTTTTTTCAAATGGAGAAGTCCTCGTTTATCTCGCTCTTTCTCCAGTTAAGTTGATTTAAACTCTTTTATTGAAGTGTAGGTAACAGTGACATTGTAATTTACCATCTTTTAAACTATTGCTGAGTGAAAATACAGAACACAGTCATAGTCTTAAATGTGTGAGTTCATACAGACTTAAAGAAAACTTGTCTAAAGCCCAACAGTAAAGGATTTACCTGAGAGTAAAATTGTAACAGTGACACAAAACTTAACTACATCAAGAATGTGTAGGTGGGCAACTGATGGCAGCTGATGAGTCAGTCTTAGAGCAGTTGCCATCACTTTTGTATGTATCTCACAGCTTCTTGGCGACAGCTGTCACAACCTTACATATAGAAATACGCATCTACTGAAATATCACTGGGCCTTATTCGTTATCGTACAGAACTTTTTTTTACTGAAAATGATGAGAGAGAACAAATTATGATTGAACTGTCATGGATAGGCCTTGAGAAACTCCTCAGATGTCCGTCTAGAGTCCCTATGACTTCCTTACGTTATGTGTCAATTCTTGTAACTGATTAATTGAATTGATCTTCATTTAATTGCTTCTATTTATTTTTTCCTTTTTTTTCCTATTAAAATACTACCTTAACCGATGTGGACATCTGTAACCTTGCAATGAATTTGACAACCAGGCTAAGCTATAGCAGTTTTCAGTTGTAGAAACATGTTTCATTTTTCCTTTCCTTTTGCATTTAGATGAGATGTTTAGATTGAATCCAAGCAAGTGTGATCTACCACAAAGTTATCCCAAAACTGATTCTTCTTATTGATAAAAATATTTGATGTCATTAGAGAAACTGGGATTTAAAGAAATTTTCTTTAGAAGATTACATAAAGAGTAGCAGAGATAGAAATCAAGAAGATTCAAATGTAACTCTTATTTTGTTTGTTCTAAATTCTTTGTAGATTAGCTTCCCTGTGAGACTGGAGTGCTTAAATGATGCCATAAGATGTTCACAAAATGGCACCTAGTCTAGTAGGCTCTTAAACTTCTTTAACCTGTAAATTCTGTGGCAGTACATACATACATGGTAAAGTCCTAACAAATTGAACTGCTTAGCACCTGTTTTATAGTTAGGGTCTGTCAAGATTTGATAGCTATTCATAATCATTCCCACTAATGAGACTTAATATCTTGCATGCTCAGATTGTGTCTAGCCTTGCCTAAGGCTCAGGCAAGGAGGGAGTGACTGTTCTCCCTTCTCCACCATGTCAGATGTTCACCCAGATTGTGGGAAGGGCAACTCTTGGATGCTCATAAAGGACTCGCAATCACATCCTTGCCTCACAGTGAGTCACTTGATCAATGGGCCTTAAAGTGTTTAAAGAGGAGTACTGTCATTGTGGTTGTGCTCCTCTGCATTTCTGTTGTGACAAGGAGACTAAAAGAGCAGCGGCTCACTGACACAATTTGCAGAGAATAGTTACGTTCCTAGGAGGTTCTTCAGATAGGGCAACTTCTCATGACATTAGACAGCCACAGTACTGGGATCTTCAGCTTACCTGACCTCACTGATCTCGGACAGCCTGAACTTTTGCTCCAGGAACGTGCTATGTTAGCGTGTTCTAAATAGGAATGCAAATGCTGCGTGCCTTTACTGTGTGAGGTTGCACCAGACTAGCTTTCAGAACATCAGCCCTAACTGGCTGCGTTCAATTTAAGCATGGGGATTAACTGCAAATGAAGTTTTACTACTAGCCTGGACTCAATTATGTTAAAAGGAAGTGTGGTGGATACTGAGCTTGCATAGTGACAATAAGGATAAGAAACCCATGCCAACTGAAGTCAACAAACCTCTTTAAAACTAAAGTGTTTGGATACTGAGGGCTTGTTCTAGTAACGGGCCACTTCAGAAAGAGCTTCCCACTACTCCAGGACAGGGTTCCTTGCAGTCGTGTTCATAAAAAGTCTGGAGATTTAGAGCTAGCAAATCAAGAGTTTATATTTTTAAAAGAGAACTTACTGAAATTCAGGGGGCCGCCTCGTAAGGGTTCAGTTTATGACAGCAAAGATAACATACAGCTTTATTACAGGATCTGTCAAGGTTTAGGATGATTTTTAGTATACGGTAGGGAGAATGATCTTGGAAGAACTGGGGAACAAACTTTTAAATAGATTTGTCTGAAGTGTCTTACCTGGTACTTGGGGAATGGTGGGAAGAACTGATTTTTTTTTCTAAATGCAATGTTTTAGTGGATTTACACACACAAAACCCAAACAGTGATAAAGAACTTATTAGGAGAAAAAGAAGAGGTTTTGGCTGGTGATTGAGCTGGTGACCATGTATGATATCAGTATTTCTGCTGGATTCCTGTTTTATTCAGTTATAATCATCTAAAGCAGAATGCAGTTCTCTTAATACAGCCAGATAACTAAAGAGAAAACTCCAGCAGAGCCTACTCCTTATATTGATGGGATAAGTCACTGCTAGAGTTACTCTGAATTTTTCTTTCCTAAGAGAATTTTTTTACTGTACTTTTACTGTATGCTTATTTTTACAGTATGGTTTTTAAATATGAAAATAGCACTATCAGATAAAGTGATTGTAAAAAATAGTATGATATTTTCTAGAAGAGTCTTAAACTGCGTTTGCATTGTAGTAAATGAGGTGTGCAGCATTACAGTGGAAGATGTGCCAGAAAGATCACACCTGTTTTCGTGATTTAATGTGCTTCATCATATTTTTGCCTTATCTACAAAGTCTCATCACACAGTATTTTTACTTTTCAGGAGATATCTGTGTTACAGGGTTTCTGCCAGAAAGGTGGGGTTGTCATTTAGATGTTGTTCTTGAATTTGTTCTGGTTTTCCTTGTCCTACCCAGTTCCTGTATTCCTAAGTTCTTACTTCTTGTAAAGTAGTTTAAGGTTTTGGAATATTACGAGAAAAGTCAATCTTATGTGGAGCACAAGCTAGTTTTGGATAGGGATATAAGTGTTGTGACTACTTATACTGCTTTAAATTTTCTTGCTTTATACCTGCAGGTTTTAACATATTTTCTTCACAGAGAGAAATTTATATTGCAGTGTCTTATCTTGCACATAGAAACTTATCTTGCAGTGTCAGCTAAAAGTACTTTGTTTGTTCAGTATCTTGCTGTCTTTGTATTCAGATAAGCCTTATTAGTTCAGAGACATTTAGTTTGCGTGGATTAATAAAATTCAGGAAAGGAATTTTCAAATGAATCTTGAAAGCAAATCAGAGTACGAATCAGGCTTACTTAGATGCAGAGAATGTTCTGGGAAGAAACATTACCTTATGTTGATGATAATCATGTATATTGTCCTCCAGCTTATTACAGAGGAAATCTCAGCATTTTGCAGTTAGTGTTCTATAAAAAGACTATTACAAAACTTGATGATCTTGTTTTTACAAACAAAGCACTAAGAGCACCCTAGTGTCTCAGTGTCATCCAGTGAGATGTTGCTTTGTTCGTGGGATAAGAGGTTATGGGGCAGCTGTGGATAATGCAGAATAGGCTAAGCCTATGCTCCACTATGACATCTGCATATAAATTTGTGTGGATTAAGTTGCAGAAGGAATTTTAAAAACAAACAAAAATACAGAAGAATTTGCTTCTCACCTGTTTAGACTCCACAACACTAAATAACAATAAAATATAACTCTTCAGTCTCATCTACTTGGGATTTTTCCTTACAAGTCTTTTTTAAATTTTATAATTTGAGTCAACTAATCAAATTAATTAATTATAATTTGGATCAATTATTGTGCAACGAAATAGGTAATTCTGTTTCATGTAAAATGCCAACAAAAATCAACTTTGTGGGACATAAGCCAGACCTGGGTTTCATGGAACAGAAATAGCCTTAGATATGTCTATAAGATGAGTGCAGAAAGCCACAAATTGCCATCCCTATCCCATGAGCTGCTCTGCCTCAGCTCAGCCCCACTTCAGGGTTATGTGCTGTGTTTTTGCACAGACTTACCAGCACACCAACACAGCGAAGCTTCCAGCCCAAAGCTGGTGCAAAACCATCTGTGATATGGTACAGAGCAAGGTCAAGATTGTTTGCCCCACACATTCTCGTGTAAGACTTGACCCTAAAATTTAGGTAGGAATTGCTAGGTAACCAAGCAGTATGATGACAGCTGAAAATTCAGGTGCCTTTCAAATGCAAAGTGAAATACATCAGAAGGAATAATTTGAACCATTCGTGCATGTTAGTAGGTTCTGAACTATAATAACAGGAAAAAAACACAGGTACCAATGTGAGCAGCTGAAAGAAAGTTTCTGTTCAACATCCATCATTAATCAAAAACCTATGTCAAGATGCATAACGAACATGAAGGAAGGTAAGGTATTCAACAGATAGAAGACCGTATCTTACAGAGTCAGCAGGAAAGCGCAGAGTACTTAATACTGTATAGTGATTGCTCAACACTGTAAAGAAGCTAGCATACATTTACTGGTATTTTCCCATGTTTTAAGGCTAAGAAATTAGACCAGCTAAGCTTATAAGTTCTGTGTACTGCTGATTTTATTAGTTTGTTTAATTCTGCCCATTAGAAACATCATTCATTCAAAGAATGAAGAAATTAATGTTTGCTTTTTTCTGCTGTGCAGAACCTGAAGCGTGTGGCAGAGACATGGATGGATGAGTTTGCAGAGTACATTTACCAGCGACGACCTGAATATAGACATCTCTCAACTGGTGATATCTCTGCCCAGAAGGAACTTCGCAAGCACCTTAAATGTAAAGATTTCAAGTGGTTCATGGCTGCAGTGGCTTGGGATGTCCCCAAATATTACCCCCCTGTGGAGCCTCCACCTGCTGCCTGGGGAGAGGTGAGGAATACACAAATTAGATTGAATTTAAGTGAGTCTAACATTTTAACATTACAGGAAATTAGAATTATGACATGAGATTTAGCTCCTATAATAAGTGGTGTTATTAAAGGCATTCACAGTGATTGGAACAATCCTTGGACTAGCCGTTAAAATGAGAAACCATAATGTCTTAGAACTATTGCTGTCCCTTTTATAATTCATTATGATTTTGTGTGTATGGGCCATAAGACGCATGCACAATGAGGACAGTAATGTGGAAAAGAGTATGTATCACTCATTATTGCATGTCACAAGATGATTTTAAATGCTGAGAATCACCTTAGTAAAAAGGAGATCTGAAGTCAACGCTGCTTTTTTTATATAGGCATACCTCCTTCTATTCTTACATGGACAATTGTATGTAGGTGAAGTTAAGTTTGCTCTGGTTTGCTCACACCTGCAAGTGTGACAAGCAAAGCCTGGATGCTTTTCTTTTTAAAAGACTGGTTTTGCTCAGGTTGCGGTTTGCATTCTGAAGGTGCTCTCATGACTGAGTGCCAGCAGCAGACAAATGCAATTTCTTGTTTGGGGGATGAGCGGGGGAGAGAGGCTGCCAAAGAGAAACCCCAGTATCTGAGCATCACTCCAGAGCAGGGGGCAAGTAAACAGCCTCCTGGAACTCTCTGCCTGTGATCTAAGATGTTCTGCCTTCAGACCTCTCTGAAGAACTGAGCTGTAGCACACCTTGCTTTGACAGTTTGTTTTGTGTAGAAGAAATGAAAACACAAAGAGTGCAGGGACAGGAAATTACTTCTGTAGCTGCACTGAAAAATTGTGGTAGCCTTTTACCTCTGGGAACTACAGTGGGTTCACTCCATCTAAAGGTGGCATGCAGAGAGGGCTTTTTCCTCTCAATTTAGTACGATTTATAAAGAAGGCTTTGCTTTTTCAGTGTGTTGTGCTACTTTTTTTAAAACTATAGGAATTTCTGTACTGTGAATTCTGGCTGCCTCTGATTTTGCTGGAGATGTTCTTGGGGCTCTCAGGCAATTACCTTTTATATTTGAAAACAAAGGATGAAGTTGAAGCTTTGAGAGGTCTTACCAAATGTTTTATTCACACCTCTGCGTATCCCCAGTGGTCAAGGCTGGACCATGCAGGGTATTACTAAACATAAGTACCTGTACTATTCTCCAGAATTTCTTCTTGAAAAGGCAAATTACCTCATCGCGAAAATTTAAAAATCACTTTCTGTGGTACTAACAGTCCTTAATTCTTCTTTGTAAGCTACCAGTTACAGATGTTCAAAGGAACTTCAATCTATATGTGTCATACTGTTTGCTATTTCTTGGCAATAATGAATCCTCTGTTAATGTTTCTTATATCTTTGATACTGCTGCCCACGCTTTAAGAGATTAATGTATACCAAGAGATAACGGGTTTATCAGCAGAAGTCAGGCTGGACTGGGGTGCTGTGACTGCTGGTGTGGTCTTCCTTCATCATCTTCCACATGTATACCTCACATCCTTGGAGGACTGTGGTCACGGGATGTATCATTGTTCTGGCAACCTGAACAATCCTTAACTCAGTCAAAGGGTCTAAATGGACAAGATTGTGATTCAGGTATTCATTCTTTTCACAGCAATATTAATATAGTCTTTGCATAAAAGCGAGATTTTTTAAAAGTAAATGAAATATTATAGCAGTGGTATAAAATCTGTACCTTAAATGCATTTATTAAGTTGTTAGGAAAGACGTGAAGACCAAAGGCTGTTTCCTCTAAAATGCACTTTCTCTAAAATAGCAAGACAAGTTTCAGCCCTACTACTCTATTTCTTCCTGAGACTGTCATATTCCTGTGAAGTTTTAATTAATCTGTTGGCACTTGCAAAGAACTTGAACAAACTTGAAGGTCAATGGCTGTCATAATTAGAAGCTGAAAGAGGAAAACAGACTGTGTGTTATTGCTTTGTAAGAATCAAGCAGCTCTAGAAACCTTGCTGATTATACACACCAGAAGTCTGTGCCAAGATTGTCTGTCACTTCGTACCCGCTCTACTTCCACTTGGAAAGACTTTTCATCTGCTTGTCTACGCCAGTCTGAGAAAGAATAAACAAAGAGGTACTCAGGCAATTCTTGGCTCACGTATTTTGATAGCTAGCAAGTAAAAGTACGTGGCATGAAAGCAGACATCTCATAAACAGCCTCTGCACAACTCCTCTTTTTTTTTTACAAACACATTTATTTAAAATCAGACTCTTAGATTTCTTGACAAAATCTGCTCATGATGGAAAAGAAGGAAATTTGCAAAACAAAAAACAATATTCTTTGTTACACTTATCATGGCTGTATCTCTTTTTCTTGTTTTTGCCTTTTGTCCTTTGTAGCTGGCTAGGTGTACATCCCCTTGATATTCTCTTCTGCCTTGTAACATCTGAAATATGTGCAGTAAAGCAACATAACAACAAATCCAGACAGATTCAAGTAGTGAGACTGTCAGTTCTGTGTCTGGGTGAGATAACTGTACTCTTTCCTCTCCCACTGTGGAAAAAAAGGAAGTTTTCAATTAGCTTTTGTTCTTATCCTTCTGAATATATTGTAAAGTATGTTAGCAGTTCAAAAACAGTAATACCCATCTCATGCTCTTTTTAAGATGGAATAATTTATTTGTAATGTGTCTTTGCAATCATGCTAAAAGAAGTTAAAACAACAGCTGCATTAGGTGAGATTTGGACACCAGATGTTTACTTAGGAAGTACTCATGAACCTACAAGTTGTGATCCAGCATGAATATATTGTGCAGATATCACATCTCCACCAATATCTTTGAAAACACATTTTACAGTAAATCAATCATATAATGTCAGCCATCATCATTTATTTAAGACTTCATGAATCCTATAGTCAGGGTGATACAAAAAAAATTGGTTTACTCAGTCAAAATGGAAACATTTAAGCTTTGTTTCCTTTGCTGTTATATGAACTTATTCGGTGATTTAATACACAGCAAGTCTCTCAGTCACTACAGCAGTGCTAAGCTGTAGGACCTGAAAATATTCTTTTCTCAGTCCCCAACTCATGGATTTTACAGAATTGTTTTACTGCACCGACATGAAAATGTCACCCATGAAGTCAAGCAGCACATTTGAAAAAGGATTAAAGTGTAAGAATTCACTAACTTCTCTTTTGATTACTTTTTTTCCGAAGTGTCATTCTCATACTCTTAATGACTCAATCTCAGCTCACCAAGTGTCACACGTCTGTTGTACAGGAGCGATATAACCAGCTATTCCCCACCCTGTGCAGACCAAGTGCTGCACAGCTGGGCTGTTCGAGTTCTTTCATCAGGATCAGTGCCACACTGAATAACAGAGTCCCCTGTTTCTGCAGTGAGGTCTTTGGCAGCGCTTGACTTCTTTTAGCTTCGACTTTTCCTTTTCATGGCTCACACAAAGGATAAATACTTTTAAAATTACTATGTATCAGTTGACAGGAAAGGTGGCTCATTTTTCCATATTTGATCTGTAAGACGTTGATGGCCCCAGGGTTATCCGAGAATGTAAGCAGTGCACTAAAGCTTACTTATAGTGCTGCTCAAATGAAAAAAAAAAAAAAAGCGACATAAAGGAACATTGTTAATACCTTCTAAGAGCTAGAGCCACTTTCTTATTTGAGGCATTAAATCAGATGTATGGAAAGTGTTGTATAAACTGATAGCACCAAGGCGCCTTTCTTCTTGCTCTGCTGGGGCACCCTCATGATTGTCCCAGCACTCTCTCCGCATTCATTGTTCTAGCGTATGTTTATCCATATGGTGATAGGCGCTTTATATATATAAATATAAATATATATATGTATATTCAGTACGGATGTACTGTATGTAAATTCAGTACGGATGACCGTACTGAACATGAAGTTGTCTTTTGGTGCGGACAGTTTCGTGCTGTGATGAGCGAACAGGGTAGCTCCCAGGACCCCTGGGGGTGCCTCCCCCTCTCTGACTCACCCCCTCTGCCCCAGGCAGGCTGAAGCGACTCTGGGTGACAGCAGGGCAAGGCTGCCGGAGCCAGGACATCACCCACTACCTCAACAGCAAATCTCACTGGAACTCATTTGCCTTTGAACAAAGCTGGAGAGTTTTAGAATTATCTAAGACAGTTGGTCAAGATAACCACTGGACTCTGGGAAGCTCTAATTCTCCTCTGTAATTTATTTTCATTTCACCTCTGAAATGTAGGGGTGTGGGGGGACGTTGTCTTGACTTTTTTTTCATTTAACATGGAGCATGAAAGTGTATCGTTACACAGCTCCCACCACAATGTCCAAAAATCTCGAAATTCATCGTAGCAGGCTGTATCAATGGCCTGCGACCCTTTGTTTTCCTCAGAAGATTATCATGGTAACAAACACATCCGTTGCTTTCCAGTTGCCATTCCATGCTTGTGTACTAATGACAAATAAGATACTTTTGAGATTGTAGTGCTACGTTATCTTAATCTGCCTCTCCAATGGAGAGCTTATTGAATCATATAACTGCTAGATTTCTGCAAAACTCCAGCAATAATTTAGCCAGAGGTCAAGTTAACTGGAAGCTAAGCTACTTCTTTCTCAAGGTCTGGCCTGCTCTGGAGTAAAGCCTTTTTAACACAGGCCGGCTAACATAAAGGAAGCAAGCTGTAGTTTTAACATAACTGCTTTTTGTAAAACTCAAGGATCACTGTGTCTTGGCTTACCCAGTGATTTCTCCTTGTGGCTTGCTACCTCATTTAAAGCACGGAAGTCAGATACTACACCAGCAGAAATACCTCTCAGGTGACCCATTTTTGTTCCCAAGCGTTGTTGCAGCACTGAGAAGCCTGCATGTCCTTGCTTGGACACCTCTAGTGTAGAACACAGACCCCTTAGAGTTTGTGTTCTCTGTGCTTTTATGCCTTATCCGCTCTCTGTTATAGGCTACAAGACCCATAGCCTTAGTATCTATGTCCCAACAGGTTAGGATGTCATTTCAAGAATTAAATATGCGTAGTGACTTATATATAGTGTCCTGTGATGTTTTTTGGAATTTCTTTAATTCTAAACCAGCCTTCAAGGTCACTGCTAACCATTCTTGTTAGTCCATACAGACTCCTTGAAATCATGCTTTTCACATATGCTTATCTGTTTCTACAAATGACAGCATTTAAGCTTGAGCAAAAAATCATTGTATGTAGCAATCAATACCCTACCTGCATGGGTGATAAAATCTGTCTCCTGTCCATCACCAGTCTCTACAATTGCACAAATACAAATGTTGGAAATGTGAGTGTATTAGGAGTACCAGCTATTTCTTTGCTAGTTGTAAATCATAACATTAAAAATTCG
This sequence comes from Pampusana beccarii, assembly GCA_013399365.1. Taxonomy (NCBI): domain Eukaryota; kingdom Metazoa; phylum Chordata; class Aves; order Columbiformes; family Columbidae; genus Pampusana; species Pampusana beccarii. The sequence goes on along the minus strand of VWYH01006721.1, from coordinate 852,798 downwards.
AAATCCATTGTGTGAGTGACTAGAGACAAGGCAGTTCAAATGCACATTGATGTATAAATGAGGAAAAAAGCCTCTCCTTGCTGTGCATCTGTTTTCCTTCTTCTCCTGTGAAAGCATCTGAGGAGATTTGCAGGCTGTGTGGTGCTGGTGCTCAGCAGAACATTCCCCGTGGTTCTGGCTGCAGCACAATGGCTCAGCTCAATTTCCAGCAACTGCCAAGGCCACACAGCAACACCAGAAAACAAAAGCATAGACTTGACGGAAATGCCTGTATTACAAAAAGAAAATGAAATACAAACCACGACCCCTCTGCAGTTGAAAGGAAGGATAAAACAAAACTACAAAAAAAGAGGATGAGCTAACATGTAAGCTGCAGCAAACCAGAGGAAAAACTACCTGAAGGAAGCCTTTCAGGAGCAGAGGGGAGGGGACATAAAATTCAGGGGAGACAGATTCCAGCAGTGAAGGAACTAAATGTAGCTTCAGCTCAAACCTTTCCCAGAAATGCATAGTTCAAATGACTGAGAACAGGATGGAGCGATGTCATCAAGACAAAATTATGAAAGCCCTTCAATCCAATAAGCATTCATTAGATGTGGAGTGTATTCACTGTCATTTTATAATTCTGAATCGCATAAATATACCCCAATTATTAATTGCAATTGTTAGCAGCTTCATTTTAATTAGCTCGGGTGCTCTAAGAACAGAACTGATGTAACATTTAATTTTGTATTAGGCCAGTAATCTTTATTTATACAATGTAAATTTAAGTGCACTGAGAAATGATTGAACACTCTCAAAAAAATTATACTTGGAGTAGGTATTTCACAGGAAACTTTAAAAATATAAAATTAAAAACTATTCCCCTCATTATTCTTTCCTATCTCTTTTGCTGGGTGATATGAAAATGAAGGCAGGGTTGTTGAGAACTAATTACCTTTCACCCTTTTTTTCAGTTAATGTGATCCTTTGTGCTGTGGGGCTCAGCACTGGGTTTCTGCATCTGGTTGTCTATATGAAATGCTAGTATTTTACCTCATCTATAGCAATTTTTACTGTATCAAAATAAGAAAAAAGTACCCTAGAACTGGTCTTGTCCAAGTTTTAGAAGAATACTTCTCTGAGCACCAGTGAAGGCTCGAAGGTTCTTGGAGCCAGTCGCTCAAACCGATGGTCCCATCGTTTGCCCAATCTGCTCTTTCATTGGCTGAAAAATGCAGCTCTTAAAACCTTTCCTGAAGGTGACATTCTTTGTGTTTTCTCCATCTGTCCAAATCTTCCTTAAAACATGGTGAATAGACTCAATTCCAGTCCTCCAGAATGAGAAAAAGAGCAAGGTAGCTCTCCCATGTGCCTTACAAGCATGAGGGTTGCCTCTCCTTGCGATGTTTTGTGCTGTGCTGAGAAGTTTTTCATCCTTTGTTTTTTTGCAATAGTGATTTCTAAAATATTTGCTGGGGGCAGGGGCAGGGGGGAAGTCAACTTGACTGTATTTCCATTCGACATCTAACTTTTCTTTTTTTAAAAAATATGGATAAAAGTAATGGCCAGAATGTCAAAACGTGCTCATGCTTTCTAGATGTTATAGAATTTGTGCACATCTCCATGCACATATGTGGACTTTGATTACCCAGCTTCTATGTATGTCATGACAGTGAAAGGCTTTTAAGAAAACCTTCTCATTCTGGAGGTATCCGAGGGATTTTTAAGTAGCCAAACTAAGGTACTCAAGGGGAACTGTGCATGTATTTGCAAAATAAATTTGGGGGTTTCCTGGGTTTGGTGGCAGTGGGCAACTTACTCCTTTTCAATCCAATATTCCAGAAAAAATATACATGGCAGCAGTGGTACATCACACACAGAGTAATTATTACTTAGTTGCTTCATTCTCAAAAATGAGATTTTCCTTTTAAGAATAAGTTACACTGCAGAGTGTTTGCAGAAGGCATGCAGACAGCACAAGGACTCTCCATGGGTAAGCACAGTTTCAGTACAAATCTGTTAAGTCCTTTTTAATTTTATGCACTTTGAGCCCTAGTGTGTGACCTGCTCCACAACAGTGTTATTGTGTCAAAGAAAGAACAAGCAGTGGAACAGGGTGTGCCTGAGTTTTCAAGAAATATTGCTCCAGAGCCTGTGAGAGACTGATATGGGAATAATGTCATCCTAATACAGTTGATCCCTCTTGCCCTAGTAGGAGGGAAGCAGTCAGACCAAGCTTTGAACTTCTCAGACTTTTGCCTTCTAGTTTCTTTGCGTGAATATATTTCATACAGATCTGCCTTTCATTTGTTAAACAGAATATTTCAAACTTTGCTGTTTCTAAAGTTGCTCACAAAAAGAATAATTCACTGCAGGACACGGCTCTCCATCCTGTAAAAAGTAGGTTCTACCAGTTTTATATAACTAATGGTCAATCTCAAGCCTTTCAGTTTCTGACTTAGAGAGCTAAACTTCTAAGCCCCTAATGTTGGAAGGCTCTATTCAGCAGCTTGGTTTAGCGTGAAATGTTGCTGCTTGCTTTTGCAGATCCGAAATGTGGCAGCCAACCTCTGTGTGGACAGTAAACACGGAGCCACGGGGACTGAGCTGAGGCTGGACATCTGTGTGAAGGACGGCTCGGAACGGACGTGGTCACACGAACAGGTATTTTATTGACGGAAAGAGAAATGCAGTGTAAACTTGTTGCCTGTCTTTTCCAGTTTCTAAGTATTTCTCTGAGTGCTTCTCCTTTTCCTAAGACAAAGCAGGGTATAGAAATAATTTGTGCATGACTGCTGACCTTAATGGCTTTTACAAAGTGCTCTTTAACATAATCTTAGAAATTCCAGCCACCACCGGGGCTGTATATTCTTAATTTCCAAAAGGTATTGTATTGCCGAAAGAGCTTTTGGGTGTCCCATTATGCCCCGCTGCGTCATGAAAAAATGTTGATTTTGGTTCCATTACCTGAAAATATTTTAAATATAGTACCTGGGCTTGTAAAGCTCTAGTGGTTGTCTGCTTCTATGCTTCCATCTCAGTAAGCTGTTTTATTTTGAAATAATATGAGGTGTACGCAAGACAGATGGGTAAAAGCTAGAAAGAAAGAGTTTCACAAAGACAAGGGATGATAAAGACTCAGAAAAAAAGCTTTTATCTAGGTTGGCGAGGTAGAAAAATAGGAGCTCTCGGGAGTACAGAGGAAAAGAGCTCTGATTTGTACTCATTGTGGCTGTGAGTGCCTTAGGAAAAGGGATCATGACCTATAGGCTGTGGGTCTGGCCAGCATGAGCAAAAAGAATCCAGATGACAAGTGCAACCTAACCATTTATTAGCAATTTCGGTGAATGTGCCTTTCACAGGGCAAGGTCCCAGATTAGAAAAAATCCCCAAAGCTGAGGAGAAAAATTGACCTGGCAGTCGAACATGGCACTTTGTAAAAGCTTAAAAGCTCGGGAGACAGGAGTTCTGAGGGGTATTTGAAGTGCTGAGGTCAACAAATCATTCTCTAAGGATACTGAGAAATGCAGGGAGAGAGGTGCAAGTGAATGAAAGGGAGAAACTGAAGGATGATCACAATTTAGGTAAGTGCCAACATGGGAAAAAGAAAGTTGCTGGAAGAAAGTTTATTCGCATAGCTACCAAACATGAAGCACAGTGATGCCAAAACTAGATAAATATCATCAGGTTTTGTTTACGAAAGACATCCAGTAAGTGAAGGAAGTCATGTGGTCCAGACTGGATCATCACAGTGGTCTCTCTGGCTTTAAAATCTGCAGCCTTGAAGAGCTCCAAACCCTTCTTTAGAAGGGAGGGAGTCCTGAAGCTGACACAGATGAGGAAAAAGAAAGGAGGGGAAAAAAATTGATGAAAAGGTGAGAGAAGAAAGAAAAAAAGAAGCAGGGAAAGCAGAAAAAAAAGTGGGGCTTGAAATATCTTTTTAAGGAATTAAGTTCTTGCGAGGAGGGTAAAGTGACATAAAGGGAGAAGGCGGTTGGGGATGAATCCATGTTTCAGTGCATTGTGATGTTTGGGATCAGACTCAATGTAAAGGTCTCATTCTGCATTAATGATGAAAAGGGACTTCATTACAGTGTGGTGAAGCCAGCACGAAAGGAGTTCGTTCAGAGCACAGAACCAGGAAGCCTAAAGCACATCCGTGCTCCAGGGACAAGCACGAGTTCCTTCTGCCGGGCTGCTGGGGAACAGCGCGTCCCTTGTCCCTGCGGGAACGAAGCACAGCCCGGGAACCCCCGCTCCCACCGGAGCGGAGCGGTGGCTCTGGGGGAGCTCAGCCGAGACCCCAGCCAAGCCCTTCCCGCCGGTTTGCCGAACAGCTCAGGGATTTCTCAGCGTTGGTGGGAATGGATGGATGGTGCTCCTCGCCGGGCTTTGCCCCTGCGGCTGCCGCGGGGAGGCCAGGCGGCCAGCAGGGGGCAGCGCTGCACCGGCGGAGCGCGCCGTGCCCCCGCAGCCGCGTCAGCCGGCGACTATCGCGATATTTAACCCCCCCCAGTGCAGCGTGTTGGCTTTTGTCTCGATTCGTTTGTTGTTTGTTTATTTGTTTGTTTATTTGAGGGAGGAGGTGTTCCTGGGAGCTGGAATTGCATTCAAACGTTATTCTTCCCACTGGTAGGAACACGGTTACCGGTGGTTTGTCCACCCGTCAATCAAAATGCTAGAAATTATGCCAGAAATGTTAAAGAATCTTTAGGTGGTAGGGTAATAAATAAATAAAATTCTAAGTTCTTTATATATATAAGTAATAAATATAAATATAAATAAATATAATATAATAATATATAAATATAAATATATATAAATATAAATATAATGGCATTTATTATTATAAGTGTGTATTGTAATAAATAAATATAACTTCATCTTCTCCTAGAAAGGGACTTCATTTTCTAAAACTTCTTTTTTAGAGGAAAGATGGTTTTTGTGTCTTACCTTACCAGATAGGGACCTGGCATAATGTCTACTACTGTATTGCTGGGCAACTTTTCATTTGCATAATTTTAGTAGTGGTAATACCCTGTTGGTTTCTGGATTAGGTTAGAAACAAAGAGAAGCTAATTTTACCCTAGTATTCAGACTCCTGGTATGAGACACATTCATCTGGATGATAGATTTCAAGAGTACGTTTGTGCAAGGTACAGATTTTGAAGACACCATTTGAGGAAAAAAAAAAAGGAAAGAATTACAGAATCTTATTTAAAAAAAATTTATAAAGCAAATGAGCTGCTCTTTATTGCTTATATCTTCTTGAGTCTGTTGCCTACATGATTTCAACATATGCCGGTAGAAACTATCAGTATTAATGAAAATACTAAGCATTTTATTATAGTAATTCAAATGGTGTGGATTTACACTGGAGATCGTCTCGTAAATTCTAGTATGAATTTACAGGGAGTTCAGTGGCAAAACATAGTAGCTTGATGTGCTCAGTGCAGCAGATGTCAGTGCTGGTGCTAGATAAGAGATATGATCCTTCGTACCACTTGATAACATGTCACATTACAATGGCAGGAATTGAAAGCTGACAGTCTCAGCAGCTGTGCTGGGGGTGCACAGCTGTTTAGCAGCCCCCAGGAGAAGAAGGAGACCTTCCACCCCAGGGCTGTACAAGCCCCAGTGGTCAAACAGCAGACAAAAGGTTCATGGGGCAGTTGCAGGCTTTCTGGTGAACGGGAGAAGCGTGGGAAGTGAGGATGAATGTTGCTGTGGTTTCTGGAAACTTCCCCAGAATTAAAAAAGAGAGGGGGAAAGAAAGGGGCAGAAGGCTGTCATGGCATGGTGTACTTCCACCTCTGTCTTTCCAGAGCTAACTTCTGGCTTCAGGGGAAACTGGAACTCTGCTGGGCTGATCAACTAGCAGCAAAGGAAAATGACAGCCATCCACTCCCTCTTCTCAACTCCCCCAGCCCGGGCAGGCAGTAGGTGGACAGGCATCATCCCTAACACAGCCCAGCAAATAGCCATTCAGCCTGCCCAGCTCTTTCTTCTCAACTTGGAGGTATAGTCCAAGTCAGAGCCCACTTCTGAAATGTGACATTTCATCTCTGTGTGGGGCACGTGTCCACTCAAGTCTAACGCTGTAGTCAAAGCACAATGCCAGCTGACGGACCCCAGTCTGGCAGCGAGTAACTGAACAACACGGTCGGGCTGGTAAGCATTAGTGTCAAAAAGGCCTTTGTCCGATAGATGGTCCCAACCCAATTGCTGTATCAGGAAATCATTTTTCAGGCTAATTAGAAATGAAGGCAGAAAACTGTATTTTCCCCAGTTACTGCATGACAGGGCTAGGCTGCATGGAAAGGTAAAGCATGAGGGCTGAGAGCTTGCTTGGTTGCAAATGCAGGAGATGGGACCGTGTTTTATGGGCTTTGTGGTATGAGAGAAAGTAGAGGAGGAGAATGAGCATCTGTGGAGCCAGGACAGAGGGTTTCTTGGGTCCAGCAAGGAACAGCAGCCCTGTGGGTTGCAGGTGAAGAACCACCCTGCTGTTTGTTCAATCACGTGTCTGGAAATTTAGGTGCAGCCTTGTTTCAAATCAACAGGCAGACAGGAATGAATGAAGGGGTACAACAGGGTTCATGCATTTCTCATAAAATCAGACACAGGTGGCTTTTAACAGCTTAGGTCAAGGGAACAACAAAATCCAAAGTGACAAGTGGTGGCAAAGCGGAGCATTATGTACTCAGGAATTCATCTAATAGCATGTAGCATTGTTGCACATTACGCAGAGGACAGAATTTTTATATCGGCCAGATTTAACATTAACTAGAAAGAATTTGCTGTACAATGGAGGATAGCATATAACAATGAGATTAGAAGGACTGTAGGCCTTCAAATTGGATCTGTAAGTACTGGGTTTTAATATTAATTGGGTGCATAGAGAAGTATAACCTTTTTTTCTGACCAATTTTATTCTCTTTTCACTCCTCGTCCTAAAACTGTGCTTCTGCACCAACAGGTTGATTTTATAATAGTATCACTAAGGCGAAGATGTATTTGTTGATTTAAAAATGAAACTGTTTTACAAAACAGGAGGCTAAGAAGGAGGAAAAGGAATCTGTGCTAGTCTAAATGTCAAGATCTAGTATTACACAGATCCTGGGGTTTAGTGAAAGAGAATAAAATCATCCATCTGTAACCAAATCTTGAATGTCAAACAGGACACAGCCCTGGCCATCTTCAGAAGTCACACAGGAGTGGAAAGGGCAAAGGGATACCCTGGATCAGTATGCTCTGATTTAAATGTTAGCTTGAGCCCTTTGGGGTGTATTGGTGCATTCAGTGGGGTAGGAGTCCTTAGGCCAAGGTCCAGCAAGCAGCAGGAATTGGCCCCTCGGCTCACCAGTCATGCAAGGAATGAGAAATTTGGAGACCCACCCACTGGGATAGATGGCAAGGTCCTGCAAGAGGATCTCTCTCTTGTAGCAGTGATGAGAGTGAGAATATCATAGAACGACTGTTCCGTGCCATTCCTCTACGTATTTGTTATTCATCACTTTGAGCTCTAGCTTTATTACTCAGCTGGAGATAGGTAAGGGTAAGAGAAAGGAAATGGCTTTTGTTGATGTTTTCCTTAAAGGAAAATAATCTCACGCTTCTCTTTTTCTAAAGAAGCAGCAGCATAGCTTTTTTCTGTACCAAATCTTACTTCTCACTTTGCTTGTGAAATGATGTTATCTTTGTAGGAAGCCCATGATGCTGCTTCCAAGAAACATGAAAAAGAGTGGAAAAAGACTTAGCCTTTTAAAAAGCAGTAACTGGTTTGAAAATGAAGTTAAAGCTGTCCACTGCATTTTACTGCAGATAAATGAAAAGTAGACTCTGGGGAAAAGAAGAAATAATCAGGACACAGGGGCAGACTGAGAAAATGCTGTCTAGAAAACCTATAATACAGAAGTAAATAGGGAGTGACAGCAGCTAACAGAGAGAACAAGGGCTTACAGTGAGACACAGAAAAAAAAAGGCAAATATTCAGATATATGCTTGTATTTTGTGCCTGCGGGCCGAGGGAAACAGTAGCACCTCTCAAATGTGGCATTTGGAGGCCAGTAAAGCATTGAAGATGAGTGTTTTTAAAAGCTGTGTCTCTTCTGAAAATCATGGAAAGAAAATAGCTGTTGCAATGAAAAGGTTAAAATCTGGGAAATGCAACCCAACTATTCGGGATCAGACCCATACAACACCAAGCTTCAGTTTGTCTCTGTAGGTATTGGTTCTATCGGGGTTTGTTCCCACCGTGGGAAGCAGGGTGGTAGGACCAAAACGACCCCAAGATGAGGTGGCTGCAGTGCTGGAGGCGATTGGAGCACAGCATGGGGAGCTGCTTCTCCCGATAACCAGCCTGAGTGCAGTTCCCCATGAACTGGCACAAGTAAACAGTTTCCACTAGCAAAGTTTTCTCGTTTAAAGAGTGCTTTGCTTACTCAATGTTACGTTTCCATTTATACTGTGGAAAATCGAAAGTCATGGAGGAAGCCAAAGAATAGCACTGACACTGGAAAAAAAAAAAAAATTGTCACAGCTCTCAGCAGGGCTTCTAGGTAGCAATTTGCAACCTGCAACCTGTTTTCTGCAAGGATTGGTTCGTGGGAAAGGAAAATGCACTCTGCGTCTTTAAATTTGGTGCTGTCAGACCTGTCACCTTCATCTGATGACTGAAAGACTGCAGTGTCACAACATCGTTTCAGCCAGCTGGTTCCTGATTGAGAAGGATTTCTCTGTTAACTGTGAGCATCCACGGTTCCTCTCAGGCAGTGAGGAAAAGGCCTTTAACAAGCTGCTCACAGGTTTTGCAGTAGAAAGATGAAAATTGTTTCATGTGTGTTGTCTGGGGGAAAAAAAAAGACAGTCGAGAGAGGATATGCTAACAGTGTCACATATAAACAGAAGGAAACTGTTCATTAAACATGGGAAAGATGCTGTGATGGGAAGATCTCTCTCGGTAGCTTCTGCAGACCCAAATGAGAGCTAGAGAAAAGTCACTAGCAGAGGATTTCTGAGCCCTAGGTAGCTGTAGTCCTAGTGCATACGAGTGCTGCTTTAACTGGGGTAACTAAAGGTTTTAGGACAGCACGTCCCCTCTCCTCTCCACAAAACTGTGTCGCCAGAGATGTTTTTCTTCCCTGCCATAGGGATTGTGCCTTCCCAGGGTGTATTCTGTGTCATCGCTGATGCACTTTAATTAAGGCAGTTGGCATCACTGAATTGTACACAGGCAGGATCTTGTTTAACCAGCAGCTGGGATGTGCAGAGTAGGGAAACATGCATCAAGCTTTGTGTGTGGTTTTAAACGTTTTCCACTAGTAATGCATCGTTTTATTGCCTGATTGTTTTTCTAGCTCTTCACCTTTGGTTGGAGAGAAGACATCCGCCCCGGGGAGCCATTGCACACCAGGAAGTTCTGCTTCGACGCCGTTTCGCACAGCAGCCCCGTTACACTGTACGACTGTCATGGGATGAAGGGAAACCAGCACTGGAGCTATAGGAAGGTTGGAGTCACTCTGGGGCATCTCAGAGGTCCACTTTGTCTTGAACCTCTATTCAGTTTAGCGCAAGCTTGTGTTTTACCATCAGAGAAGTTTAATCCCGCCTTATTCTAATTTAATGTTGTGGTAATCTCTCTGGAGTACGTTCCTTTTGAGCGTTCAGCTATTTAGGTCAAATTTAAATGTAAGTGGATCTGATCCAACTCAGAGAGTGTCTGTGTTGGATCTGTTCCCTGAAAGGTGTTTTACCATTCTGGCACTTCAAGATGCTTGTGTCATTTTAACAGAGGCACTGTTGGAAATACTTTAATCATCCAATGTGACAGCAGCAAGAAATGCTGCTCCTGAATTAAATACTATTATTTTACTGTACTTTAAAGATTACAAGTGGCAGAAGAATCTCCCTAAAAACAAACAAACAAAAAAACAAACCACAGTAACATTAAAAGCACTGCTGTAGGCCCAAAGAAGGCAGGAGTATGTAAACTAAACATAAGCAGCTTAGACAGTACTTTGATCTGCTAAGTTTTAGCCTATTTTTATAAATCACTGAAAACAGGAGGTCAAGCTATTAATAGAAACTGTCAGAGACTCATTTAGGGCAGAAAGTCTTGGTAATGCTACCCAGTTGTTGTTGTTGTTGTTGTTGTTGTTGTTGTTGTTGTTAGGTTTTTTAAATGGTTAATCAGCAGGTTGCCTTGATTAAAGATTTCACTAATAAAATCTGTATTCCATGCAGGATAGGCACATATATATCTCTGAAGCGCTGAGGATTCCTCTCATGCATCCTTCAGTTTTCTGTGCCCACTGTGCCTTGCCCACCACCTTGCTTAAGATGAGGCCAAAGTGCCAGGAATTTCACTTTGACAGATAAACCTCAATACTGCTTTTTAGTTTGAAATTATAGATAGTAGAAAACTAATTCAGAACCATTAAAAATAAATTTTCCTTGACCCTTTTTCCTGAGTGCCTACTTAGTACTCTGTGCCTTTTTAGCCTACTTGTATTGCAATTGGAGATCTACCACATGGTTTTCCTGGTGTAATCCCTTTGAAGCTGAAGTATTACCTGTAATAAAAATTAGAATGTGTGGGCCAGATATTTAGAGGACATAAATTGTCATGGCTGTATTGCTGCATATCTGGCTTTATGATGCCGTAATAATACCTTCTTGCTTCAAAACCCTTCTGATTTATCTTTTTGCCTACCCAAGCTGCAAGAAAGAAGCTTTCATACCTTTAGCACTTCGTTGGTGCTTAATGTAGCCAGTTCATAAGACAAAATGCAGGTCTGGAGCTACCCTGTATAAGACTCATCACCTTTGATGTGGACAGAATACAGCAGATAACTGAAAAAAAATGACATTTGAAAAAAAAAACACAGTGTGAGTTCTATTAAATCTGCTGCATAGCTTCATTTTTCATTTCTGGAAGGCTGACAGGGCTCATATAAAAATTCTCAATGCAAGGCAAGCATTTCCATCTCAGCAAGAAACACCACAAAATTTTGTTATGATGGAAGTACTGACACAGTCTTAACTGTAATACCAGCCTGACAGCAAGCCGAATAGTTTGCATAAACCTTCAAATCAAGAAACTGCATTGGAATAATAGAATTATGTATACATGTTTTTCTTTAGGCTTAGCTTTAGTTTGGCTATGCAGTAAGTAGTTTTTTATTGTTTCACACAGTCTGTTTTCTCAGATACAGGGCAGGCTTAGAGGTATACCTTCAAAATCCTAATGATATAATCCTTACCTATTTTTGAAAGCTTCTTGGCAATAGGTATTATGGTGTTTCCCCCACCCCCCAGAAAAAAAATGTACAAGAAAAGTATGTTACATCGGTTTAACTGCATCTGTACTAGAGCCATTTACTTAGAGGATGGTATGCCACTAAAATTGCACCCAAAATAAATCAGAGTAATAGTCTGGTTAAGCAAGAAATGCTTCATTTTAAAAAACAGAGAGCGGGTCAGCAACTCTGTTCTGTTCTCTGCACCACTTAGAGATGCTGAAGTTTCCTAATGGTCACATATCCATCCTGCCAATAATTCTTCCCATGTTTCAGGAAAATTGACCTCGTTTGTCAGTATCTTATAAGATGCTTAATATGAAGTGTTTCTTACCATGCTGTCATACTGTTCCTATAAAACTAGAAGATAAGTGGTTTTTATGCTTTTATGGGTGAGTCTCTTCTCATGATGATTTGCATCCTCGAGTCACTGGTAAGGAGTAGGGCTGTGAAGTGCTGCAAGTACAGCTTGAAGCCAGACACTCTTTTAAGATTCCATATTCTTATAGCATAGAAACCCTAAAACCTGGTATTTGGATACTGGCTAATAAAAACAGCTTAAATATTTTAGTGGCAAGTAGAATACATGAATATTTTACACTGGGAGAGGAGTGCTCTTCTGAAAAGATTTCCAGCTTATCCCCATTACCTGCACTTTTTCTCATTTGAGTGCAGTGTCAGTGCATGCAAACTGGATTCTTTTCAGATGAATCCAGATGAATTAGTTATAGTATAACTAATAAACATCTGTCAAAAAACTATTCTTATCCCCGTACCGCTGCTCACATACATGGCTACATGTTAAACTATTATACATCTGAACAAGTATTTGAAAGTCTAGTAAGTCCGTGATATTAAATAATTGAATTTTTTTAGAACCAATCCATACCAGCCAAGTATAACTTCAAGAAATCCCTGTAAGAAGTGATGGAGTAGAATGAATCCAAGTAATACCATAAACACTACTGTGGGTTGGAAAAAGAATAAAGTGAGTTTAATACTGGAAAAAACCTAATCCTGACACCTTAATGGGGCTATGACATCAATGATGGGAGCAATGTGAGAAATTAGATAGATAAATGTAAGTAATCTGAAATTATTAGAGATTTTGGAGAATAGTGGCTTCCTAAGATAAAGCTATTTCCTTGACTCGGAGAGTCCTAAGCACACCAGAGCTAAAAATCAACAGTGCCTACAGTTTTCCATTCCTCCTGGTGAAGGAATACACCTCTGATTTTCAATGTAGCATCATTCTGGGTTGGTAGGTAATACATTGGTTCTGATAAAGTATGATTCAATTTGTGTGCTCTAGTCCCATTAGTGCTATTTGTAGAGCACAAGTATCCAAGAGGGGTCTGGTTTAGTAGGTCTTTAGAAAGAAACAATTGTGCAAAATCAATTTCATTATACTATAATTCTACCCTGAGTCTAGTGATTATGATAGGTGCTAGACTGACAACATTAAAAACCATGCCCAGAACAGCGTGGTTTGCTCAGACTCTCCTGACAGCTGCAGGGACAAACTGTAAGAGTAAGTTCACTCTTCACACAGTAGGTACATAGATTATTTCCTCAGACAAGCGAAGAAGTGTCATTGTGATAGCAGCTTTTATCATATGGACATCTGTCCTGCTGAAACTGCGCTAGGGCTACCAACTAATTTCAGATAAACTACTGCAGCCACCAGCTGATAATGACTTCCAGTTGCTGTTGACCTTGGCCATAGTTATAGCAGTGACCCAGAAGAACTGAAAGGCTCTGTGTCTCATTACCAACCCCCTGAACTGTTGAGGCCCATTATCTTATGGAGAAGTTTCTCCTTCTGCAAATAATCTTCAGACTTGCCTTCATACAGAAGAAAAAGAATTGCTCTGCTGTTTTCAGATGTTAGACAAGTCTCCACAAGAGCTCTTGTGGCTTTTTAATATTGGTGTAAAGAGGAATTTATATATTTCTTTTGGAAAGTTCTTCTCTGGGATGCACAGAACTGTTACCCCTTAAAGTCCTGAGCCTGTTTCCATTGAAATCCATAAGAGCAGCAGGCTTTGACCTTAGGTCAGTGTAAGCTTGAGATGATAAATTAATAGGCCTTTGTGTATGGTTAAGTCAGCCAGAAGTTTTTCCAGAGCGACACTGTGTCCCTGTTCTTAAAAGGCACTCTTCTCTCCTAATAACCAGACTTTCTAAAAGAAAGCACTAACAATGCTTCACTCAAAAATTGCATCCCCTGGATATTTCTGTGAGAAGAAAGACTGCCAGCTCTCTTCAGAAAGGCTGGAGTGTTTTTCATAGTATGCTTTTTGTACTGAAGCAGTTTCCTTTCTTCTGGTACCAGCTATCCTATTAAAGCTTCTTGTATTCCAGCTTCAGCTTCCTAGTAGCTTGGCTGACCCTCATGCCCCACTATGACCGAAGTAAAGCCAGATGCCACCTTCCTCCAGGGTCCCACAGCAGGCGGGGTGGCCGTGGCACAGTCACTGTGTCCTGGTTTCAGGCAGTGCTGTTCCATCAGTCTCTCACAGAAGGGCAGGAGGAGCTGGCAAGGTGCAAATGGGTGCCTCTATCACCTCGTAGGGTGCTTGGGAGTTCTTGCAAGCCCAGCTCCTAGCAAGGCCGTGACAGCCCTTTGTACATGGTACAGTTAGACCCTTCTTGCAAGACGAGTTATCCAGCCTGCTCAGCTCATAGAACAAGAATGCCTCAACCCATGTGATTTAGTGCTGTCGGTTTTGATGGCATCACTCTGAGTTACAGTCTTGTGTGTGCGGGTGTTTACCTGCTATTTTGGGGAAAGGACAGTTGCTGGAGGTGGAAACCTGTGTTTGTGAAAGGCAGGTGTAACACCACCACCCTCAGCCAGGGCACATGATGCTTTTGACTTTGCTCTTTGTTGCATATATTAGTATTTTTAAAAGAGCATTGTACATTACCAGTGTTTCGCAGCCCTCAAAATCAATCGATTTCATGTTTCCTAAATTAAAAAATAAAATAAAATAAACTTTCATTTCAAAAGTGCTTTTAAAAAGCTACTATTTTATAGTATTATATTTGGGTTTGTCTTCAAATGTATTTTTAAAATGTGGGGTATTTTTAGTTGAAGTTTCTGTATGATTGTTGCTCAGCACCCAGAGCACTTTTCTGAGTTTTTAATCAATTGCAATTTGACAAGAAGCTTTTTTCTGCCCCCCGCCTCACAAACTGCGCAAGGAGGCTCATCCTGGATTAGTATTAAAATACTGGCAGGCCATGTTTGGCATAGAGGGGAAAAGCCTGGATGTGGTTTACTAGGAGGAATCTGAAATTTATTTCAACAGATACAGTGAGCGTATAGTCCCTGGAAACTTTCAGACCATCTAATCACTCCCACATCTGTCTCTCAAACACTCGCCTACATGAACTACATAGGTTGAAACTATCCAACCCACAAATACCAGTTGCTTGTCTGGGTAGTTTCTGCTTTACAAAGATTCACAGGTTACTTTCAATTCACTCCAGTTTTGCAAAGCAAAAATTAATTAAACTGATAATCATAAATATCCTTTTTAAAGAAACTTAATCCATGCTTATCCTCACAAAATCTCCCTAGGGAGCTAAAGCAGTGTTAGGGTTTCCTTCTTATTAGGAGAGAGCCAAAGCCATAGGCAAAGTCTGCATTTTGTGGGGTGAGAACTGACATAATCAGTCCTGGGTCCATCTGTCCATCACACCACTTCAGTTAATGATTCATTTTTAACATCTTTCTCAAGTTTAAGAGTATCCTTTTTCCAGCCAGATTGTTGCAGATCCTCCCGCCCAGAACCACGATAGAAACTAGCAAAACCAAATCCAACAAAAACCAAAAAAACCAAACCAAACAAAACCCAACACTTCTCAGGTTCAGACATTTAAATGGGGTCCAGGCAAGCACATTATATGCAAAGGTTATTAAAAGGCATTATAATTTTTATTATATTGTATTATTGTATTTATTATGTTTATGATATATTATTATGTTTAGATATTTATATTATTTATTACATTACGTGGTTGTAGTTAAAGACCGGAAGAGGTCACTTCATTCTTTCTTGAATTCCCAATTTCATGAACGATAATAACCCAAGGAGAAAAAAACTCACTCCATTCTCTACAGCTTCCTTATAATAGCTGTGGTTATTACACAAGGTTAGTGCACAGAGGCCACAAAATCTTCTCAGACAGGGCTGTGTTAATCCATACTCTGTAAAATGAGAACACTTCCAATGACTTGGCATTCACTACTTAATTCTATTTTTTTCTCATTCCTGTAGGACAAAACCTTGTTCCATCCAGTAAGCGGCAGCTGCATAGATTGCAACCCAGCCGAGAAGAAGATTTTCATGAACAGATGTGATCCCTTATCTGAAACTCAACAGTGGATTTTTGAACATACTAATATGACTGTTTTAGAAAAATTTAACAGCAAGGCCAGTTCTTAGAAAGAAAAAAAAAATTAACACACCCAATTACGTACAGACTGCAGAATACATTTTTGTCAGCGTCTGGGTCAAAGGAGTCAGGAATTAAATTTCCTAGATCCAGGAAGTCTGTTCTGAGGATTAAGAAAATGCCACAGCAAGAGCCAGCAGGCTGTCCTTGTGGATGTACAGTATCTGAAGAACTTGGCCAAGAGCCTCACCGGATGCTGCTGAGAACTTCAGGCTGAAAATTCCCTTGCCGGTCAAGGGAAAAAAAAAAAAAGTTGTTTAAAAACTGTTTAAAAGTACTCTAAGTTAATAAAGTAAAACAAAACTCTAGAGTTTCTCAGGTCAAGTCCTGCTGTAGTGAGTAGCTCAGAACAGACGCTATAATTTGGGATGGGTATAGAGTGTGCATGATGGCTACAGGAACCTGAAGAAATCCCAGGTTTAAGAACTAAACATTCTGGTAGAAGAATAATGGTGTCCCAGCACTCCCTAGACAAGATATATGCTCTGTTGACATTCTTTTAATAAAAGGTTGGGTTAAGCAGGTTTAACCCTCAGAACTGCTGCAATTAATTTTAAATACCTCCCTTTTGCATTCCGTTCATTACCGAAGTAGGAATGGTAGAAGTCTTAGGGTCTAGAATTACACTGTAGTGAAGCATGAAATAAACTGCAAGGTTTTGCCCTCACATTTTCCCCCTTCAGGAAAAAAAGGAAAGCAATCAAATTTCTATATGTGATATATTTAGTAATTGTGATTCAAATCCCATTGTCACACAAGGTGAGATTTCTTTTTTTCAGTGACAAATATAATAGCAGCAGTTGCACCATAATGGAGGGCTTGTGGACTAGCTATCTTTTCTAAAGGTAGAATCCTTACCAAAGTATAAATTAAATTAAATGTAGGCTGGGGAGAAGAAAAAAAATCAAGAGAGTAGGAAATAATTGCATACTGCACGCTGAACTAGGTTAGTCAAATTAACGTTGGTACACTGCCATCACCTAAAAGTGTGTTGACTCCCTGTAGTGCAGCTTAAAAGATCTTGCAGTGCTCTTGACAGATAAAAGTGGAGAGAAAAATTGACATGAAAATACTTGGGTGGGTTCGAAGTTTTTGAAATCCGTGATGGAAATCGTGAACTTTCCGAATTTAGCAAGTGAATGGCATTGTAGATCTCATGACAGAGGAAACAAGAAGTGCAAACAAGTTAAATGTTACAGTATTTTGGTACTTTAGGCAGAGGCCCAATTCAAGATAAGGGAGACTTCTGTCACGCTGATGATTGTTACGGCCCATGGTGTCCCTCAGACCCATCATGCTGTTGGTATGAGAGGCCTCTAAAACTTGTTGGGGAGGGGCCTATGGTTCTTCTTAGCAGAAATCAGTTAATACTCGTGTGGAATAGAACGTACAGTTTTGATATTTTTTTCAAGGTAAGAGCAAGTAGAAGTTTGTATCAAGCAAATATGTGGCCTGCTTTTACTTGAAAGATGAATTGACAGATGAAAGCACCATAGATGCAGGCAGATCATATCCTCTAAGAGGTGGCTGTAACAGTGCTTTCAGGTTCCAAAAATAATTAAGTTGCTTATTCTGATTGCTGGAGGGGTGGCTGACTAACCAAAATCCTGATGTGCAATCTACCCTGTTTTGAGGGAGTAGAGTGGCTGTGTTTTGTTTATTCCTCGTTATGCTGTGTTTATGCACAAAGAGCATTGATTGCATCCAGAGGATGGTTCTAGTACCAATAACTATGCGCTATTTTATGGCAGCACCTTATAGTTGTAGATTAAGATCCGAAATTGTAGGTCATAGGATTTTTTTAGGAGGGCAATTAGATCCTATAGTATTCAGGATTGGAAAATTGTGAAATGCATCCATACATTGAGAAATTGCTGCAAGTTAGTAAAGAGATCATTCAAATAATCTGAAAGAACTGTAACAATAGAGTTAGGCTTCTCCTTTTATGATTTTAAATTAAGTGAGCTTGTTTAGGTATTGTTTAAATTTAATTTGAAGATGTGGTATGCTCGGGAACAGAAGCAGTAAGGCTACTGCATGAGGATACTTCAGATTTGTTTAGCTGTCAGTACAGAGAACCAGAGCAGGCACTGCACACTGTCAGCCTTCCCAGGTGCAGTGCTTGTAGCATCGTTTATTTGCAGCCTGAACATGAGGAAAGAGGATTTGGAAAGAAAGAAGAAAATGGCTGCCTAAAATGTAAATGCAGCCCTCAAGCTGCTGATTGTAAGTGGCCCCGAACTGTCAAAGTCCTGGAAGCAACACTACATGCCCAAAATAGAGGCAAAGGAGAATTGCTAAACTAGCTAAGCACTTTATGTTTTGCACAGATTGGTAGGGTTATATCCTTCAGTGTCTGACTGCATCTCAGTGGTCTCATTTTGCAGTGGCTAATGGGAAGCAGGCTGCTGTTGGGGCAAAGAACTTCTATGCCTTTTATATCTCACATTGCAAAATATTGCACAGCATCTCGCACTGCCAAAGGAAACTTCCTTATTCATAGCTGGACACTAATTGTAAAATCTAGCAGTCTTTGTCAGAAAACAATCCACATAACTAATATTCAGATGTTCTGGGGAAAATATGATCTACCTAGTGTTTTTAGGTTTTATAGGTAAAACATAAGAAAAATGTATTGTAGTTTGTTGTGGGTCAACAGTGAGCAACTGTTGGATCCATCTGGAAATATAAAGGTTAAATGAAAGTCCATATCTTGAGGAAAGTTTAATAACAGCTTGCTACAGTGCAGCATAGAAATACACACACGCATATCTATGTGTGTGTACGTATGTATATGTGACCAGTGGACTGATCTTACAAATATTTAGTATAACCAGAATTGCACAGAAGAAAAAAAAAATAGGACACATTAGACTGATGGTGAAGATTATTCTCTCACTGTTTTCAGCTTAAGCAATTTTATCTTTTTTTAAAAAAAACTGAGACAAGCTAGCATGCAGCTTCCCCACAGCCAACTGCAGTCCTGCTACTATGAGTATAGGGTGGCCCTAGGGACAGTGTACTTCAGAGCTCTGTTCCTGTAATATTTGGGATGATGGATTCACAAAATGGTTATGACTTGCTAAGCACAGGACTCCTTCAACAGAAAGTTATATTAATAATAAATGATCATCCCTACCTCTAAATTGAATTCCGTCTTGGGTGTTCTCCAAAGTTTTCCACTGATAACAGTATTTCATGACTAATTTAACATTCGGAACTTCTTTAAGTCTTCCTACAACCATATCTTTTCCAGCCAAGAAACATCTGAAAAACTTGATAGGATGGACAGATATAGCTTCCTCTTATATTTCACCAAGAGCACTTAGCTTTAATATGCATTTCTCCAAAAGGCTATGAAGTTTCTTCGCAGATATTTTTTTTAATACCAGATAGTTCTGAATATATTTTGAATCTAGTGCACAGGTAGCATTAACAGATGTGGACTCATCATTTCAGTGGAGCTATGTTAATATGCCCCAACTGATGACTTGCTTCAGGTTTTTCCAATTAGTTATTTTATGGCTGAGTGGGCTTTAATCAACATGCCTGGAAAGAAGATTTTTGTATCTTAACAGTTTATCAGCACCTACCCTACACTTTTTCCATTTAAGGTTATCTGACTCCTTTTTTGTGGCCAGCAAACTACTGCCACAGGAGAGAGCATCTGGAAAACCTGGAATCAACAACAAGTGGAACTAAAACACTAAAATTGTATGAGTTTCCCTGCATATATTCCGAAATCTAAACTAAAGAGAAGCCCTGGGGGAGAGGGCTTGAAAGAGAGAGGGGGAGCTGGGAAACAAAGCATTTCACGTGTGGGAGAGCAGCCTTGTTGCAGAGGCATGACAAGGCTTCGCTTTTCGTTGGGCACAGTCTCATTTCAGAAAAATGAGGTCGCTTTAGAACAAATGTTTCTGCAACATTATGGATATTTTAATGCATGCTTCCTGGGTATTATCAGTTTGTGAATAAATGGTCTGTAGCTGCTGAACCTAGGTCTTCTTCATGATAAAGATAGACTAAGCTGGAAAGGAAGCTGACAAGCACTTAACAACCTCCGATTACTGGCAATTTGCCAGGCATTGATGTCTCCATGACCTCAGTGAAATCAAATGCCACAGGTGATCATAGAAGAAACGTATATAAATAGCTTAACCAAATTGATTTGATGGTTTGCACCTCTATAAAACGTCACTTTTGTTAAAAAAAAAAAAAAATCATCCTCAGAATTCATTTACGGTTTTACTGATAACTTCTGCAAAGGACTGAGTGAGTGGGACCTTTTTAACCTACCCAGACAGATTGGGGATGGCACATTTTCAGCAGGCAGTACTGGGAGGCTTTCAGTGTGGCTGTCACCAGCCATAGATCCATTTTCTGCATCAATCTTTAATGCTGTTAGCCCAGCGTTTTTCAAGAGAACACAAGATGTACATTAAAAAAATAATATGATAATGGGTTTATTTTTGTTTTTTTTTAGTCCACCAAGGTTGTTAGGGAAACCATTTCAAAACCCTCGAAAACAAAAAAGCTGATCAGAAGTAGCTTTTTTATAGCTGCTATTAGGCATAGAAAGTTCATTACTTAATTTAGCTCCCTTCCAAATCTGGTCTATATATCCTCTCAGCAACAACACAATGGTCCAAAAGAGCTTTTACGTAAGATTTTTAGGATCTTGCCCTGTCTGAATTAGAGTTTTGAAAGACCTCTAAAAAGCGATCAGGAATAAGCCAAAAGGTAACAAAAACAAAACAAAACAAAAAAACACCTAGCTATTATGTCTAGTGGTCTAAGAGATTTTGTTAAACTTCTTGTCCTAAAATAGTATCCATTGACCAGAAAATTTTACATTAATAAGTAATGTAGTTTAGTAAATCTTTATTGTATAGTGCTTTCTAGATAAGATTTTTACTCTTTAAAAAAAATCAAATTTTAGTGGATATGTATAGTTAGTTGCTGATGAGGTTTTTTTTAACCACGTGTAATATATAAATCTGTATTGAGGTCTCCTGAAATCTTGTATTTCCTTGTTATAATTCTGATTGCACTGGACTGAAGAAAATCTAAACAGAGAGAAAAAAAAAAAAGCCTCCAAAAAAAATCTAAGAAACCTGTGTAAAAACAAACAATGAGAAAGTTTAGCTAGAGATGATAAAAAAAATGCATCACATTTCCTGAAGGCTTCAGCAGCATTCAGAAAATACATTTGCTCTGTGCAGTGGCTTTCTGTTCTTTCGGTGTGTGATTAATATCAGTGGTACTACCCCTGAAGCAGGACTTCTGAAAATGATGTGCTATCGTTTGGCGCAGTGGATGGACAGCATGGTGCCAGAGAAAAAAAAAAAAAAATCACTTTCTAAGAACAGTTCCTGAAAAAATTGCACTCAAACATTGCAGTCATGCCTTAAGAGTCTTAGCTATTTATAAAGTTCCCGTTATTTTTGCCTTTTTTTTTTAATACAGGACCTGGTAGTGCTGTAGGTGCTTCAGTGGTCCTTAACAAAACAGTGCAGACAACAGGGGAACAAAGAGGACGTGGGTTAAAACAGCAGGAACTTGTGGTTCTCTAAAGTTGTCCACAGCACTGTCGAGCAGGTTAATTATACACAAAGAGAAACCTCCTTCTTTTGTGTGGCCATTGTGGTAGATGCCCAGCTCCAGGGAATAATCAGGTCTGCATACTCCACAGAAAAGGCAGAAAAAGTGACGATGACCCATTTTTGAGAAGCAGATGGATGGGGCATTGAGACGTATCACAGACAGCGTAAGGGAAGTGAGGGGAGCTGCAGCGAGGAAGTCTGGTGAGTGATGGTATCTAAAAGACATTAAGACGTAGGAAAGGAAAATGGTCCTCATTAACCTTAGCCCTTATTAACCTTGGCAGTATCCCTAATGCTTTGTCAAAGTATTAGTTGATTTAATTAAGTTAATCCTTCACCTCTCCCAGTTAAATGACTCAAGCTGGAAGGAATCGCAGCCCAAGCAAATTTCTGTTGATCAGCTTGGAGCATCTAATTGGCACGAAACACCACTAGGCACAGTTCAGTCAAAAACCTCAACTGGCACCAGAACTAAACCAATGTTATCGGCCTAAAAGATCAGTAGGCCCCTGGCATCTCTCTGTGAAAAAAGGTTTCACTTGCCTAAAAGTGATTGATGGTAATGATCCTAGATTAAGAAGATCAGGAGTCATGAGCTTGCACAGAGGTGAAAGGCCAAATGGTGAGATTAGGAGATGGCAGTTTAATTGAGAAAGGAAGGAGGAAATAGGTGGTAAAAGGGAAGGGGCAGGAATCAGGTTTATTTCTGGATATGAAGGAAGCATGACCTACAAAGGTCAGCCACTGATAATTCTGGATACCTCTTCATACCAGGATTTGTATGTTTATTTCCATCACAATTATTCAGGAACCAAGAGGCAATCAGTTCCACCCCCTCCTGCAAAGGACTTAAATTTAGAATAAAGAGAACTGCATAATCTGAAATATATTGATCGTGAGTGGAATTAGAGCAAAGCTTTTGCTGGACACCAAGCCAGCTCAAAGTTTTCCACCAAAGATATGTATGTGTGTTCCTGAGGATACTTTGTGGATAGTGTGTAGAAGCAAAACATTATAGTCACTGTTTTACCTCAGATTAATTTTTCACTGCATCTCAGGCTTTTTGAAAGAGGGAAAGTGTTCAGCTAGATTTTCCAGAAAATGTCGATCCAGATAAGTAGAAAGTAGCTCTGCCTACTCCCTATGTGGATCAAGACAATGTGTGTTTATCTTCCAACATCAAATACAGCTCTTAAAAACAGAACAGCATAGCTCTGCCTCCATGATTCCTTTCAGCATTCACCTCTTATCCGTTTCAGTTATTTTCTTTATCCTTTTTTCCAGTTTGGCCTTTCTTCCCTTCTGCTGGCTCCCCATCTGCAGAACCCTGCCAGAACACTGGTCCTTTCTCTTCCCTCCTTTCTGGTTTGTGCTGAGAGGTGTTTCTGCTGTTGCAGATCCCATCCTCAAGATATGCGTGACTAAAGCTGCTTTGATCTTGGCTTGGCAAAACCACAAGCCCTTTGCCTGCTGCAGCTTGTGCTAGCAGCGGGGTAGGGAGGAGAAAGGCACCTGAGGAGAAGGGACAAGTTCTGTCCTTGTGGGTCAGTCTCACTGCAGATTTTGTCTGTGGAAGAGTTATAGCTCATAGTGCAGATAGACAAACATCTTTGATGGAGAAAATGTCATCGGTGATTTACTTTCTCACCCATCTTCAAAATCCAGTGCTACCCAGAGAGGGCAATATGTATGAACAGAAGCATCTTATTCAGTGGATACACTTCTTACAAATGTTTAGAAGCAGATGAACTTCACCTTGGTAAGCAGGTTTCAGCTTGTGATAATCATTATGGAGCTAATGTAGATACAGGAAACTTAGTTAGAATTACATTAAAATGTGGTTTGTATAAGCAACCAAGAGGTTATAACAACTTTAACTGAAGGCATTATTTCAACTCTGAAATGGACGTATAGACTCTGATGAATGCATGATACAGGTTAACTTCTAGTCAAGATGCAGAGAGTCAGAAGGAATTTTTTTGCAAAACCCCACAAAAAATAAGTTGTCCAACTTGCAGCAGCTTTTGCTCTCAGCTGCACAGGGCTCCAGTTTATTCTCCAGTCTGTCAGCAAAGTTAATAGCTATAAAAAGATGTCCCCATGATTCTCGTTGTCAGAGCTGCATTTGCAGAGATGGCAGTAAAACACCTTTCCTTTCCTGTTAGCAGAGAACCCTCTCATTTGTTTCCTATTTGTTTTTATACACCTCCGGAGTCATTTGCTTGTAACCAGAACACATGGATAGAAACTGCACCCTGTCCTTCCACTAAACAGGTTCCTAGGAAATCAGAGTACCAGTGTGAAGGTCATACAAATGCACCGTTAAAAAGATTGCCAACCAAGGAAGAAGGATTTCATATAGAAGAAAAATAAGCCCCCAAAAGTTTGTTTTCCTTTATTCCTGTCATATCAGCCTCCAAATTGCAGGTACTGCTCTGCATCTAAATGTATCACGGTAATCTACACCTGGAAGGATAATGATTCTTCGCCAGGGCTCTGCTGCCAGTTTTCCACACAAGTCTGCACTGTGGCTATACAAACCTCATCTTCAGGGTTGGGAGTCTTTCTCCACAGTTGCTGTCCCTGCAAGGGGCACATGCCTTCTGACTTTGGCCTGACCTGTAGTTTTCCACCTCAAACTCTGTTGGCCAAAGCAGCTCAGTAGTAACCAGCTCTTCAGATGATCTGGTCCGTTGTACGTCTCTTAGCGCTTCACAGCAGTCCAGCCCACATAGACACACACACGGTTTGCCAAGCGTCAGGTGGCAAAAAGAAATTTGTGGTCCCTTCTGAGCCTCTGAGATGCTTCTGTTTATCAACCAGCCTTTCTGATGGTCAGAGTGTTTTCCAGGTATCTCTGTGAATAAACACCCTTTCCTGCGGGTATCCTGCAAAATATCCGTTTCTCTCACTTTTCTGAGAGTCTGGAGTTACAGCCTTTGCTAGCTGTTAAACAACGTTCAGGGCAAAACATTCCCTGGCAATTCAACTATTCTAAACTATTTTTAAAGGGCCAAGGAGGGCTGGAGACAACTTTGTGTAATCCCCATCCAATGTGCTAGTAGGCAAGACAGCCACTGGTGAGCTGGGCTGGTAGGTGGCCAGTAGAGCTCAATGAACAAGTTAGATAGAGTTGCCTAATTTTCTGGGTGTTAAGGTCAAATTCTTTGGTTATTGTAATTTAGGAAATATAGCTCTCTGAAAAAATGAGGAAAATATTTTCAGGTGTGTGCATTTGAATTATTATACAATAGACTATAATTAGTAATATGTATATTCTAATAAGTAAAAGGAGAACATAGACTTCTGTTCTGACTAGTCTGAGATAGTTGGCTTAGATCTTATTAAACAACAGCTGTAGAAGCTTTGACCAACTTACTGATGCATTAAAATAATGTTTTCAAGACATGCTTAAAGGTTTTACGGAGAGCACATGCCTGTAAATTACTAGACTGTAATTAAGAAGCTGAACTATGGAGTAAAAATTGTACACCTGTCCTATTTATATTTGGATGTATTAACGTGACAGAATACAAAGTAAAAGATCGCTGAAGTACAGTTTTTTAAAAAAAAAAACAAATTACCGTGATCTGAATGAATAAATACCTCTCAGAAGCTATCACATTAATGTTTCAATTTGTTGTACATCTACTGCCGCTCAAATAACTTGCTGTGTTGAGTGGGTAAAGGACGGAGAAGCCGAGCCAGCTGCCCGGCTGCCCCGGGCCGTACGGCTGCTCACGGTCCCCACAGCCCCCGGCCACACCGGCTGTGTCGTAGCAACAGAAGGAGAAACCAAAGTCGTCTTCTCCAACAATGAGCACTGTTAGCTCTGGCAATATCAGAACTCATCTCTCTAATGGCCACTTAAATAAGAGGCAAATACCGAAGTGAGGACAAAACAGTTGTACACACATAATAGTCCTCAAGTGGTAAAGCAGCATCAAGAAAGTCAGGAAGGACTTCATTCTAGTAAAAAGCTGTGTAAGTAGAGATTTATTTGTCCACTTCCACACAAAAAAAAAAAACAACAAACCGAATGACCTAGAAAGTCCCAGCACCACTGGTTCTTCTTCCATCTACAACTGATAAGATGTATTATACAATACATCATCTTCCTAAGCAGGATTAGCCTACTGAAAGTGGGTACCTGCAATGCAGAAGTCATGTAGGGCAACAGCAAGAGCAAATCAATCATCTTCAAAGACTAGAGAAGGAAGAGTTGCTAATTACCTATTATTTTATTTATCTTTAAAGGAATTATTTTCCTTTTTTAAACTTGCATCTCTTTAAGCACTATAACTGAATTTTATATATACCCATATGCTTTAGCTCTTCAGTCTGTACCTCTACCATAAAACTTTCTGATATAAATTAGTTGGTTAAATTCATCCCTGACATCCACTGCATGTGGCAGAGTTGTGGTAGGATTTAACTGGACACAGTCTAATTTTTATTTATCCAGGCAGCTTTCTGATGAAACAGTTAAAGTGAACATTGCTTCTGAAGACCTTTGAACCTTAAAAGTAGCAAAAATAAGAAAACTATAAGCACGCACTAAAAGTACATGACTGTTCCTCATCTAGAGAGCTTAAAAGGGTGCTGTGCCAAAGGCAAGCTGAAGGCATCCCTAAATGAAAAAAAAATATATATATCTATATATAGAGAGAGAGATAGATAGATAGATAAAAACTGTTAGTTATTACCTAAACTTTCCACCCATAGTGTTTGGGATTAATTCATTACAGTCAGTTCCACTGAGCGACCTTGGTAAATATCGTTCCAGAACGATGACAAACTGAAATGGTGATTACAACAACAAAACAAGTGAGGGGGATTTTACTAATAACAAAACCTTCTATTCAATCCCTAATGAGGCTGGAGTTGTTAATGTTACAGGCACTACCCTTGACAAGGGAACAACTTGGAACAAAGAAAAATTATTACTGAAAGAACAATAAAGTGCTTTAGATACATCAAAAACAATTAGGCATTAGTTTTAATGCAGCCTAAAGTTAAACATAGTTTAAAAAAAAAAAAAAAAATTCTGCCATTTGCAGCATTTAAAGTTCACAGCCTGGGGAAACCAGAGAGCCTTGTGTGAATTGTATATCAATTATCTAATTAACTTTGATAACAACAGGTGCAAACCTTCAGGAAAAAAGCTTTAAAGAGCTTTTGCAGGTAAGGACAAATCAGGAGAGTAATAGGACTTGGAGCAGGGAGAAAAAGAAAGGACTGTATCTTCTTCTGAAATGAGTGACTTGGTTGCAGAGACAAGTGATGGACAGGAGTTACTGGTGTACATTTATCAGCCTAGAATGCAGCATTTCAGCATGGGAAGAGGGACGAGGAGGCTGAGCAGGTTTTTGCTTTGACTATTCTGTTACTTCAAGTCTGAGACGTTGCCACACATATTCCTGCTAGTCTGGAAGGAGAAAAGCATGGATCTCACCTCCCTCCCTCCTCTGCGATGCCTGCGGATGGGGAAGGGCAGTTTGTGATCTCCTGGCTGGGCAGCTCCTTGTGCAGGAGGGAGGCTGCTTCCCATAGAGGAGATCAGCGGCAGCTACAAGATCTCAGCCTTCAGATACAGCCTCATGTTAGCAGCAGTCGCTCAGAAGCACTTGCAGAGTGCAGCTGCCCACAGCCTGAATTTCCACTGTGAAAAGCTGGTGACACTACTGGCTTGTGCAGCAGCTCCATGCAGTAGCTCCCTGTCAGCTCGATGGTGGCATTTACATCCCTGCTTCTCCAACTGGTAATTCCCTGTGCCAGCTAGAGATGTCACCTCTCTGCACAACTGGCGATGCTATGAGCTCCGCAGCTGGGTGGGAAGGTGGTCCAGCTGTGCACTCCTGCTCAGTGGCAGGGTAGCATCCTTGGTTTTGAAGGGGGATTGTAGTGACCTCTTTCAGCTGGAGGCCTTGGGAAGTGGAAGAGGGTGTCAGTGGGGTGTTTGTATTCGGCTTAATCTAGTTAGGCTGTTTTTTGGTTTTGAGACAAGTGGGGAAAAAAAAAAAAATGTATTTTTCTTCTCTGCCTAAACGATTCTCAAGTGACTTCACCACCGTTAAATATGTCTCCTGATTTAGAACTAATAAGCTTTTACTCCAAGGAAATGGCAGGGTAAACTTTCATTCTGGCAGGGGGAAGTAAAACTGACAGATAGAGGGAAAGTAACTCCCAAGAGACAGACAAGTAGGAATTGCTGAGGAGACTAAAGCCAGCAGTGATTCCTTCAAGCCAGTAACTCACAGCCCTTTGCCAAGGGGTTGGCTGAGTAGCTACTGCCTAAACTATGAGCAGATGGACACTATATCTGGGTTACTTGGTTATTCTCATCTCCTCAGCGCTTCCCAGAACCCAAATTGAGAGCAGGAAGCCAGTCATTGGTGGGCATCCCCCCTGGAGTGCCTCCTTAGGCTACCTCACACCTTTCAGGTGACCCAGGAGGGTCCATGCTGGCAGCAGCCAGGACAAGAGGCTTTAGTCAATGAGAACTGCTGTCAACCTGCACAATCCCATTTCTCCTAGCTCCTCACCAATCCCACACAGCAACAGACCATACCAAAGAGTATATAAAGCCTTTACAGGTTCACTGTCAGAGTTTTTTTTGAGCTGTTTTGCTTCAGGAGCTCCTGTTTATACCTTGTGATTAGTGACCAGCTGTGGTTCCACCATTTTCATGCCAAGAAACCTGCATTTGCAGCCTTCTGAGAAGATATGAACCTGACTCTCCAAGCACTGGGACACACCACTGAAAGGAGACCATGCCAACCCCAAATCAGGTCAGTAACTGAACTATTCGATGTTGGCGAGTCAAGTGTCAGCACCATAAGGGAGTTTACAAAGTCAGTTGTGGTCGTTGCTTAGACTTGAGAGCAAGAACTCTCTATTTTAACTGTTTCTGAAATGGCAGCTGGGATAAAGAGGAAAAGGTTGGGATATAGGGGTGGGTTGGAAGACAAAATTGCAATGTGATCCACTGAGAATGCAGATTTCTTTGCTGCTAAGAGCTTAGGAATGCGGTACCAACAAGGGATACTAGGCAGCATGCAGGTCTTGAATAACCACAGACACAGGACTACAAAAATTCACGACAGGCTGCATTTGCTTGTTTCAGTTTATTTCTTTTCAACACCATGCTACAAAATTAAGATCTGTGGCCCTGACCTTCTAGGAGCTCTAACCTGCTTTCCGAGGCTCTAGCTCAATAAATTACGGCCTGCCATATCTGCACACCAGCCACTTGGCAGGGCTGATAGTGCAATGTGCACCTTGCTGAGCAAAGGCAAAACAGCACTGCGTCCCATCCCACCTGCCTGCCAGCCGGCCCAGTGCTATTTGTGTCCCTGCTGTGCTCGTTGCCATTTCTGCTAAGACTACTCTATTATTTTTTTTTAATATTTTTTTTTTCTATATAGGCAGTATCAGCAGTCCCTTAGGCTGATAGTGACATGGCCTAGGAGAGCTAAGGATGGAAAAAAGGTAGCTTTATGTGTATTATCCGGCAGCACATCTAGCGAAATGTAATGCTGTGCGGCAGGTTAGCAAGCATTTCTCATGTAACTTTATTTTTGTGCACGTAATTAGAAGAGAGTTCAGTACTTTGTTAAAAGCTTCGAGTACAACATCCTGCCTCTTCTTTCTGACATAGCTTTTTGATTAAGAAATGCAAAGTATAGAAGAGCACATGTTGGCTTAGGAGATATCACATTCCAACTTCCTATAAATGAAAAGCAAAACCGAGAAATTTCATGTCCTTTGTGCCAGCTACTTTTGGTATAGGAGATGTTGCTGAATTTCTGTTTCATGCAAAAAAATCTTTCTCTTTCGTGAGCCTTTCGTCTGACCCATTACTGAGATAATCTTCAGCTAGCTTAGTCCCAAAAGGCAGAAGCTGTGGTGATTCTCAGAACAGGCATATGTGATGAAATTAAGGAAAGTCTAGCCGTGAATAAGGTCTATAACATTTTCAGTTCCCCTCAGAGTTTCCATCAAAGTAAATCTAGAGTAAAATATTTCCCTTTTAAAGTGCATCTTTGAAGCAAGATGAACTAATTTTTTTTATTATTTACCTGCTACAGTAGTCTTTACTTGGTATCTGAACGCGGTGGTTGGCAAATGTTGCAGCTCACTTTTTACAAAAGGCACGAGTGTTATATCAGTAATAAAGAGAACAGTTTGCATTTTAGATGAAGAGACGACAGTATATCACAAAATATTTACCCAGAAAAGCAGCAATTTACAGACAATTTAACAACAGTTTAAGACTTCTTCTTTTCAGTATGTGTATACATTTAATGCTTACAGCTTTGTTTTTCACTAACGTTTTCATTTGTGTGCTAAGTAATTTTCTTCAAGTAAAAAGACTAGATTTGGACTGGCTGGTGTCTTTGAATTTATATTCTCTAAAAGCGTTAGTTATTTAGATCAGAGTTTTTAGAGCATGTGGCATGTAAGGCGTGTTTAGCCTCTTGTGGATTTTTTTAGATTTTCTTAAACAGATATAGCCTTTATTTGCTTTTCTGGACAGGGTTAACATAAGCTCATAAGTGTTCTGCTTTTTAAGCAAGGTAGAGAATCTAACCTCTTTGCCTTTGTTAGTTCAGCGGTCTTGGATCATTCACCAGACAGGAACATTTTCACTGAGAATGGATTTTAGTGCTTCTGTTTCTCCCTGGCTCTCAAAAAGAGGTTCTCATTGAGCAGCTGGAGGAATAAACTTCTCCACACATCTGTTTTTCCAAAGATCATGTAGAGGTAATGACAAGTGAGGGAAGGTAGTGGCAGGGTGTAAGAATGGAGGGGAAGAGCCCAGTTAATGCAGAGCCCTCGGGCAGATGCCTGCAGTCTCTCCATGTTGTGTGAGCAGAGTGAAGTGGTGCAAGGGACTTTGGTCCTGCTGTCGTTAGAGTGCATCTGGTCCCAGAACTGTATTGCAAGCTTCTCTTTAAGCTTTATTGATTGTAATGGCAACAGCTGTGTATGAGGTCCAAATATGAGCTTACTTGCATGGAGACATTCTGGTAAGCAAAGCCAAACCCCAGCAAAGGCACTTGGGCTCTGTAGTGCTGGATCGTTTGTGAATCTGCAGCTACTCATGTGGTGGGGCAAGGAGTTCACTAGTTCTTAAAGAAATACAGTTTACAAGGAGACTACCTATTGGGGCTTACTTCTCTCCAACAAGATGGAGTTGGTGGAAAATGAGAAGAAGAGGTGTTACATGGTTTGATGTTGCACATTAAAAAAAGTGGCAGTAACGTTTGGTTTGTGCAAGCAGAAAAATGTTATTTTGCCTGAACCGCTGTGGCAAGGGGGACCTTGCTGCCTGCACAGTCAACTTTCCTAAAAGGTAAAGTTTTCTAGGTGGTTTTAAATAATTAAGGATTTATCCTGTCTTTTGTAAATGAAGAACGTGGTGTGCTTAACAGGGAAGGAAATGTTAACACCCATTGCTTTTGGAAGAGCCACAAGATACTGCGTTGTCCCAGCAGAGAAGCTGAGGCGGAGCTGACAACTCGAGTGCAGGTGCCAAGGCTCCCCAGAGGTGCAGTGTCTGTTCTGGAGATGGCTGGAGCAGGAGGATGTCCCCACCTCCCTGGTGGAAAGGCTGCTGTGACTCCCCTTGCAGGGTACACCAGCACCCACCATGCCGAAGCATGCGCTCTCAGGCCACAATCAAGTTAATTAAGCAGTGAAGAGCTCCTAAAATGGACCTTTGAGTTATCAAATTCACCAAAAAAAAAAGTGATTTGTTTCCTGAACCACCTAGCTACCTGTCTGCAAGTGAAAAATGCCACGTCAGATAACCTAGGCAGCACATATATATCCTTGTGATACCTGAAGGCTTCACTTAATTGCTGTCTTACATGTGGTGGTGTGGTGATAACTCAGAAGAAATGCCCCAAACCTTCTGACTGGAGCAGGGGCCCTGTCTCCCACTGCCATAGCAACAGAAGTCTTCCTGCTGAGCAAAGCCAGCTGAGTCCAGAAAAGGTCACCGGAGACCTTTAGAAAGCCTGGGAAGTTTTATCCTCAAAGAAAGAGGAAGAAGCACAAGTCTGAAGCTGGAAAGACAGAACAGTTTGCCAGTGGCAAGCATCCAAAATTCACCAGCTCACCTCATATTCTTAATGTGTTTGCATTGACTTTAGGGGTATTTGAGCTCTCAGCAGGTTTTTGGGGGAGAGGAGGGTGATACAGCTTGAGGAGCAACTGTGGGAATATTGCGTTTTCCTTTAGTCGTCATGGCTAGAACTTATTCAGAAAGCTGCAGGTACTGAGGCCTTATGGAAAAAGCCCCAGAGTTACAAGAGTTGGCATCAAAAAGGAGAAAAATCTCTTTCCTTTGGCTTCTTTTCTGCGCTCTCTCCCTCCGGCACTTGGCAGAGCAGATGTTAAACACAGCACGCTGCTTTTGGGGGTTCTGGTTACAGTACCGGGTCTGGGGTTGTCAGAGACAGCTTAGTTCTACTGATCATGACAGGCTGAATTTGTGGGAACTGTTGTGTCCATTTACTGGATCCAGGCAGGATCATCCTCTGGTTGGAAAGCTTTTCGAAGAATTACAATTTTTTATGCACCCTGTCATGCTTAAGGCTGTATATGACTGCCAGAGTTCACTCTTGACTGCTAAAGTGTTTGTGTAATGCTTCCTTAAACCTGCATACACTATAATTGAATGTCCTATGATAAATATTTTGAAAAGAAAAGCATTTTTCCCCTCAAAGGTGAATAAGAATGCTGGGGTTAATACAGAGAAGAGGCTGAATGCAGAGCAGCAAGCACAGCGTGGCTCACTGACCTGAAATGCTGCATTAGCCAAGGACAAAAGCCTCACTCTGGTCTCCTTTCTTTTCCCTCTCCCGAAGAGCCTACGCCAAGTAACCTCACTGGGCAGCAAAATGAAGGAAAAAAAAAAAAAACAAAAAAACCCCAAAAACAAACAAACCCCAAACACCTCCCCATCCTTCTGTATTTGAAGAGGATAAACTACAAGGTGCTGGATGGGAATGTGTATTGGGGATTCAGCTGCATCCTCAGCACTGCAGCCTCCTCTACTTCTAGTGCATGCTAAGCACGTAGGTGATTCTGAATGCAGGAAACCTTTTCTTCAAAACAAAAACACTTTAAAATACCTACAGAACACGCCTGGTGTTGAAGTTGTACTACTAAGAATTTAAAGATTTAAAAATAATTATAAAAGTACAGTTGTTACAAGGAAGACATAGAGCAAGATAAGAATGAAGCCTTTTAAACACCTTAACATGCGGAAATACTCAACAGTCTTAACTTTATGCTTTGTCTTCCTACCTGTCATTCAGCTTTTCATGTCTATCTGTAATGCGTGTTACTCTTGTAACCTTAGCATTTTCCAGGATCTTTAAGAAGTCTGCAGCTAATAGTTTAATATTTTTTCTTCGTGGAACAGTTAAATCCCATCAGTGGTTATTGCCATCTTAATTATGGAGAAGCCAATACACTTACACAGCTTCAGGCAATGTGAAAACACATGAAGCACAGACCTAGCACATGCCTCAGTACCTTGGTTCTCCAATGATGGCTTAGAATACGTATGTAACTTTGTCATAACAGGGTCATCATAAAGTCACTATGCCATAATCCCTGAGGAAAGAGGAGGGCAATTGAGGCCATGTGTGAAAACATGTATGTGTACAAGGTAGCTTTTTCGTCCCTCACAGGGGACTTGCATAGCATTCCTTTTCTCCAGCTATTTGTAATTATGTTTCACGTAGCTCATTGGTAACAGACTCAGCTGGTTAACTAAAAAACTTTCAATAAGGCAAAACATTGGAATTCAAAACGTGGTTTGTGGAGGAATCTGTAGAATACCATGCTTTTTGGGGATGCAAAAGGCTTCAGCGCATACTTTTATTAGCTCTGAAGAAAATAGCAAGATGAGAGCTGGTTTAGTTGTGCTGGGGCACGTGGGTGAAGGACAAAAAAAAAGCAACAATACAACATCCTGGTTCACATCAGACAGTGACCTTGGGTTTGAGATTGACGGCCAGCCACAGCACGCAGGGAGAGCACCCACAGCAGCAGGCATGCCAGGGTAACCTCGGACAATGCAAATACTCCAGGAGCAACCAGCACAACCAGTGCAGCCAGCCCACCTCGTCTGGCACAGCCAGCCCAGCCACGTGTGCTGCAGCAGCAGCGGGGAAGTGAACAAAGGCACCCAGGCTCAGGCTCAGCAACCTCAACCCGAATTACCAGGTCAAGCATACTGCAGGCAATAATTAGAAGCTAGGCAGGCTTCCTTGTCATGAAGCTTGATGTGAAATAATAATACAAAGTCTAACAGACTGTGACATGTCGCGAACAATTGTGGCAACCAAGCCAGCCTGCAAAACACAGGTGTTTTAGATTAACGCTTGAGGCACTGCTGGCTTGAAAAATGTGGCATATGAGTCTACCAGTTTGGATTTGACTGAAACTCTATGTATCTCCAATTTACAGCCACTCATGCTTTACAAAAGGTATCTACAAGTTGCTTCCATTTATCAGTGGAAATGTTGGTCATGCGAAGAAAGAGACTGCACTGCCTGTTAAAGGCACGCCTAGTGCAAATATTGTATATATACAAATGCCAAGTGCATACTGGAGGCAAACTGGACAAAAACTGCAGAGTGTATTGGCTGCTGCCGAGGATGACACACCCTTAGGTTATAAAATTGCATGTTAAGGGTAGATGTTCACAACCTCTTCAAGCACAGCAAGTATCTTTGAAAAGAAAAGAGTAACTGTGCTATAAAGGATGCATGCTCAGAGCGTAGTGTTTACGAGCCAGCAACACAAAGAAACTGATTTAAAAAAAAAATCTTTTAACTCTATAGAGTAAGTCTTTAAAGCAGTGCAAGGGAGTCATGCACGCAAATCTCATTATTCTGAAAGCTGCTTAGAAACTTTAGCCCTTAGAGTCAACATACCACAATGCATTCAGAAGTATAATTTCAAGGAGTTATAAATGCTTCTAACAATTAGCTAATTTAAAAGAAAAAAAAAAAAAGAGGAAAAAATAGGATTTAAAAGGATTTAAAGGGAAAGAATTACAGAGGGGTTATATGTTAAGAAGGAGGTAATTGAAAGGGATTGAGAGGGGTACAGTAGGAAGTGGATGTGGTGAAGGCATTTGCAGGATTAGTTGAAGAAAAGTCTAGTAAAATCGGAAGGAGGAAGCCAAATCCTGGGACACTATAGTTTCTTTGATGTATTTGGAGCTGCATGATTTATACATATTCAGCATCTTGGTCTGCAAATCTTAAGAATGATTTGGTAAAAGTAGTCATGCAAGCTTATTAAAATACAACCAGAAAAAAAAAATAGTATATAGTGTTTGATGCACAAAAGGTACTTATATTTTCAGAGATGAAGGTATTTCAGCCTAAGGAGTCTTAGGGAATTAAGCAACTTAACAGTAATGGAAGCTGTGACTTGCTATGCAAGCCAGTTTGAAACCAAAAATTGTCACAGGATTCATTACTGCTTCAGAGATGGAATGTGAGCGTGAAACTGATTTTCAAAAGTATCCTTAAAGAAGCAGGATGATGTGAAGGTTAAAACTGAGGAAGGGGGGCAGTTGGAGGTGATGAGGAAAGCTCTGGCATGCAAATTATGCTGACTCTAATTAGGGCAGATACACCTTTTGAAATTCCTGCAGGGTTTTTGTATCTATTGAAAACATATTGAAACTTTTAAGTAAGTAGGTTTTGTGTGAATGTGTGTACACCGGAGGTCCCAGCTTCTTCCAGGGTTAAGAGACTGTAAGTACGTGCACCATCCTGTAGGCACTCTAGGAACAAACTGGACTAATCTGTGCTCGGCCCCAAGCAAACACGGGACAAAGATACACAACAGACAGCACACAAAGCAAAGCAAAAAGCCAGCAGAGGAAGGTAAATAAAGAGCTTAACCAAGTCGGCACAACAGTACCCAAACTTTGTACTCCCTTGCTATGCTGCAGAGCTCCTAGGATCTTTTTGCATTTTCCATACTGAAATCTAAAACCCAGAAGACAACGGAATCTCTGTCCTGACGTTAAGCAGACTCGTTTTTAAGATGACTCTTATTTCATTTTCATTGCTTCAGTGGGCCAGTGCCATGTTCAGGGCACTGTCAGAGTTGAGGAAGAATAGACAAGAACTGAAGTTTCATGGTCGTAAAAATAAACACTGTCAGCAGGATACATAAAATAATATATTGAATTTGAAATATGACATCACAGGAGAATGAAGAAAGCCAGATGCATCTGCTAAGCATTTCTGGACAGATCCATCTACATAATGCTGTTCTTTAGCAATCTAACTTTATTTAAAAAGTCAGATGGGACAGTGCTTCAGATCTGGCATAAACAGCAATGGACACCAGATCTTTATGATGTCAAAAGAAACAAAACAAACACCATCTTTTCTATCTCGGTACAAAACTCATCAGGATGATCATCCCCAGAACCACTGAGCCCATACTTGATGGAAAGTTGGGTGTGTTCAGAAACCAAGTGAAAATTTGTCATCTTGATTTCTGCCACTTCTTTAGAGTCCAGGTGCAGCATGTTTGATACAAGGACTGTTGTAATGAAGGCTTGTGCTGTTGTGCAGAGGTGAGGAACCTCAAAGTCATAAACTTGGGCAGGGTGCAGGTATTTGTTAAGGACTTTTCTTGGCAGAAGTTCTTGAACCATGAGTCCTTCTCTGAATGCATCAGCCTATTTTTTGCTTTTTATATCAGGTCTCAGGGCTCATCAGTGGCAGACTGGTGTTACCCCAAAGTGCTGGAGGCTTGTTTGATCACTGTGAGAAGCTGCTTCCACACCTGTAAGTAGCAAGGAGAAGGCTGCAACACCAGAAGCTTCAAAAAGGTCTGTCTTTTTCTTAGTCTCTGTAGTGAACATAGATGCTGATGGTCCTCTCCACGGACTGTAGGTGTGGGGTGAAACACTTGCCTTCATAATGGAGATTATTGTGGCTAATTGAATTGAGAGAATGCTTTAACTGTACTCAGATAATTGACCAGCAAACTGGAGATCTTGCTATCAAGATTTTTTTTTTTTTTGAGGGAGGGGAAAGAATGACAGACTAACGAAAGGGCAGTTGCAGGAAAGAAAGGATTTGGTGAAATCTTTGGATGATCAGAGAGTACACCGTTATCAGATGAAGCAATTTCTGGGAGGCATGCAATGAACTACTTAAATTTTTCAACAACGAGTTATGCAGCCACTCATAAAAATTCAAAAGCTCTTTTTAAGAAAGCTGCATGCGTTTTACTTGTACTCTATGCACTTACTCTTTCAGGGAGTGCAAGTTATTTGATCACTCCTGCCTAAGTCAATAGTGCATCTCTGTCTGGATTGCAAAGCCATAACTACTCGTTTAATTAGCTTCTGTAGGTATTACAAGGAAAATTATGCCTAACAGAGTCTGAAATCCAGATTCTCAAATTTAGGGAATTTTTAAGTTCATGTGACTAATACACTTTTTGAATAACAACTTTGTGTTTTTCTGCTGTGTACAGGGCAATAACACTCAAAGTTTAGAGCCTGTATAATCCACACAACTCCCCTCTCCAGTGCCCACCTATCTCTGTCTCATCGAGCTGATATTGTGAAGACTATAGATAACTCCAACAGCTGCAACTTTCGCTAGTAGTCTACAACCTGCTCAGTTGAGTCTGATGAATTTGAGAGGGTGGTCAGAAAAGACTGGTGAAAATTTAGTAGCCTACTGGGCATTCTGCATGATGGGGAATGACAAGGTTAGAGGGCATTTTGCTGTTTTCATATTGCTCCCACCACCAAACCACAGTCTGTACAGTGTTTGAACTGAGTGATGAAGCATGAGAAGGGGTATAACATCCCTAAAGCAAAAGGACAAATATGCTGCAGTCTCTCAGTAACTGTACTCTGTCCCACACCATCAAGCCTATTTTGGTATCTTAATGCATAGCATCAGGAAGCCCATCGCTGTTAGGAACACTTGTACAAGTCTAGCTCATCTTTCAGCTCTGGATTGAGCTGCATGACTGAAATCCAGGCAGAGCCTACCTGCCTTAGTGCACACCATTGCCACATGTGCCTGTAGGACTCTGAGATACAGCCAGAAACGTGGGCCATGATGGAAAAGATGAGTGTCCCTCTCCTGTGGTGAAGTCCAGTATCGTAGTAGGAGACCTTGGTGGAAGAATAATGTGAATTGTGATGGCTTATACTAACTTAGAACATTATTAATAGCACATCACCAGCCTGTGTGCGTTTTTTTATTGATGTCAAAATGATGCTATTTTATTACCAAATGTAACAGGACAGTGGGACTTGGCCCTTTCACAGCATTGGCTGTGTAATGCGATAACATCTGTATGTACTTTTGCTGCAGGTACATTCATCCTACATCTGAGAAAATCTGCTTTTCTGCTTCTAATGTGAGCTAAAACATAAGATGA
Organism: Pampusana beccarii; assembly: GCA_013399365.1. Taxonomy (NCBI): domain Eukaryota; kingdom Metazoa; phylum Chordata; class Aves; order Columbiformes; family Columbidae; genus Pampusana; species Pampusana beccarii. The sequence goes on along the minus strand of VWYH01006721.1, from coordinate 814,985 downwards.
CTTCTCAAACACTATGTAGATGCGAAGCATGTTTATGCAAGGATCAGCTGACCTACAACCACACATTTGAAGGGCAGGTAAATCTTAATTCAGGCAAAATTCATGCTTGATACTGATTTGACTATTGCTCAAATGAAATTAGAAGTTTTTCAATATGGATTTTTTAATGTGTTGGTATCAAGCATTTATGAATAGCATTTCTTGCTCTCTAGTAATCAACTCACATAGGAAAGGAAAACAAGTATGTAAAAAATCTGCATCTTATTTACATTTGTAATGTTATATAATTCTGAAGGTATCAGTAGAAGCATTTAAATGAGGGTTTTGACAACAGTGCTGAACCAAACACAGTGAAAATCCTTTTGATGTTTAATTAAAGGAGATTGTAAGGACATAATTTGAAAAACTGAGGGTGGGATTAAAAACCATACCTCACCCACTACAAAAATGTTTGTGCTGTTCTTGGCCTGTGTTTTGAGTGCATTTTAATAGATCTCAAATAACAGGTATATCTTGTCCTGCAAGTAGTAAGTTGTCTTTTCTTCCAGTACTTTATCATCAGGTAAAAAAAAAAAAAAAAAAAAAAAAATCTAGCTTTGTGCATACTAGAAGAATGCATGTTTATAGAGCATTGATTTTAAAAGTCACAATACTTTACCCTCAGGATGCAAACATGGTACTGCTTGAGACATCCAGCACCTTGCATAATTGCAGATGAATTTAGCGTTGCTAATTAATGCTCTATTTTCAGTACCCTTATTCTTTGCATCACTATTGTGACACACAGGGTGTGGATGCAGTGTATCCTTTGTTCAGTAAGTGTGTTGAGTTATTTTTTAGTGGTCACCAGTTGTTTATCTATTGCTCCACACTGGCAGCTTGTCTTGATTTAAGCACCTCCCCAAGCTGATGAGTGTCTTTGCAAACTGTTTCTGTATAATAATTCTAGCAATGACCACGGAAGACTGGAGATTGCAGTTTAAAGTGCACAGATACAATTTAGGACCTTAACTTCTCCTGATCTGCAACAGGCTTTTAGATGGAATTCTGATTTTGTTTTTCAGATCTCCTGTATTTTCTGATCTTAGTTTTATTAAATTCCTGTATTCACATTCAGCTTAGTAAAAAAGAAAAAATATGTGATTCTTCTGAATAGTGGCATCAAATTTAGAGTTGAAAACACCATGACTGGTAAATTTTATCCTAGAAACAATCAAGGGTGAAATTTTGGCTCTATTTAAATCAGTGGCAACATCTTACTAATTTCAAGTGAAGGTATTCACCTCTACTAAATACTTCGTATCCTAAAGGATCTATACATTGTTGCATAAACATTATGTGGTTAGACTATGAAAAAAACACTCACATTTGCCTTTAGAGAAAGGAAATTCCTCACCTAGGGTAAAAATCTTTGCTGCCAGGTTTCTGTGGGAGAAGCTGACAGAGGTAATCCAGCAGCAATGGAATATTCCGGGATTAATTAGACGTGGCCTAGATACACGCCAGGAATATAAGACCTGACCTAAATGTTGTGAGGAACAGTGCCCATGTCTCCTTCTTTCTGTTAATCAACCCTGACACCAAAGGCTTAGCAGGGCAGGTTGGATGAGAGCATTTGGATATAAGCCTGAAACAAAGGCAAATTGTTACATTATTTTTTATTCATATTATAAGTCTGCTTATTTAAATTTAAAATGTATTGAAAACATGTTTTATCTTGTAGGTTAGTAAGAAGTTAACCAGTTTTTTCCAGCAGTTTAGCTAAGAGTCTACAAAAGCCTAGCTGTGGATCACCATGCTTTAACAGAATATGAAGTTTTCCTATCACTTCTACTTTGTCCCAAAGCACCATTTCAGGGGAAGAAAAAAAAAAAAAAAATCAATTAATTACACAGATGCTGTGTTCATTTTTAGATATATACAAATATGTCAAAGTTGTTGATAGTAAATGGGGAACGGAATAAACTTCACTTTGGCCTAAGGTTTGCAGAAGCAGCTTTCATTCCTCAAAGGGTCAGTGAATAGGAATAAAAATGAGTGATTTTTCAGTTTAATTTGAAAGAATGTTAATTGGAATAGTCTTCTGCTCTGTAAGTATGCTTTCCAACTTGCAACTAGTGAAATAAATTTATTTTGTTTTTGTAAAGACAGAACTCTAATCTTTTCCCACTTACTCTGTAAACTCCAACTGACTTCTAAAGGATGTCCGTGAGTTGATCAAACTACTCAGAACAAATATTTAGTTAAGCCAGTATTAAAATAAAAGTGCAATCTAGAGATCTGCTTCGTGCTAATTGCATGCACCTGGGAATTTTAGCGAATTTTTTGTTTAATTGGAATACTCAGCCAGCTAGTTTTTAAGCCATTGCCGTTATACATTAAAAAGGGGGGCTGAATGGCAGTGAATTGAGAGATATGGAAAACTACAGTGTTTGAAGATGGATGAGTTCCTGCCGTTGTCACTATTACTTGTCACAGGTGACTAAAAAGCAATGGAGTTCAGCTTGCCAAGATGATGACTTTATTATAGTTCACCTTTATTTCAAAGTCTTTTTGACAGGTCTAGGATTTTTTTTCTCTGAAGTTGGTTGTGGGGTTTTTTATGTTTTGCTTGTTTTGTTGTGTTTTTTGTTCTGTTTAGCTATCAGTTTGGGAAAAGGATGGAAAACATACTAAAAAAAAAAAAAAAAGTATTATCTATATTGATACCTGAGCTAAAACTGGATAAGTTGGAAGTTGTTTAATTTGCATCAAGTAAGGGTATCTATATGTAATCTTGGACATAAGAAAAGGGAGAAACTTCCACAAAATGATGCATCTATATGTTGTACCAAAGCTCCTATGAAATCTATTTGATTATGTTTATATTTAGTAAAAGACTTGAATGTGTACAGTGTTATGACCCAACAGCTACTATTGCCTGCAATTCCACAGCAATTCCCACCAAAAAATGCCTTTTATAACAGAATCATTTCATTGAATTACTAATCAATACAACTTGGTGTCAGACGGTACATAATAGAATAATCTACTGTTTAACAACGTCTCTCCAAACAGCAGCTTGGTAAGAAAAGAGGCTGCTCAGCACCCTGGCATTGGTTCTTAACCACTGCTAATATCAAACCTACAGCTTGCAGAATCTGCAAAGCAGCCAGAAAGCTCAGAGCTGTCTAGCAGTGCTTTTGTGATTCATTGCTACTAAGACTCTCACCTTCCAGTTACCAATTTGTGGTGGAGGCTCTGCACCACAAACTTTGCATGACTAATGGCAATAGTCTTGCTGTCGTTTTTTTGTGGCAGAGACCTGCTCTGTTCCCCAGGCATCCAGGGACCCCAGTCTGAAAATCAGAGTCTAACTTAACTCTGTGATGTTACTCAGTTTCTATTATCTCAACATTAATGTATAAACCCTGTATACAGGGCTGGACTTTTACAGTAATTATTTACATATTTACATATTTTACATATTTATGTAAAATGAGGCACACTATGCTTTCTGAAATAGTCCTTTGCTCACCCTATGACTAAACTAAGGAACAACGAAAGACACTTGTTTCAGGGACTAGTAACTGTTGCACATCCATGCTTTCCTACATAAGTACTTTAAATTGCCCTTTTTTTTTTTTCTACTTTTTTATTTGTCTATGAAGTTTCCAAGGGCTTTATCTTGGTCAGATTTGACATGTTGACTTTCTTTAGCTTACCCAATGCTTTATAAATGTTTAGTATCTTCAGCGGTTAGGTTTTGTTTAATTTTGAACAACATAACAGAATACATCCTGAAGAAAAAGCTGTCAAACTTATTGAAGATTTACAGCTGATGTAGTAGGTATGACACTGAATCAATAATATCCAGGTTACCGGTTATTTGTTAAATTATCAACGGTTTATCACTAAATAGTAAGGCCACAGAAATGTGAAAATCTGGTTAATTTATAGTTGTAACATGTTTCATTTTGTACCTCAAATGCACTGCGGATCTTGTTCATACTGACAATTTCATCGAATTAACTCCTCTAATTTACTGTGTTTTTAAAGTTTTTTTGAAAAGTAAATCAGCATCTGAAATGTGGGTGTTTACACCATTTTTTCAGTATAACAGAAATTGCAGGAAGCTGTTTCAATTTTCCCTGCCCTAGATTCAGGAAATGATGCGAGTTAATGTCTGTTTAAAGTGCTCAGAAATATGACACTTTGGAAAAGGATCTTCTTCCGGATCTGAGATATCTGACTATTTTCATTTACATCTGCCTCAAAATACAGGTGAGAGTTCCTAAAAAAAAAAAAAAAATCCATTTAAAATTTATATATGTTGCTTTTACTTTTAAAATGGCAAAACCATTCTTAGAATCATTCCAATTCTTTTTGAAACGAAACACCCATGTAACAGACCATCCCGTCCACTGTTTTAACGAGATCTAAATCTGTCAAGGATTGTCAACACTCATCATAGTTTGGATATTTTGAGGACTTGCAAATCTGAAAGAGGTTCAATTTCTTTAGACAAAAGCAGTAATAATAATACAACGTCATTCATAAATGTTGATTGCTACTCAATACCAGAAACTGCAGCTGAAAAATAATATATAGTTCATTTTGGTTTTTTTTTACATTCCAGTCTTCAGGACATAGGTAGAACCCAGAACGAGTACAAAATAATGAGCCCACTTACTGTTGTTGTGTGGGAAAAGAGGAGCTAGAGGTGATATTGGAGGAGGAAAACTGACTAAGTAGGCATGACAGGAGTACGGGGGCTAAACAGAATGACAGGAACTTCATAACATGTTCTTCATAAAAGTGACAGGAAAAGCAAAGGAGGCAAACTGCACTCTACCAAAAGCATCCGTTCAAATACTGAAATATGGAAGGATAATTTTCAGTAGGACATGTATTGCTAAACTTCTGGCTTAAAAAAGAAAAAAAGGAGGATAAATGGGAACGACAGGAAGAATGGTACTAAAGACTAGAGATCATGAACATGAAACAATGAAGATGAAGCACATCTCAGTCTCATTTGCAAAAGCATGTGTTAAGTATTACTGAGAGCCACTTCTTTGTCTAAAGTATGTTTAAAGCACATTTAAAGCAATCACAGAAATTAAGAAGAATGTAAAAACCTGTACTACAGTTCCTTTTTATCATCTCTGAGGTTAAATATACATATATTATAGATGTTTAGTGTATGGCTTGACCTCCATCGTATTGTATGCCAAATTCTGCCCTTCCGGATTATTCCAAGCAGTGACCACCTCATTAATCCGGAATGTCTCTGCAACTCCCTCAATGCTGAGGACAGTGTCGCGAGGGAGTATGACCATGTTTAACAGAAGTTAAGGTAGATCTGGCCAGGCTTCTCCAGCCACACCTTCAACTTCTACATTCCCAGATGCAAAACGCTGGAAGGAGTGTCTTGGATTCCACCCTAGACAGCCAAGGATTTCAATCTGCAGCACTAATAGATCTGCTGTAGTGCTAATGCACTACGTGAGTCTTCCATAAATGTCAATGGCCAGCTTGCCTTCAATCCAAAGTAGCAATATGGAAAACTTCATAAGCTTTGTTCGGAGCTGCCCACTTAAATGCAAATAACCTGAGAAATTCTGACAGTGGAGTAGGGAAGGTCAGAAGGGATGGGAAAAAGGATTGCATTGAGCTGGAAGTTTTTGCTGGAGCAGGAGAATTTCTTGTGTTGAAGGTATTCAGTTTAGTAAAGAAAGGTACTGTCCACCAGCTGGCATTTTCCAGCACTTCCTTCTTCAATCAAAGCACAACCAAGTTTGCTCTTACATAAAGCATAGAATATATCATATAGTGAAATACTGCACTAAGTGTTGTGTTGGTAGTTAATTTCAGAAACTTCTAAGGAAAGTGAAATTGCTTGAGGTCTACAATCCATTGCTAATTTCAAAGAACCTATTTACATAAAAACAAAACACTTTTACTTTGTGCTCACTGCACTCAGTAGAAAGGGAAGTTGGTCTCTGACTTGCAGATCTTACAAAGGAGACCTGTGTGTTTTTGGAAAAAAACCCGCAGATGATCAAAATGGGGGGTCTTTATGTACAGCAAAGCCTTTACAGATTCTTTTTGTATTATGGAACTTTGTACCACATGGTTTTCATCTTTGTAAGTACAGAAGTTTATAGGAATTTCCTTTCAAACACTGTGGTAATGAACAGAGTGTTTTATTGTGGCCAGATACTCACGACAAGAGTTAAGAGACATATCCAGATCCTGATGCTTCTCCAATATGAGCAACCGCATGAGATTTTGATGTTGGCTAGTGACCGTGCTCCAGATGCCATCCCCCAAATCCCCAGCAATAAGGCCAACTGCATGGCTTAGGGGATTGGTAATCGGATACTTCACCTCCAGGTCATTGTAGGTCTCTGGTTCAAGAGCAGCAAGTCTTTGTAATGACTTAAACACCATTGGATATTTATTTGGAGGCATATGGAGAAGTGAACATATTATTCTGGTGCAGCAAGCAGCAGACACATCCACAAACATTATGACAGTTGCCAGTCTGTTAGAAATGCTTGAATGACAGAATATCAGTCTAACAGAGGTTGATTAACTCCCTAATAACCATCAGGATTGTGTCTTGCTTTAGTGCTGGCTGGGTAATAAAAGCATAATGGTTTATATGGTATTTTGTAAATGAGAGAGGTGAAAAAATGTGTTTAACTCTCTCTCTCTCCATTTCCAGGTCATAAAAGACCTTTTGAAGTGGTTTTGAACGTTACTGGAGACAATCCAAAGCCAACTTTATTTGAAGTTTCTATCTTAGCCAGTACAAATTCAGCAAGAGTGAAAATACGTTCTGCAGGTATTTTTAGGCACTTTACTACATAGAAAAAAAAATGTAAGTGCATAATTTGAAACTTCAATGTGTTCTTAATGAGGATAAAACGGGAAAAAAACCTACTTCCAAGGTCAGTATTAACCTGATACTTTTGGAATCAGACTATATGGCCTGTGCATGAGAAAAAAAAGGTGGATGATGCTCCCTGCTGTGGAGGGACCAGGGCAGGCAGGTGTAATAGTAAAACAGAAACATGATGCCATCTCCAATCTCCTGTCAATGGCAGTTCCAGGACAGAAAGGGGCTGGCTGGCACAAACACCCTGTCCATTGGCCCGCACTGCCTCCCAGTGGGCATCAACTATGTCTCTTTAGGGGGAAAGGCAGCGTTTTTAACATGAGATGCCCAGCACAGACGCCGCTGTTCTCAGACAGCTAATGGGGGAATTGGCTGATGGTGAGACTTGTGGTTTTCTAAAAACTAAACACAACAAAACTCGTGGTCACTTTCAAGTGTGCAGCTCTCTGTGACAATCATCATGCACCCATAGGTGTCTGCAGATTGCAAGCCTCCACTTAAAAAAAAAAAAAAAAGTTTTGGGAGGCAACCTTACAAATGTGAACTCATGTATTATTGACTTGCATGCAAAGGGCTCTGTCCCTGTCACTCACAGCTTTGACAAGCAGCAGCAGAGTAGTATCACATCACAAGGCTGTCACCAGTTTTACAGTACCCTCCCTGCAGTGCTGAGAGTGACACGTTTTTTGTTTTCACTCTTCTTGAGTGTGCTCAGAGCACCAGCACAGGACAGTAAAAAGGAATCCCAAAAATGGAAAATCAAACAACGTGAGAAAAGAGCACCTTTGGCTGCAGTAAGGTCTCTGGAAAGCAGTAAAAGAAGAGTTGGGGGGAACATTTCCATACCTCTTTGACAGCCCACAGAGCATAACAATTTGTAGCCCCAACCTGCCTTTTCCCACTGGGCTCAGCGAGGCAAGAGATCTGTTCAGCTCAGGCACCTCAGCTATGTGCCTTTCCCAGCAAAAAACCCAAATCCCTCCCAGCCCTGTGCAGGTGCCATGATCTGCCTGAAAACAATCACATAAACCTTTGTGTTGGGGTGTTTGTGTGGTTACTGCAACTGCAAACAGGGAGGGGGCTTTGGGGAAAACACTCCTGGGGACCCATGGAAGGCACAGGGCCGTGCAAACACTTGCAAGGACTACAGCTGCTGCCCACACTTTAAACATTGCATTTATCTATGTCTCATACCATGATCTTAGAGAATGGGGGATAAAAATCACATGGTGCTGGAGCACTTGTATGAGTTACGTGAATAAACAAAGCCTGCTGTGTCTAGGTGTGTCCAACTGCAAAGGTCACTTAGGTGTGGGGTTTTCTTTTCCTCTGAAGTGATCCTGTTCACAGAGTAATATCCTGTTTTATTTCTACAGTGCTTATCATTGAAAGTTCATGTTCAGGATCCTTGCACCTGATACCCTCCCAGTGCACACAAGAAATAGAACTGAAAAAATGTCAGAGCAAGCCGATAGTACCGAATACACCGCAAAGGCAAAAGTATTACATTGGAATTATTGTTCTTGCATCACTCTGCTTTGTGGGGAGCTCACATAATCGGGTTTGTGTGTGAGTGCATGTGTGAGTCTCCTTCAAAGGAGGAAATAGGATGCCTAACTTTCAGTGCAGAAAATTAGTAACAAAATACACGCAAGATAAGGGCTGATAACATCTCTGTAATCTCGTACTTAATCTGCTATCCTCAGGAAAAATCTGTTGACTTTTCAGCATTACTCTGCCCAGGCTGCACACAATAATTAATGGGCCTGTGTTACCCTACTCCTACGGCACTCACTGAAGTTAAGCACTTGCACCTCCGTTTTCACAAGTCGTTGCCCCGAGCGGAGCTGCCCACCCAGCTGAGAAAAGCCAAAACCCTACTCGAGCCCTTCCGTTCCTTCCCGTTTCCCGGGCGGGCTGCGGCCGCGCCGAACCCCCGCGGCACCCGGGGCTGGAGCAGGTGCAGCGGGAGCCCCCGCCCGGTGCGAGGCGCCCCCGCCCCGGTGCGGGGTGGCCACGTGGAACGGCGGCTCCCGCGGCGGCTACTTCCTGCTCCGCATCAGCCCGGCGGGGAGCAGGCAGGCGCGGCAGCCCGCGGCGGGGGAGCCGAGCGGGGAGAAAAATAACAAAAAGGAAAAAAAAATAAAAAAGAAAGTTTGTGCGTGCAGCGGCGGCGGGAGGAAAGCCTCCGCAGGCGGGCGGCTGCCGGAGAGCAGCGGCGGCCGGGGGAGGAGGAGGAGGAGGAGGAG